>OV121092.1:1680000-2072215 GCA_921293015.1 Phorcus lineatus
ATATATATATATAACACTGCACTAACAAGAACATTTATTTATGAGAAGGACCATCCTTAGACATAAGGTAGACCATGTGGTCAATGAGAATGAGGATGGCATTTTCATAGTTTTCAGTGTGCATTAAATCTCTTACTGAAGTTTTTGTTTTTAATTATATTTTTAAACAGAAGCTGAACTGCACAAACAGCCTTCGTCATTTGCCCATATGAGTAGGGAGGGATGTGACTGTCTACTCTTGCATTGATTAGGAATACAATGCGAATATATACGTCTCAGTTGCTAAAATATGGTCATAAGTATATTTGATATCAACGATACCATTCATTTAAGAATTGACTTCAACATTTATTAAGTTCATTGAGGTATAAACTTAAAACCCGATGTGCAAACTGTGTGAATCCGCGTAGCGGATTTACACCGAGTTTGCACGTCGGTTTTTAAGTTTATACCTCCATGAACTTAATAAATGTTGAAGTCAATTCTTATAAATAAATATATACATACTAGTTGTTTTTAAAACATTTTATTGCTCTAAATATACATATTTGCACCATATAGAGCTGCACTATATACGCGAATGAATTCAACGCTCAACAGCATGAAAGAGATAAAATGTCAATCAAAACGTCATCGGATCCCTAGCCCCGCCTACAAAACGTTCATCAGCCAATGAAAATCTACAACGCACGTGGCCATGAACTAAACGGACGTCCGTCACACATGGCCTTGACATTGCTAGTTCTCACAATTGTAAACACAAATCGCGAACGTAGAACTCGGAGAGGAAACCCGCCGAATTTACCCTCGTAGATGCCATATACTGGTGGTGTTATGATCTCGATCTAACGGAATCTGATTAAACAGCAGTTCTTAAACTTGTTGAGGAGCCAAGCTTAACTCTGTTCATGAACTTAACGACATTACTTTACCAACAACCTCCCTGCAACGGCCGCGAGAGCATTGAACAATGACATTTGCCTTCTGTGGGGTGGAGCACGAGCGGTTGTAATTTCTGATAGAGCTCTCTTGTTTATTATGAAAAGGACTACCTTTAGAACCTTTGACAACAATAATTATTTCATACTGAATTATGTTAATTTTTTATTTACCTACTTTCAAGAAGTGGCATTGCACAAAGTATTGCTATTTTTAGAAAAACGTAACTTGTTTACAAATAGTTCTGTCGATGGGAGTGGCTTAAAATGATGTGACGTCACGAAATTAAGTTTATGGAGGTATGAACTTCTATTACCGTGTTCAGCGAATCAGATTGACGCAAAGCAATTGCAATTAGTTATTCTACTGTAAGCTATTTTGTTACACCACATAAAAAGACGACATTGGAGCCAGGATTTCAGACTTTCAGTTTTATTTTTTTTGCAATTCACGTACAGTGTCAAAGTGGTCTTGGAATGATTAAAAAAGTTGTTCAAAGTACAGTAATTACCTACATGTTCAACGATCCAACTGTACGCATGCGCATGCCTGGATGACTACAAACGTGCTGACAAGTCAACCAATTCAAAAAGGTTTCCAATTCTATAGAAGTTTTTGCACGTCGCACAACAAAACCAACCATATTGGCTTGATTGAACACTGCACGCAAAGTGACTATCATTAATACATTTCACCGTCCATGTCTCTCCATAGAAATCACTTCGAGAAGTCTATTTGAATATATGAATATGAATTGATTTGATTCAATGCCTGCCCGTCCTTGTTGAAGGAATACCCTACACTTCTAGTAATTAGCTGCAGTTGGCTAGGACCTCTGAGCATTAAGGACTTGCACAAGAGCCGTATTACGATCAGTATTTTCTTAAAGGTAAATTTGTTTTCATTTGAAATTACTTTTATTATTAATTTACTGACAATACTATTATCATAAATTTTCTCGTCAATCATTTTCATTTAATTCGTTTTATATTTTATTAACATATGTTTTTGAAAATAAATAGTTTCGTCGTAAGTTATGTGACTTTTTGTTTGATTAACTGTTTATCGATTTCATTTTCTGTTGTAAAATTAAAAGATGATTTATAGCAACTGTTTCAAAATAAAATGTTCTGTAAGTCATTCTGCTAAATTTACTAAAGTTACTAAAGTTTCTAAAATTACTCAAAGTACCCAGATTACTCCAATTACTCAAATTACCAAAGTTTGTCAAGTTCCTCATGGTACTAAAATTACACAACCTCAGAAGTTAGTCAAATTGAACGTTTCCTTGTTTGTATTAACTGTTGACAGTGTATATATATTTAATCAACAGTCTTTCATGTCTTTATGCCGACCAAAGAGAGTTATCGTATATCGCAACTTTGAACTTCCGGGATTTAAAGGACCACAGAGTATGTTGCCAAACTGGATAAATAGTGTTATTTTATAGAAGTGGTGGTTGTTGATAAAAATTAGCATCCCAGTGCTTATGGGTTCAGTATAGTGACAATAAAACAGGTTGACGACTCGATTTGTGATCGAAAACCGGACAGTGACGCGCATCAATGGCTAAAACCTAATTTTGGAAACTTATTTACAGAAACACAAATGTAATGATGGATTCGTTGTAGTAATTAGGACTTCTGCTATTATACATGTAAAATGTACTCAGAATTTCGACGATCTAACTTTAATATGGCAAGTTTTTTAAATATTTATTATTAAAACATAAAAATAGCACAATTTGGGAATTTGGGTGAATTTGCGAGTTAGGTAGGCGAATTGAACTAAATTGAGGACATACAGTTACATATCAAAAGTTTGTTCACTTACTACTGTATCTTAGTGCAAATATCATGTAATTTGGGTTTCGTTTGAACGTCGATAAAACAACTTCAGCAGAAGTGACAAAAGATCTCTAATTATCAATGTGTAAAATATCCATTTTTTAAACTTATTGCGGGATTGTCTTGTCTTTCGTGCTAAAAATCGAATTTTGGCATGATTAAAATGGAAGAAGGGGTCACATTTTCGAAATTCCGTTTTTTCATAAATTTTGGTTAAAATATTCCATTTCGACTCTCTGAGAAAACAAGCAGCAAAATCATATTGATTTGATGCAAACAAACAAACAAGGCTTTTTTTAAAGCTGTTGGTCACTTATAAAAGATTTTGTTGGGAAAAATGAAATTGACTGTTTTCGAAATCTTGACCCCTTGTCACTTCAGTGACCTGCCAAAAACTGAGACGCTTACCTGTTGGGTATGGCATACGATTGTAGCAAGTTGCAATGAACCTTCACCTCAAAATTATCCGTTTCTCTTTCGCAATGCAATGATGCCTCAAACACATGCCAAATGACATGATATTTGCACTAAGATACTCAGAGCCATTTAGAATAAAGATTATGCCTGAAATACGTACATATTTGCCAAATAACTTACATGGAAGATTAACTGTGTGCCGGCCGTTACCCATTTCGAGATATATGCATTATCTGTGCGTTAGATGTAAAATACGCACTATTTGTATTCGCTAGTGCCTAATTTGTTGTTTACAACTGGTCATTATTTTCAGGAATATTATACGAGAGAATAGCCAAATACATCGATGAGAATAGTTAGAAAATCGGAAACTGTTTTTACTTACGTCTTGATTAAAGATTTTTTTAAAAGTCGCCAGTAAGGTGGAATTTAAAGCCAGAGATGTTTGATATATATTTATAAAGGAAATATTTTCGGTCAAAATGATAAGAGCTTTGATATACTTTCTTGTATACTGAATATACTACATGTGATCGTGAAACAAGCATCAACAAATCATGAATAAAGATTCTTTCTCTTTCTAACCATATTTTAACCTAAGAAAATATTAGATAAGATTGAATATTGATTGAATTGGCTATGAAAAAAATGATTAAAAACATACTGTTAAGTATCTGAACTATAATACAACAGGTGCTAGCGGGTTCAAATCATGCAATTTGTCTGATTCCAAAGTAACTATTGTTCTTGGTTTTTACTTCAGCAAATAAAATGTCATTGGAATTGGAATATTGCTTTTTTTCATTTCAATATTTTCTACCGATCGTCGTAATTTTCAGGAATGTGTTACAAGAGTAGACGTTTCGTACGATTTCATTTCGGATTAAGTACACAACTAAAATGATGATCTTAACAGACTTGATATAATAAAAATTTAATAATTTCATCATTTTGACAAAATAATTTGGTATTTAACAAATATCTATTAATGAAATGTTATCAGTTAGATTTCATCATTTAGGGTAATTTCATTAAAACTTTCTATTGTGCTCATGACATCTAAGAAAAAAACATTAAAAAAACCTAAGATCAGGTATGACTTTAGAATAAATATCAAATAAAATATATAAATATTAATTCTAGATTTTTTATAATTGAAATTAAAGCTTTTAATTCAAACTGTTTGTCATTATTAAGTTCCCTTCCAAGAACTGTTCGCAAGTCAATTTCCAGGAACACATTTGACGCAATAAAGAACACACAAAGGGATCAAATTGCATTTTTCAAAAGTTCTTCTTTGAATACGGCCCGTTGAAACGGTTTCATAATATCATACTTCGCAGATATGAGATCGTATCTACGACGGTCATATAAAGTGCACAGACACTCCTTCTAAATTACTAAGCTTTCCTTTGTGCTTCCTTCTCGACATACTAAGCTTTCCTTGGGTTGGTTCATTGGAGAAATGTCTCACCATTGACAAGCATGATTTACATATGGCATCATGTTTGTGGGAAAGTGTCATACCACGAAACTTTCATTTGATAATTTATAAATTATGGAACACTGCCAAATCCTTTATCAAGTTAATACTTACCATCACAATAACTTATAAAGCAATTACACCCGACAAATATATCAATAATGCACCTTAAGGTTTTCAGAGTAGAATGCATGCATAACATGTTTGTACGGCTATACATTCTAATTCATAGCCAAGTGCATCGAGTTATGGAGAAACGATTAATTTGGGTATGTGCTATATCCCCTAGATAACGACTTTGTGTCGCATAATTACTCATCATCTAAATGGGGAGCACTGTAATGTAATGGCTAGTGTTCTGGGCTCTCATGCCATAAGCATGGGTTCGAATTCCGGTAGATATACTAAATATTTGACCTGATTCCTATACTGTATATTGTTTCCGCAGGCACACAGTCCACCGATCATTTAAATGGGTTAAACACAGGTCAAGCTAAAACAATATCTCAATGATCTTCACGTAGATTCCCAGGTTGTGATTAATAACAAAATAACAAACCTTTCAGAGTTAACACTACTTTAGCATTGAAAAAATAGAGAAAGATATATAAATATAAAAGTATAAATTATTGATGAAGTAATTGATGATAACTTTCACAACCTTGACATTGAACGCCACGAATCTACAATTACTTTACCTGAGCAGTATGCTAAAGTGATACATTATTAAAAAAATATTTAATAATGTTGATATACACGAACAATAATCATCAAATGATAGAAACGCTTGTGAGCAAGTAGCAAGTAGCAATGGACATCAGTAATTCATATAATAATAAGAATACAATTAATTAAAGAAACCGAAGAATGCATGATTTGGGGAAATATTGATTAAAAAGTCAATCACATTTTTTGGTTAGACTATATGGCTGTTGCCCTCTTTTTATTTGAATAAACATTGACCTGAGTGACAGATCAATGCGGCTAGTTTCTAAAGTTCACGGTTCCTAAAGTTCAAGGTGGAACTTATTTTAAATTACTTACATTAAAGTTATTGAAAAGGTAAAAACAAACGTGGCAGTTGTTTTCTTTATAGTGTACCGGCCACATGATTCATCAATTATCCATTTTATAAAAGTTGTTGGTCATTTGTATTCTTTAAACTTTATCAATTTTTTTATTGTATTAGTCATATCTTTTCTCAACTTGATGTCCTTACAATTCTAAAGTTAGAAAATAATTTCAGGACTTTACACTACTTTAAACCAAATATGTAGATGTTCACTTCAAATCAATGTTGTGTAATACTATCCATCAAATGCGTTCATATAACATTTGAACTTTTATTTCAGCCCAGTGGTGCAAAAAATCAAGATGTGCAGCGGAATCGCAATGATCGGGCGTATCGTCATCGGCATCCTCAGTGTTGTCTTTGGCGTGAGTTGAAACAAGATTTTAATAATTTTGAGACCTTCTGTTTTGTATAATTGTTGAACTTCAAGGCTCTCAAAGGGTCATTAGCACGTTTGTTTGGCGAAATAAAATGATCTAAAAAAAACGTAAAAAGATGTTTCCCATGGCAAGATAATATCAAAAGAAACAGTTTTTAATGTACCATGATCGGTTAAGTTATGCCATTAAACTTTTTATTTCCAAACCTCATATCATTTAAATCTCCGTAAGTTTTTTTCTTGATATTTTAATATTTCCTCTCCGATCGGGTATGTAAGTTAAGGAAAATTTAAAGAAATAAATATTTCATAAAAAGTTATCCACTCCTTTAAGTAATCGCTTGTGAGAGACTTATCCTCTTAAAATCCATAAGTCTCTTTAGAATATTAGAATACAGAATCAGCATGGTGTCATGATGTCAATGTCATGCAGATTGTCACTGAAAGATGTATAATTATATTGTCGTTATATAGTATAATAAGAAGTTCTATTTATTCAGGAAATAGTTGTATTCCTCTGTGCTCACCATAAAAGAGAGTTTATATCAGTTCATGTAACGAATTGAATAACGTATGTGGAGGAATCGTTATCCTTAAATATATCCTCTATTTGGTCATTAATGCATTAAGCATCTTTTCAATCGTATTTGATAATAAACGTCAAATAGAGGCAATAGAGTCAAAAGCTTTACGAAAATAAACCTACTTCTCAGTTTACATAAATGTTTTGAATCAGTTCATATAATTAACAAATAAACTAAATAAGCTAAAGGAAAATTCGCCTGTTCGTCTTGTGCTATGTTTCTAACTTACTCTTTCTTGTCTATCTTCTTCCTCTCTCTCTTAATTTTTCTCTCTCTCAAACTTTCATGATCTCTATTTACATCATCACAAAAACTGGTAATCACTAAACTTTTTCATTTACATACTTTTCAGATCGCTGGTCTTGCGATAATAATAGCTGGTGCCCTAGTCAAGGCGAATTCGCCAGTGATCAACAGCCTATTGGATACTGGGTTGGCCGCAATCAAGGAACAATCCAAGTCTATGACAGGATCAGAAGTTGACACCTCTAACTTCGACATCAACGAGCTTGTGGGTAGCCTAGCGATCGTCTTCATCATCGTTGGCTGTGTGTTCCTGTTCCTTGCAATACTTGGAATAGCTGGAGCATGCTGCACTGTCCGCATTCTGCTGAAACTGGTAGGTAGGCCCGTTAAGTTTTATTTGTCCTAAAATTTAAGGAGGGAAGGTCGATCGTGTAACTCCTCCATTTTGCCCAATAATTATAAGTTAGTAGTGTGTTTCTTATAGTAGTGCGTGTCTTCTATGTATTTCCGTCGTTGTGGGGG
This sequence comes from Phorcus lineatus, assembly GCA_921293015.1. Classification (NCBI taxonomy): domain Eukaryota; kingdom Metazoa; phylum Mollusca; class Gastropoda; order Trochida; family Trochidae; genus Phorcus; species Phorcus lineatus. Next base: position 1,687,490 of record OV121092.1, read on the forward strand.
CAATATAACAGTGCGTCCTACCATGTTTATATCTAGAAATGAGTTTGGTAAAAATGCGCGACGTCGCCTTTGTAGAATAAAAAAGCCACTCTTCTGAATGTTTTTTTTGCCATCTTTATCTGAAAAATGCATAAAAATGAGCATAAACATTTATTGAAATATCTTCAAAGTGTGATTGCTGCTGAGTAACAAGTTTTTAAGCATGTGTTAGTTCGTCTGATTACTTAAGAATTGTTTGTTGTGTCCTTCTTTCAATACATCTGATTTAAATCAGGTCTAAGTTAAGCCCGATGATGGAATCCGTTAATGTTGTTACATTTTTTGAAGGAGTAAATAAGCGATTTTCCCCCGTTTTCCTCTATTTTCTAAAGGACAATTATATTACAATAAATTCTGGAAAAATAACGTGATCATGAGGGTGAATATAAATGTTTTTAATTGTCCTCTTTCATTGAGTCGCCCATTTAGTTTCCCTCACCGCCAGTTCCACTGTTCATATCCTATTGTACTTTACCGTAAATCTGATTAAATTTCAAATCATTCACTAATCATTGTGTCCACCACTGCATGATTTGTGAAGGAACTCAACTGTTTATACTTCCAGTACATGCTCATCATTGTGATCATCCTGGCCGCCCAAATCGTGTTTGTTGTCATCCTTGCTGGCGACAGGAAAATCGTGAGTATGATAACATGCTTGTTACTTTTGCTTCTTATATCAGTTTCACATGTAAATAATAAACTCGTGCTCAAATGGAAGCGCTTGATAAAGCTTTATAAAAATGTAATTGGTAAATATTTATTTTTACCGATAGAGATTTTCTTTCTATACAAAGTCAAAATCATGTCAGAATCAATATACTATCATAATCTCTAGCTTCAACCAAACAAACAAACAAGTTGGCAGTTTTTGCAAGATGTTATCAAAATGTAAATAAATAGTGTGTATCACAAAGAAAAGCATAAATGAATACCAAACTATTGTGATAAAATAACGTGAGACGACGGTTGACGGTTGACGTTTGTTCCAGTTTTTTAGCGTTGGCGGATGACGGTAGTTTTCTTAATGGTCGATGAAGGTAGTTCAATACGTGTTCTATAGGATTAATATCTGGAGCACATTCTGGCCAAGGTAAACCATCGACTTTAGCGAAATGTGTGAAGGCTTTGCGTTAATCGACAATCGTCAACTACGTGTTTTGTTTGCTGGATGTCTTGTATTTATAAGTCCTTGCAATGGTCTTCTGAAGATTGCCTTGTAGCTGAAAGTTGAGGTAAAGTAGTGTTGTAACCTCCTATTTGGGCCATTTTGACAGCTCTCTTTCTCTCAATTTGAGTAAAACATGTTATAGTTGTGATCTATTTACTACTTTACTGATAGCTGTAAGAAAAGAGTAAGTGCTCATGTGAATGATTCGAGAGTTCGAGAACAATCTCTGTTAAACACCGATGACGGATAAAAGATATCTCCTTGATTATTTCCAAACATTTGTTGGAACCTCTGAATAAAGATTCAACGTGTCTTAATTGAGTTATTTTACTTCTGATTGTAAATGATTTCGTGTTTTGTTTATCAACAGTAGATTATCCTTTTGTCATTTTTTAAAGCAGAAACTTCGGTTATACGAAACATGGTTCTGATGACCATCTACGCAGCACAGAGAACAAATATGATGTCATAGGTTTCCTCGACGTCACGGCAGCATGACAAATAGTTGTTTGTCCTGTAGCATCGTATGAAAAACATGAACTCATGAAAAATAAGAACTGAATGAGTAAGAAAGTTTTGTTAGAGATAACAAAATATCTGCAATCAACTTATAGGTAACCGACCCACCTAAAGACATTCTGAAGGACTCGTTCATAGCTGATTATGCCGGAATAGAGGGAAAGAACACAATCTCACTGCTGTGGAATGCGCTCATGACCGAGGTACGTGTCCAATAATTATGCTCATCTTGTAGTACGCCCCCACATTATTAACGCTTACTCATTATTCACGTTTTGCAACGTATTATCTGGTACAAGTGGGCCTAATTTCTGTAAGAAGCTGTAAAAATCTTACACTGAGTTGATTTTATTTATTCTGTAAATATCTTTGTCATTAAAAACGTAACAGGCATTGTTTGTACTATAAGATTTTTCAATTGTCTATATAATTCATATTATCACTATTTTATTAGAGTGCAAAAGAGCGAATTGTTCATATTTATAGCAATTTTACAGAAATCCGTAAGTGAAGATTACATTTCCAGAATGTAATTTTTTCACTAATTGAAGGTACATGTACTCTTACATTTTATTTGAAGTAAAAATATTGACAACAAATCGTTAAATCAAATACATTTAAGACATATGTATAAATACCTATAGGGTTGGAAGATGTAACAAAAATAAACTTCCTTGGCCGAAAAGGATTAATATGATACCATGAGATAAAAAGCCCTATTCAGAATCAATGTCTTTGTAATAGACAGTAAAAACTTTCCTGAAAATTTATCAGTTTCGTTGACTTAATATTGTTGAGTTGTTCCCAGAATAAGAATAGGAGAAAAAGTACTTGCTCCTGAGGCATTTTTGTGTTTCTACAGCTCCAGTGCTGTGGAGTGGAAGGGGTGTCTGACATCACTTCTTCCCCAGGATGGCAAGCTAGTAAGGAAAAAGACAATGGGTACGATAGCCCTGTTGCATGTTGTAAACGCGGAGAGTACACCAGTCATACCTCGACCTGTGTACACGTAGCAACACGAACAACAGCTAACTCCAACTACTTGACTGTGAGTAAAACACGAGCAAATGTTTAATTCGACAACTGAAGCTCTTAATTTTAGTTTGATACCGTGAATATGTAATTCCTGAGAAAGATTTTATTCTTAAATCTGCAATTTGATATATAGAAGCCTCCCTCGAAGAAATATTGCCAATAATGTGTCTTGTCGTATTTGTTTCTTTGATATATATTTATTGTCTATTAGAGAGACTCAACTTTTCTGTGGTCGTTATATAATCTCAAGTGCAAAAGAAACCTTTCAAAATGTTAGTTGGAGTAATAAACAAATTAAACCATCAAACGTCTGCTTAATGATCAGGTCAATCAATACAATAGTTCAAGTAGACTACAAGTGATGAATGGTTTTCTAAAAAATGTCAATAGCCTTGTTATATTATAGCCTTGCTACGATGAAATCATTGAAGTTGCCTTCCAAGGAATTTGGTTCATAATTGTGGCACTTGCATCTCTTGGATTCCATGTAAGTAGACATTTTTGTTCACATTCAATCAGAATCGTCATTCAATTGACATATCCTAATTTTCTCGTGTGTCCTTTACAACTTTTAATTTCTCAGCATGCTCATTCCAGTTTCTTGATACTGTTAAAGTCATTGCCTCACTTTTGCCAAGCAACTTAATTGAACTTATTATTCTCGAAGAAAGAATATTTGATCACTTACCCAGGGGCGTAGGAGCGAATTTGAAAGTGGGGGGGCTTGAATTGATATTTTGTAACCAAAAAAAAAAAAAAAAAAAAAAAAGGAAACTTGCTGGCTGCTTAGTTTTAGTTTTGGAACTACCCTCAATGCATAGTAACTGTTTTGTAACAATACTAGACCAGTTATTGGGAAATATGTAGTAGAAAGGGGAAAATAGTTGGAAAAAAAACATTTCGAAAAAAAGTGGGGGGGCTAAGAGTAGTTTTAGAACTATGTACTAGACCAGTTATTGGGAAATATGTAGTCGAAAGGGAAAAATAGTTGGAAAAAAAACATTTCGAAAAAAAGTGGGGGGGCTCAGCCCCCCCCCCCCCCCCCCCAGCATGTATTCTTGTAAAAGTTCTAATGATCTCTGATCTCTGTCCCAATAATTCGTTTTTCATTTGGTTTTACACATATACGACAAAATAATATATGAAATATAAAACGCTTTGTCTCGACGATCAAAAATACATTTGAATAGATCCTAATATTTTCCCATGAGGAGATAACATCACACTTTTGGCCCTTCACAAATCAGTAATGTATGTATATGGTGATCCTGTTATAAGAGTTTTGATTTCGTTTACTTTAATCATACACGAGCCTCTATACCTCTGCTATCAGACAAGCGCCTTTACATTATAGCATTATTTTCATGAATAGGCTTTGTTTAGAATCACCTGAACCAATAAAGAATCAAGTTTCGGGCTCGTATTTAATCACATTCCGTCCCCACAGATGTAGCTACGTCATAAATACCTTAAAAAACTTTTTCTTATACGAAATCTTGTCGGGTTTTCGGTAGGTTTCCCTAGCGGTAAAATATCGAATCATAAACAATCTTGCAATAATTTAGCAAATGAAAACACATAATGCATAAAAAAATATCTATTGCCACCTAGAGTTTTAATATGTAGTCGCTGAATAAGGCTGAAAGGGCAAAATCCACATTGGAAAAACGATTTGCTTTACCCAAAGCATATGGAAATAACCAACGCTTTTCGAATTACACAACTATCTTTGATGGCATCCACTCTACATTTCTTGACCATAGGTTAGTTTAGGAATTAAGTCGGAGCTACTTCTGTGGGGAGAGAGTGATTTAATCTCGTGACCATAGCATCAACTAATGTTTTGCAGATGTCTTTCGGTCGTAAGGACATGTAAATGAATTTATAAGTATGGTTTAAAAGATCTCAAACGTTCTCGTTTTATCTCAAATAATCAAAAACGAATGCTTATGTTGGTGTCTTCTTGGTGATGTATAAGAGATACCACAGCTATGGAAAAAAAGAAATAGCCTACTTTATATTTACAAACAATTTATTTTCACATAGTTCCTGCTCGCCTTCTTCTCCTACGCCATCTTATCGGAGACTTCTCCCAAGAACAGCGTTGGAGCTGCCTAAACCTCTCGTTTCGGCGCCCGTAGGCGGATTTAGACATCTCCGTAGGAGGATTAAAACATCCCTGTAGGCGAATCCCGACATCTCCATAGGTCTTCCAGGAAATCTTGTGAATCATCTTCGGTTTTGATATGTTGGCAGTTTGTCACTTGCTCACACTCATGATTGTTTTCTCTTGATATAAAGCTTGTATTTTTATTCAGAGGTAAAAAAATATTCTGAAGTATTTCAACAAGTTTCCTTTTTTTTTGTATTTACGAGTATATTTCTGATCTTCGATTGAAATAATTGACAACAAATTCTTTCTCTATTGAAATATCTTTGTTTCTAAGAAAGATCAACAGCTTTTGGACAGCAAGATTGGCTGTTTCTAACACATAATTGAGACTTTTGCAATGCAATTTCGTATTTCGAGAATTAATTTTCGTGTTTGAGTCTGAAACGTTGTACTCGGAAATAACATGTCAAGCACCAACTTATAGCAACAAACCTAAAAGCGAAGTTTGAAGATAAACTACCCCTGCATGGCTGTGAATGTGATAATTTATCCTTTATCCTCTTTTGAGAAAAATAGAAAAATGTTCCCACTGTCAGATTTCAAAATGTTTATTTTCGATCCTCAATATTCGATATTTTTGTGTGTTTCTAACAACATTCAATTTCAAACAGATATTATTTACATCTGTTTGATATTCATAAATCAATGTTGATTTGCTATTTGAAATATATCGCACATTGATTTTTGCTTTCCTGTAAACAACGTTTGAAATTTTGCAATGTATATTCAATGTCACTATTTGATTGATTAAACTCTGAAGAATGTTATGATTTGACTTTTGTCTTCAATATATATTTAGGTGATTAGAGTTTGTATATATACTGCCGTGTAATGTTCCGCTATACTTCAAAACATCCTTAGTAAATTGAAGAGAAAGTACTATCAGATATCCGAGTTCGAGTCGAATGACGGCTTTAAAGCAAATACATAACATCATAATGATTTGGAAAAAGATGTTTACAGCGTTTTCATTGAACATTAATACACCAACAAGTAATATCACATAGTACTTTTTAAAATCATTTGCAGTTCCAGGATAAGAGGTATTTTAGTCGTGGCAATCACAATTCTGACTACGGTTCTTATATATGGCACCTGAATAGTAACATTATGACGTCATAATTATGTGCAATGCATATAAATCAGTAGATTGATTTATACATATCTTACTACGTGTGCGTTGTTTGTTTTTACTGGCGATTTATGATTCAAATTTTAGAACAAATATTAAGTTAAAACAATAAATAAAAATTAAAAAAATCTTTTGATAACGTCATTGCGCTACTAGGGAAGCAACATTTTTTTAAATGGGAAATAATGTTCAGCCAAGAAGAACATAACGCTTAAATTATTCTATGTTTAAGCAAACAGAGATATAAACGAGAGACACGCCCGCCCGAATTTGGCAAGCTTTCAGTGAAAATGCTAATTGATACCAAAGGCCTGTGCTTTAAAACATCTTTTTATGCGAAATATTATGGATTTCAGAAAGTAATATCTTAAAATAAAGCTATTTGTAATTGGAAATACAAGAATTACTTCGCCTTTCCACTACTCAGTCTAGTATTTTGCAATATAAAATATCCTTTGGAGATATTGCCGTGTAGGCTATTAACATTCTACAAGCGTGTGATCGGTTCACAGTTCGATCCGCAGGAACCCAAATATAGATAACAAAGGTCCGTGCCTCACCCATAGAATATCAGATTTCTAATGCCTTTGACATACAACTTATCTCTAAGTCACGTTCTGGGCTATTGACTAAAGGTATTGATTGCACCCCTCTTTCATACAGCGAGCCAAGCAATATGTATTCCTTAATGGCTGTTTATGTCTAGTATATACCTTCCCAAACTGTAGTTTTCTAATGAGCCTCACCCATCAACTTCTAATTCATATCGCTTTACCCTTCCTCTTTATACAGATTTGTACTCACCCCTAAGAGTGCCTTTCTACCCCGTTATAAGGTTAAAAAACAGCCCACCTTCTCATCTGATACCGTTATAAATAATTCAGTTTTAAATATATAACCATTATCTAAATTATCTACATGTGTATTTAGAATTACATTGCATGGATTTCTTTGTTCAATTGTTTCATCAACTTATAGCTGATATAAACAACATGGGCCACAAATGCCCAATTCTTTTCAACATAGGACCAGAATGACTATGGTTAGATTTTATAGACTACCCGAATGTTTAATTCTGCAATAGTATTTTGGAGAAGATAGACATCAACGAATACCTATATAGTGAAAAAAAGATTACGTATCCCTTACCTTAATTCATTAATACAAGAAAACTGGGCCATTACGTGAAAAATTTATGAGTGAACAAACTTGGCCCATACATTGCTGAGTTAGTTCAAGTAATTGTGTCTATATTGAAGATAAGTTGACAGTCTTAGTTACTATCCAAAGCCTTACTCTTTTCAGTCTCTCAGATGCTCGTGTACTTCCACATTATAATCCCTTACCACTGTTCAACTGCGAGTATCATATTGTCCCTTTATACTGTTTTTATTGTTACTCTATGCATAGTAAACATGTATATGTTTTAACTTGTCCTTATCTGCTGTTCTGTCTACCCCAGCCAGGACTCCCGTTATACAACGAGAACCCCATTGTACAGCAGTTGTTATATAATTTAACGAGTTTACAGTGGCATAGTAACATAGTTCCATAAACTCAATTCAACGGTTTATTTCACCCGGTGTGATAACAAAACATCCAAGATAATATATCCAAAAAGTGTCAAATGGTCTACATTGGCTGCATATTTATTCACATTATTATATACACACACAGAAGAATCTAATTTATAAACCGAACCAAGTTTTTCAACCCTATAACCATTAACTATTTCAATAAAACAATGAATGCATGAATACTGTTATAGGAAATTCTTAATTCTGATACCATCACCCATAATATACATGTGTCAAATTATAGTCTTGAAATTTCACATCCGTTAATCATATGCACCCTTAAAAGTCCAAAATGTTCTCTGTGTGTGAAAAATAGCGGACAATTTTCCTTTCCCTTTTTGAATCCTTAACACCTACCCCATAACGCTACGTAACAATATTTGCCGAAATCCCTCCCTTAAACCTCTTACAATCAAATCCTAAATCCTGCTTCCTTATAACCGTTCCCCCAAAACTGTCCAACCTCACTTGCATGTTCAAAAATACCTACTCCCTACGAGATGAGAAACTTGTGGTGTCTCCTTAGGCAAGAGAATGTATTCAAAATGTAATTCTGTTCATCCAGCAGTAGTAATTGGGTACCTGGTGTAGATTGTGTTGGATGTGACCCTTAATCGGCAGTTTGGGTTAGACCAGGATAAAAAATGCAGAGAGCGCCTTGAGCATGCATTCGGTGTGGATATGTGCACTATAGAATTACCCTTATTATTATTGTTAGTAGTCTGAGATGACAAAAAATCGTATTGACCACTACAACCTTTAAGGATACACACCTAAGTGACCCTTAACTTATGTCTCTGCATGTCTCATAGCTTTGTGTTATCACACAAGGGGCAAGTAGTTTCAAGTTTCTCTTCGACCTAGTCACGTGATCTTATTATCGTCTATTGACTTACTCAACTACGACACAATGTGTGGGTTATCACACTGAGATCCTGTATTGTTTTGGACTACAGGGTATGTCAAATTGAAGACTGTACATATAGAATTGCAATCCAGGTAAGAAACCTTGAAACTTATATAATATTCGGACAACATATAGGCACATACTCTCGACCTTTATACTAAAGCGTTGTTATAAAGTCTGTTCCTGTAATTAAGTTGTTTGAACACCTACATTTCGGGCGTGTATGTTAACGTGTACATGAGGTGTGGTGATCAACGTTGAAACGATCAGTTATGAGGTATAATGAAGCATATATGCGGTCATTTGGCTTTTTCCTCTGTATGACCTCTGTTATAGATGTACATGAATTAGTTTAATTAAGTTCATGGATTTTCCGTGATATTCACTTTGACGCAAGTTTTTGCTTTACGTTGTTTTATCATACTACTATATGGTATGAATAATAGATAACTGATTTTAAAATGTTGCATTTACAATGATATGATCATTATTCGGATAATGGTTAGCTTTTTAAAGCTACACCCCAAAAATTTATTGCCTTTCTGTGCACTTTGTCAAATGTGATATTCAGAACACCATTGATATGTTGATATTTTTGGCACGTGAGGTTTTATCTGTAAAGATTATTTGACGTTTGAAACATACAATTTGATAAAAACGCAATGTTAAGAGAAACCATAAACAATCAATGTCTCATCCAGGTTCAAATGTGTGACTGTAAAAAGACACTCCGTGAGTTTTTGAGTCAGTTATAAAAAACAATATCAATAACGTCTTTTTTGAGTGGCATTTAGAAGTTGGGAGGCATACAAATAATCTGAGAATTGGCTGTTGGTTAAAATATTGTCCTAATGAAAATCTGTTCAGCATAGAGATAATATAGAGATAAAGTGACGTCATTATAATGAAAACTTGACAATGTTGCGAGGCAAGTAAAAAACGTTATTATTTTTTGCTGCTTTTCAAAAGCAAGAAGTACTCGTATGAACGGAACATGTGACATATGGTGTCGGCACAAACATAAAAGTGTTGTTCAAAACAGTATTTGGCATTTCGGATTAGAATGTTAAATGGTTAAAATGAATATAGATCACGAAGGTAAGTGTTTTGAAATGCATGAAAGCAAAAACATTGATGAATATCAGAGAGTCCCTCTTCAAGGAAACATTTAATCTAAAATGTTTACAACATACAACATAATAATTGCTTTATCAATCACATTTCAAATAAGAAATATGTATATATTTGCTGTTGTAATATACACTTTTGTCAACTAAATAAGATTTCCTATGCGATTAAATAGCTCTTAAGACATTTAATAAGAAAAGAAAATCATGGTATCAATTGATAGCTGATAAGACTCATAATTGGCGATCTATATAAACAAGTTTCGATATACAGATATGTTGTAGAAAAGATATAAAGGACATTTGAGTACAGTGTTTCAGGACACGTAAAGTACATTCAGAGATAAATCGCTTACATATCCCTATATAATACATATCTCGAAAGCCACACGTCAATGTCATGGTTGAACGCTTTGTTGATTTTACCTGGCTTGACCAAGTTTATAAACATACCTTGTGTCATATTTGTTGGTGAAGTAGACATATTTTGTAGTTCAAGAAAACTTCTCTGACTCAGCCGCGGTATCATTGTTGAATCAGGTTATCAAATTGTCAGTGAAAAGCAGTTACTATTAACTGAGCCCGCTTCTATTTTAGAAAATGTGTGTCTGACAAGAAGATGATGAGACATTATATGTATTTAAACCTACAACAACCTCTCAACTATGTAAACGAGCTGAACGTTGAATTATCTTGAAAATTGAGATCATAAAAATCATTCTTAATTTGATATTACGAACAACTAATAACAATGATGTCTAACCGTCAACTGTTGTGTTCTTAACCTTAACAAATCAACATTGAATGGAAATAATGTGACCCGTTTGAGAAAAAGTACGCAACTAAGCGGTAAAATTACATCCATTAATCTAAACCGTGATCTTTCAACACTTCCACACTTCGCCTGGCAGCAATACCATAGGTTTGGAACCGATTCGATTCCTTTTGATGATACAGTGACTTACATCGAGTTCTTCAACATCTCCACGTTTCGCCGCCCTTCTTTTCAAAAATCCAATTCCTGTAGAGATGTCTTCAGTCGTCAAATGTCGCCTATATACATGTGGGTGTTGATTCACCATTTCGGCCAAATGAATGATCAAGTTTGTTACAAACTTCTACGGGGTCCTAGCAAAAGGCCTTACCACACAGATTGCAAATTATACCCTTACGTAAAATGTCCTGATCAACGTGCTCTCCATGGTGTGCATGAGTGATTCAAAATACATAAAAAATATCACGATGCTGGTCCTTACCAAAAGTCGAACAGTATAATTTGCTTTTGGCCTTTGCTTATTCAGTTAAATGTCAAAACCAAATGCACACTTTTAGGTAATGAGATATAAAACTCAAACGGATTTGGAGCACAAGTTGTAAAATTTTATCGGAAACACGGCAGTTGCGTTTTTCTTACTTGAGTAAACAGATTGTGTAAACATTTCTTCGTAAGTTCTGTTTATTCAGTGACATTAGAGTTTGAATTGGTAGTAAAAACACAATAAACATGACGATTGTACAGCATTGTACATTGTTCAGAGTTACAAAATGTCACCTTTTTTTGTTTTTAAATGTTAGGCTACACAATTTTAAAGCTTAACACTGTTTAACGCAGATACGAATTAAAATCAATGATATTTACTCTCTTCATTTCCTACTGACTTTGAGGCATCTATGAATTCCCAATACCACCTAGAACAAAGCTGACATTACGATGTTATCAAAGTTTATGACATCACATGATATGACGTCATACTTGAAATATCGTGACAATGTTATGATCCCACTTTAAACAATGATCAAGAAACATAAATGCGAATTCCAATTTATATATTTATGTGAAACAAAGGTGAAGGATTTAAGTTTTGTTAATTTGTCAGTGAAAGACACGTCATCATGGGATATCGATATCATTTATCTCAACGTACATGATGAAATGTAGTAAAATCTTTTTGTCATGCAAACGTATTTGTATATACATGTCTATCAATGAATAAGCCAATATGGCAATCGGTATTTTTTACTATTTTTATGTTTCTTAGAATCCGCCATTGGAACAATCAGGTCTAACAGGTAGCGTTTTTTACAAAACCATGTCTGAAACCTCCATGACATTGTATTAACTCGTTTAGCAAAAGCAAATCAAAAACAAAAAAGACTTGGGTTTGTGCAAAAGTCACAAATGTAAATTGCATATCAAAACAACAACAAATTTTGTTTTAAAAATGATCGGTGATTTATGTGAATTTTTTCGAAAATGATTGTTTGGTGAATTACCCACAGGCTCAGAAAAGTTGATTGACAAACAAAGGAATGCCTATCACCTTCAAAACACAATTCTGTTTTTAAGAAAATGCAATTATATTGAATAAGAAAATGAAAAACACAATGAGGTACATGAAATAGGATATTGCAGTGTAATTGAGACTTTTATCTCTTCTTTATTACGTTTCCCCGTGGCATTGAAACCTTTAGCGTCTGTTAAAGCAAAAAAGTAAATGTTGTCATGCATATGTAAAGTACACGGAATTCACTAATGCATTTGACAACACTTATCTAATACATGATCGTTATAGAGTTTCAGTGTAATATGTCACCTTGGTTTTAGTGCTTTTAAAATACATTGAAGCCCTAACGTGTGTCAAACCCTGCCTTATACATTTAAATTTTTCAAAAGGCATTTATATTGTTAGGAAACATACGCTTATGTAAAGTAAAAAACAATTCACTTATTTAAAAAAAAGTTATAGGACTTTCGAAGCTCCTAAATTGATAATTTGCTTTGAAAATGCAAGGCGGTAGCTGGTGGTTACACAACCCTGTCTCACCCCTATGATGGGTTTATTGACAAATTTATCAAAAGAAAATCAATTCAGGGGATTAGAGGATTAGTTGTTTTGTAGAATCATGACGACTAAGGTACGAAAACAACCTACTTCTGTACGATTGTTAGGTAGAAAATAAATAATACTTAAATAAATAAATGAAATAACGAATAGGAAATTACATATACAAATATACAACAAGATTAAGTGCTGTTCACAAAGAGAACTGATAACATACTTCCATGCAATCTTTTATCAATACGCTATACCGACCGTGATAAGCTTTTGTACGAACATGTGTTAGAGCAAAGATGAGGCGAGTCGTTTGAATATCCCTTTTATATCATTTATCATTTTTCATAAATGAATATCAAGAATATCAATGAGTAGCATTATGGATTAATTAATGAGGTGTTGAATGCCAGAAGAACATAAGATTGTAGAAAATGATGTGATCAGCTCTTTACGTGTATTCAGCTTCATTCTTATTCACTAAAGACGTTTAGATGAAAATTATATTTAGCAAAATAAAGTACAACTCGAAATACTGATCATGACATACGGGATTTATCGTACATGGCTATCTATGTAAGGGGAAATTATGGAGATACTCAATACAATTTATAAGAATTGAAATGATTTATCGCTTTAAAGTTCTCGAACTCCATATAATTTGTGTACGAATGCATTTCAATATCACACACTATGGTGCATCCTTTTACTTTAGTAATACTATTTGCTACAAATGTTTATCACACTTTGGTAGGTATTATGGAAATCGTAAAGCAGAAAAATGAATCAAATGAATATTTGATATTTAGAGGAGTCAACAGCCATATAGAGAGTCAGATTGATATTTCTTTTAACAACTGGTGAAGAAGGTCACCTCCATAGTATCACTGGAAAACGTGTACTGTAACACAACAAAACCCTGTCTCATACCCCCATGGCGTTTTATTATCTCATTCGTCAAAGGGAATCAATATTCCGAGAAGGACTAGCAAAGCCTATTCTGCGAAACGTGACAACAGAAGTATAACCATAATGGGAATGTAAACAGAAAGAAAAACACTTCCTGGTTCGTAGCGTTGTTAGGTACTTGATTGGACAATGCTTCGAATAATAAATCTGTTTATAATAAAGGGAGGTATGTTTGAAAACAGATAGCAAAAATTCAAATTATCATTTAACATATTTGTACAATACCCATAACTCATTATTGTAATTTCTGAACAGCAATCTCATTTAAACTGCAAACATACACGCTGGCTTTAAAAGGTATAGATGTTGACAATAAAAACAAAGCAAATACATTTTTTATCAAGAAAAGGCCTTTCAGATTATGAATGCACGAATGAACAACACCGAAAGAAAATTTTCATTACTGCTGTTCGTCTGTGTATATTGTTGTTGTATAAACTACTAATTTTTAATGTTGTATGACTTTGCAATGCCAAAATGTACTGAACTCTTTTACCACCCTATGGAGAAATGGAAAATGTTGAGTCTTTTAGCGAATTTCTAGGGTATGATTTGTGCAACTTATGTCTATACCATTTATGTGGCTAATCTGTCAACTAAGCATTCTGGAGGATAGACCAGCTGTCTTTAACAATAATAATGATAATGATAATAATAATGGTAATAATTATGATAATAATAATGATAACAATAATGATAATAATGATGATGATGATGATAATAATAAAATATACTATAATATAATTGAAAAAAAAACACATTAAAAATTATTAATGTAGCAGGGCTTATGAGGCGACAAAAGATGACGACACTCTCTGCTGGGTGTGAGAACGTTTATTTACCCGGATGGTTGACGAAATGTAATTCGACACCCTGTAACAACAAATGTAATAATATAGTACACATCACAACATATCACTTAGTACACATATTGATAGGCAATACATATAATTCAATACATTTAGATATGCATACAGTGATGAATAATAAAACCATGGTTACTCAGTACATGAATAACGTTACCGAGCACATACTTATGAAATACAATGTGCTATGATATAATACAAATTGAATTATGATAATCCATGTGGATATGATATGACATCACACCTTATGTGATGATACTGTATACATGAAATATATAAATGATAATATATACTGATACACCATTACACATACGTAATATGATTAAACATGGAAATATATATATACAGTCAATACACATACCCTGTGAATGGGACAGAGGTGTACTTAAACACGATACAGCACCTGCCGTCGGAACGTGGACTTTGCTGTAGTTAAAAGTAATATAATGATAAGTAAACATATGCGAAACATATTTGTTAATGCTATATTAAGTTAGCATTAATCCCACATCACTCATTATTAAACCTATCATAGTTAAAATATAGCAACTTATGTTAAAACGAATTCTCTCATCTCAAACTCTCATTAGAAGGATAGAAAAGTTAAGAACATATTAGTAGTATTTACTTATTGTTATGAGCATTACAATTAGAAGATAATGCATAGCACACTAACATGCTGCACTTGATAAATACCTATTTAGAAAATGATAAATAGATATACTTTAATTGTGGATATATATACTGCAAAGGTGAAATGCAATATTACTTTATACTTAAAATATATACTAACCTCAAATATTACATTGTCTGTCTCTTTGTCAATTCTGTCTTAACAGTGTGGAAAGGCTGTGCAGAATGAGTTGAATTGTGCATGAGGTTAGTAAGACCACTCAGCTGAGAAGCGTCATGGCTTGGGCAGTTATATAAGATGATTTTACTAGGGCCAAACCCTAAAGGATTAACCCTTAAAGTGCTTGCTAATAATGCTATGGCTAAAAAGAGAGAATATTCACAATATATTAAAATACTTTATTTACAAACATAAATGCATCTGCCACATACTTCCCCCCACTATGAAATGACGTCCTCGTCATTTCTTCCCTGTGACAATATCAAGCATGGCCTCTCTGATGTTGGCTGGCTGGCTCTCAAGCATCCCATCTTGCAGTAATGATGAAAGAAAATTAGCTCGCACGAGCCAGTCCGGCGTTGTTCTTGTCTGTGCTGATAAAGCATACTCTCCACTTCTTAACCACTCCGGTGGCCGTCGTTCCCTGAGGGATCTCCGCGGTGGTGTTGTGGGTTCTGCCCTCTGCTCAGCAACATCTGGTCTTTCGTCTGGTGGCACATCAACAGGCTCAGCTGGAGGATCTTCTGCTGGCTGCTCCTGACCAACTTCCTGTGTTGCTCCTGCCTCTTCCTCTCCATCGACCTGAACCTCCTCCTGATTCTCTGCAGCAACTGGTTCCTCTTCAGGTGGCCTGTCAGCTAGCGCAGAAGCTGACCCTGAACTGTCCGATGAGTAGGCGGAGACCAACACTGTTTCCTCCTCTCCTTCCTCTGAACTTCCGTCCTCGGAGATGCTGACTGTGTTGCCGTCGGATATAGTCTGAATGTCCTTTGGCACTGAATCCAAAGACTTCCTGGTCTTGGATGCTGGTAATGTTGCGTCCTGATGGGGCAGAAAACCTATTGGAAGCAATAGATTTCTGTGTAGTGTCCTCTTCTTGCCTTCTCCACTTTCCTTCCCAACTGTGTAAACTGGTATGGATGGATTGGGTTGCTCAAGAATCACGTACACATCCTCTTCCCATCGGTCTGCAAGTTTGTGCCGTCCGTCGAAAGCTACGATCTTCACAAGCACTCTGTCTCCTTCTTCTAACACAGCTGCCCTGGCTCGCTGGTCGTAATGTACCTTCTGCTTCTTCTGGGACTTCTTTGCTGTGGAGGAGGCAATATCATAAGCTTGTGATAGCCGTTGCTTTAGGTCCTTTGTGTAGGCTGCTGTGGTCTTGGACTTGCTTGGCTCCATGTCTAGTCCGAAAGCAACATCAACAGGGAGACGTGGGTGGCGACCATACATCAAGAAAAACGGAGCAAATCCAGTTGATTCATGCCTTGTACAATTGTAAGCATGTACCAAAGGTCCAACGTGTGCTTTCCAGTTCTTCTTGCTGTCCGGCTGAAGGGTCCCAAGCATGTTACACAACGTCCTGTTGAAACGCTCACACATTCCATTTCCCATTGGGTGATAAGGAGTTGTCCTGGACTGTTTAATTTGTAACAAGGAACACAATTCTTGCATTAACTTGCTTGTAAAATTGGCTCCCTGGTCCGAATGAATGCGTTGGGGAATCCCATAGTGAATCACAAAGTTGTTGAAAAACACTTCTGCAGTTCTTGCCGTCATGTTCCTGGTTGGATATGCTTGGGCGTAGCGGGTGAAGTGATCGGTGATTACTAGCACATGTTCCTGTCCTCCTTTAGATGGTTCCAGTGTGAGGAAGTCCATGCAGACAAGCTCTAGTGGCTGTGAGGTCTGGATGTTAATAAGAGGCGCTCTTCCTCCAGTAGGTGTCTTTCTCCTAAGACATGGGACACAATGCTGTACATGTTCCTCAACATCCTTGTTCATTCCTGGCCAGTAGAACCGCTCCTTGACTAATGAAAGCGTCCTGTCTCTTCCAGGGTGACCAATGTTGTCATGTAGACTCTTAAGTGCAGCTTGGCGGCATCTTGTTGGTAAAACCAGTTGTTCAAGAGTCTCGTCTGCTGATTTCACTACACGATACAGGACTCCGCGCTTTAACTCCAGTTGATGAAAGTGCTTCAGCAGCTTGGTCATACCTGGAACTCCAATAAACTTGGTCCTGTTCGGCTTCATCCTGTTTCTGAGATGGTCCATGATGATTCCAAGTTCTTGATCTTTAGCCTGTGCCCGTCTCCAGTCTCTGGCATTGAAGTCACACCTCTCATCAGTGATGTCTTCCTCTCCTGTGATCTCCGATGCTGACATGCTGAGACTCTCAATAAGGCTTGGTACTTGGATTGCATCACAGATGGCTTTAATCGATTCCAGGTTGACCTATTCTGATTCTTCCCTCTTTGGTAGCCTTGACAGGATATCTGCGTCTGTGTTTGCCTTGCCTGATCTGTAGTGGATAGTAAAGTTGTAATCCGACAAGGACGCTAACCAGCGATGTCCTGTGGCATCCAATTTGGCTGTTGTCAGTACATATGTCAAGGGGTTATTATCTGTCATCACTGTGAAGCTATGGCCGTAGAGGTAGTCGTGGAACTTGTCAGTTATTGACCACTTCAAACACAGAAATTCCAACTTGTGTGCAGAATAATTCCGCTCTGATGGTCTCAATCCTCTACTGGCATAAGCAATGACACGTGGATGTCCATCTTGGTGCTCCTAGACCCTGTCCACTTGCGTCCGTGTGCAGTTCAAATGGTTGGGAGTGATCGGCATATCCAAGAATTGGTGGACTTATTAACCTTGTCTTCAGTTCTTGGAAGGATCTCTCTTGTTCCTCTCCCCATTGCCATTCCTTAGTGCTCGAGGCACGCTTCTTGGATCTCTTGTCTGTAGGCATCAGTTGAGACAGGGGTCTGGCAATTTTCGAGAAATCTTTAACAAACTTGCGGTAGTAACCGGCAAAACCAAGGAATTTCCTTACTTCTTCCGGATTTGTAGGTGGAGGCCACTTAACAATCTTGTCAATCTTGTCTGGGTCTGTCTCAATGCCGTTCTCGGATACTATATAGCCTACATACTTGGCACGACGTTGAAAGAACTTGCACTTCTTAGGTGCCAACTTGAGTCCAGAATCGATGAGTCTCTTCAGAACTAATTCAAGACGCTTGACATGCTCCTCGTGGGTCTTAGAGAAGATAATGACGTCATCAATATAGACGAGACAGATCTTTAGATGGAGTCCTTCCAGGCACTGTTCCATGAGACGCTGATATGTGGCCGGTGCATTGGATAGTCCAAATGGCATTCTGTTGAATTCGTAGAATCCAAGAGGTCCTACAGTAAAGGCTGTCCGTTCTTTGTGGTTCTCCTCGATTTCAACTTGATGGTAGCCAGACTTCATGTCTAATACAGAGAAGTAGTGATTTCCTTCGAGGCATTCTAAGAGATCTTCTATCCTTGGAATGGCATAGGCGTCCTTTATTGTCCTCTGATTAAGCACGCGAAAATCAATACAGACGCGCAGTTTCCCATCCTTCTTTCTTGCGAGAACAATATTTGAGGCCCATGGACTATGAGAGTTCCTGATTACTCCAGCTGAAAGCAGTTGATGAAGATGGGACTTCACTTCTTCAAACATGACGGGTGGGATATGCCTGTAACGCTGTTTGAAGGGTTGCTCATCCGTCAGTTCAATCCTATGCTTCACTGTAGAAGAGTGTCCAAGATCTTCATCATTCTTGGAGAAGATATCCTTAAACCTTAGGATAACGTCAAGTCCTTGCTCTTTCTGTTCTTGAGCTAAGTCTTGATCCTCTATCTCAATCTGATCCAACAGTGTCTGTTCATCCATGGGTCTACCAGTCGGAGGATCCTGTAGAGTGACAGGCTGAAGTTCACACAGTACAGCTCTAGGTGCAACAACAATGTTCCGTGTGGTGATGTTGAATACGTGGACTTCAATAGCATCTGGATTGTCTCTGTCATAGGTTATGATGGTGGGAGCTATGTCAACCTCTGAAGGTATTGTTGCTTGTGAAGAGGGATGAAGGAGTGCTGTGTACCTTGGAGCTCTTAATCCTTTACTTAGTTGTCCCTTGATACTGACTTTGCTATTGGAAGGTATGATTATGTTCTTATCCTCAGCACATTTCACAAGTCCCAGTCTATTCTTGTTACGTTCCAGTTCCTTGGCCTCAATTGCAATGGTCCTGAATGTAAGATACCATGGCGTGTGAAGAGGAGCTTTCTGTAAGAACTTTACTCCATGGTTCTGCTTGCACTTGTCTAGTAGGCAGTTCAGGATGTTGGTACCTAGTAGTATGGGAACTCGAACACTGTACCTTGTGATGGGGACCACTAAGAATAAACATGACAAAGTCTCACTGTCAGTTCCTGCTCCAGGTATAGAGAGTTCAGCTCTCACGAATCCCTTGTATGGAAGGTCTTCACCCCCAGCACATTCAATATCTAGGATAGCTCCAAGTGGCTCCAAGGGTAAATGTGTGAGGTGCTCCTCGTAATTGCCTTCAGAGATTATAGAAACTGTTGCTCCGGTGTCCAATAGAGCTTGCACAGGCTTACCATCAATGATTATCTCAGCTTCGTTAGCATGTCCAACAAGTCCATCTGGTATTCTGTTGGGGTCCTGTAGACAGCCTAGTGGTAACCCCTTCCCATAGGCCCTTGCCAGTTTAAAGTACGGCGTTGGTGGTCCAGTCTCACTCTACATCCAATTGCTACATGTCCAGCGTATCCACAACGATAACAGACTACTTCATTCTGTCTCCTAGGAGGCTGAGTAGAATAAGATGTGTCCTCCTGTTGTACAAATCCATAGGGCTGTTGACCAGGTTGGTTGTAGAAAGCTTGTGGCTCTTGCACCTGAGATGGAACTGGAGCTTGGGCACTAGCTGTAGCTTGAGCTTGAGGTGCATCCTGGGGTTGGTACCCTACATAAGGTAACTGAGGATATCTAGGTTCATATACATGTCCTCTTCCTCGTCCTCTTCGTTTGTTCCTAGTTCCGTATCCTGGTGTCTGTGGAGGGAATGAAGCTTGATGCTGGTATACCTGAGTCGGTTGTTGCTGTCTGTCCTTGATCTCAGTGACTTCAGTTCTTAGTTGCTGTATTGCTGTGGCAAGATTCTCCAGGTCCGACTTTGTGATAGTCTCTGATGAAGAAGCCATCTTTACTGCAGCAGACTGTTTCTTTGTTGGTGGCTGTGATTATTTCCCTTGCCTCATATCAAACTCTATCTCCCTGAGTGCAATGCGTAGCTCGTCGAAGGATGAGATGGAGTCAAACTTGTAGTTTGATATCGTCTTCAGAGAGCTTTGTAGGCCAGTCCAAAGCATATTCCGCAGCATCTCGTCCTGCTCCAATAGTGGAATGTGATGGTGCTCCGTGACCTTGGATAGGAGGTGCTCCAAACGACATCCCCAAGACGCAACGTCTTCATTCTCTACTTGTGAAGCACTATAAAACTGAGCCAGGAGGGCTTCCTTCCGCTGTACAGTTCCATAGATGCTCCTCAGTTTCTTCAGAACTGTTGCCTTGGGTCCTAGTCGCATAGCTACGCGAGCAGCTTCTCCCTTCAACGAGTGTCTTATGGCTTGGTCCAGTACTGCAGCACTGTAAGCAGACGTCTGCTGAAGGCACTCCACTTCATAAACCCACAGGTCATAGGAGGCATCTTTTCCTTGGGTGTCTCCACTGAAGGAAGGAATCTTGGGGTAGGGAGGTGTAGCTGAGGCTGTGACTTGTGGCTTGGTTGTGACTTGTGACTTGTCCGGGATGTCCTGTTGCTCCGGAGGAGCTAACACTTTGCTCGGCAATAGTGGTCCTTCTTGGTGAGCCATGTCCTGGATCCGTGTTTTCAATTCTTGAGGTTCCATAGTCTTGGGTTGTAATCCCAACTTATGCAACAAATCCACAATATCACCAAGTTCCTCCTGCTTAAACTCCATGTTTAAGACTGAACAAGGTGATAACAACAAAAACAATGTTGGTAATTAAACAGTAGATGGAAATGAAGCACTAATTAATGTGAGTGGGTACAACCTTTCATTAATCTACGATCGTTGATCCTGAAATGCACCTTTGATTGCAGTGAAATAAATCAGACAATCATTAGAACATAGACAGGAATGTGTAGACTAACCTAGGCGTGAGTTATGTAATACATGATTGGGAAATAATAAAATACAAGTGCAATGATGAATTGAAAAGGCTTTCCCTTTTCATATGAAAAGCAGAGAAATACAAAAATGTGAAATAATATTTAACAAGTGAGAAAAACAATGGCGCAGCGCTATGGAAATATGCCTTCCATATTGTAAACAATGGTGAAATTGTAAACAGGAAGTTTACAGGGGGAATAATGGAGTGAAAAGGAAAATTCAACTCTCACTATTACTAGGAATAATGAAGGGTTGAATAGCAAAATATGAAAGCTAAATATGGTTTAAAACATTCAATTTACATTATGACCTAATGTCTAAATGTAACAGCTGAATGAAACTAAGAGTTAAATATGATGGAATAGCATAAATGAAAATTTACATTTTAACACAACATGTGTAAATGTAACAGATGAATGATTGATACTAGGATTAATAAGATATAGAATAGGATGAATAGGGAATTAATCAAATTCAACTTACATTGCAACAAAAATTGTCAATGCAACGGTTGAATGATACAAAATGGTAAAATGTAAAATATGAATTACATTAATTCAACTTACATTATAACACAATGTGTTGGTAATGATTTGCTGAATTAAACTAAGTTAAAGGTAAACATCACAATTATGAAAATTCAACTACATCGCAACAATAATTGTGGCAATGGCTGAATCACAAAATGGCGGAATGTAATAATGTTACAATATGATTATTACAAGGGAATATTTAATGTAAAGGGACGGGAATGAGAATATAAAATGGTGCAAAGTGCAAAACCTAAGTACAGTCTGTCGTCAATCAGTCAGTAAATGAACACAAACTTAATCTAAGACTTTAATCAAACCTACATGATAAACCTAACCAATAATAAATTAACCTATCAGTTTATTATGTTAGTAAGAGAAGAAGGAAAAGAATGGACCAATGAACCAAACACACACGCTTGCACACAAACTATAAAAACATAATGAATTAAAGTGATGTGAAACCTACAACTTTTGAATTAACTTACATATCGATATGATTACTACCAAAATAAATATCACATGAAGTTGAGAGTAAGATATTAAACTTGAATATACAAAATTAAACTAAGATACCCTACACAAATTACACTAAGAAAATATAAGAATGCTACATAATGTTAAATTACGCTGAAAAAAAATATTAACCCTAATCTTAGGTTATTAATCTATGAAAAGCTGTAAGAAATGTAAATTAATAAGCTACATGATAATGAATATGTGTACAATAACCAACTTAGCTAAAATTAATTAATTTTGTTACAAATGTAAACACACAAAAAACAATTACATTATAAATACTAAGTGTTGGTACCAACAATAATAATACGTCAAAAGATAAAGCCGGCAGTAGTTACGTAAGGTATGTTACATGATCACAAAATTACATGAAAAATAGCAACAAAATGGTGATGAGTTAAATTACATTACATATTGAATAACACAAAAGAATATGCATTACATGATAATAATGCAGGTATGATACACAATGATATATACAAAAGGTTGCAACTCACGAGAGGATGAACATCCTTATTTCCAACATGAAAACACAAAAACACAAATCACAAACCACCACAAAGTGTCACAAAAGAGTCACAGATTCCATGAATGTCAAGGTCACAGGTTCACAGTGTCACACCACTAAAGTAAGTGTCATATCACTCACTGGTCATCCAAAGATGACAGAGGCACAGATCACACAAGTCCATAATGTCCGAATCCATTCTTAGCTAGGTGCTGTCGATCACATCCATTGTAAAACGATCCTCACTGGGGGCTCCAAATGTAGCAGGGCTTATGAGGCGACAAAAGATGACGACACTCTCTGCTGGGTGTGAGAACGTTTATTTACCCGGATGGTTGACGAAATGTAATTCGACACCCTGTAACAACAAATGTAATAATATAGTACACATCACAACATATCACTTAGTACACATATTGATAGGCAATACATATAATTCAATACATTTAGATATGCATACAGTGATGAATAATAAAACCATGGTTACTCAGTACATGAATAACGTTACCGAGCACATACTTATGAAATACAATGTGCTATGATATAATACAAATTGAATTATGATAATCCATGTGGATATGATATGACATCACACCTTATGTGATGATACTGTATACATGAAATATATAAATGATAATATATACTGATACACCATTACACATACGTAATGATATGATTAAACATGGAAATATATATATACAGTCAATACACATACCCTGTGGATGGGACAGAGGTGTGCTTAAACACGATACAGCACCTGCCGTCGGAACGTAGACTTTGCTGTAGTTAAAAGTAATATAATGATAAGTAAACATATGCGAAACATATTTGTTAATGCTATATTAAGTTAGCATTAATCCCACATCACTCATTATTAAACCTATCATAGTTAAAATATAGCAACTTATGTTAAAACGAATTCTCTCATCTCAAACTCTCATTAGAAGGATAGAAAAGTTAAGAACATATTAGTAGTATTTACTTATTGTTATGAGCATTACAATTAGAAGATAATGCATAGCACACTAACATGCTACACTTGATAAATACCTATTTAGAATATGATAAATAGATATACTTTAATTGTGGATATATATACTGCAAAGGTGAAATGCAATATTACTTTATACTTAAAATATATACTAACCTCAAATATTACATTGTCTGTCTCTTTGTCAATTCTGTCTTAACAGTGTGGAAAGGCTGTGCAGAATGAGTTGAATTGTGCATGAGGTTAGTAAGACCACTCAGCTGAGAAGCGTCATGGCTTGGGCAGTTATATAAGATGATTTTACTAGGGCCAAACCCTGAAGGATTAACCCTTAAAGTGCTTGCTAATAATGCTATGGCTAAAAAGAGAGAATATTCACAATATATTAAAATACTTTATTTACAAACATAAATGCATCTGCCACATTAACATAAAAATAGAATCAATACTTGACTACTACTACTACTACTGCTACTGCTACTACTACTACTACTACTACTACTACTACGTCTACTACTACTACTACTACTGCTACTGCTACTACTACTACTACTACTACTACTACGTCTACTACTACTACTACTACGTCTACTACTACTACTACTACGTCTACTACTACTACTACGTCTACTACGTCTCCTAAAAACAAAGATAATAACATGCTGAAAGCTTACAAATCCATCATTACTCAGTGGTATAGTACTTTGAGTACTGCTGTTGCCTATACGTTCGTAAAGGGACATTCCATCCTATGTTCAGGTCCCAATTGTCACAGCTAGGTAGACCGAGAGCCTTAAACAGGGACACAACACAGTGCATGGGCTAAGTCACAAATGTTTGATGTCTTCACCGGGATTCGAACGCAGGACACTGGCTTTAGAGGCCAGCAAGCTAACCTCTACAACATGTGCTCCATTGTCACACCTCTCTTGACAAGCACGTTTTAATGATTTAATTGATGAAATGTCTTCGTTTGAATTTTAATCCGTTTATTTATAAAAGATGCTTTCGTTTGAGCGTAAAACATCCCATTAACTAACCCGATTAACTATAGTCGTAGAAAGCGTTGCCACGATCAAAGCGAAACTTACTCGTGGACAAGGTAGTGTGAACACCTTTTCAATAATTTCAATGAGGGAACCCGAACATCCTTTCATTGATTGTAAATACGGTTCGTTTAACAAAGTATACTTTTGTTTTTCTTTACATGAAAAACCTTAATTCCATTGGAAAACGTGCAAAACAATGAATTTTAAAACATCTCATTCGTCCTCTTAATTGCCTCATTTCAAGTCTGGCGATATCTTTTAAGAGGAGCAATAACACTTTTTGAAAGATTTATGAATAGATAAATGAATGATGAAAACAGAAATACATTGCCAATTTTAAGACAATGTTTTTAATCTAGTGATGCATATTTGAAAGATCGGTGAAGTTGTGCAAAGATTACAATAAATAAAAGTACAATGCACCTTGAAATATATTATAATAGAATAAGTCGTTATCGCAATAACTTATTGTTATGAAAAACTTTGAATCATTGTTCATGATTGTAGATGTCCAATTAGTAAAATATTTGTAGCTTTATTTTGCAATTAATCAATTCATGAACCATGTACTCGAACCAGTGGCCTAACACACCATAATACACTTTGACTTTAAGTTTGTCTGTGACAGCTGTGACTTTGAAAATGCCCAAATATGACAGCTTGGTCACTGGATCATAATGTATGCTTATATAACAGACTCCTTCTATGTTTTTTTGTCAAACAGCTGGTGAAGGAAGTAGACTAAACCATGTGTAGCTGTCTTGCCATCTTGGGGAGGATCCTCATCGGCTTCCTCAGCCTCATATTTGCGGTAAATGACGTCATAGCTTTTTACCTTATGTTAATTTAATTATTCAATGATATAGACGAAACCTTAGATGAAATTCACGATAAAGCTGGACTGCATTCCTTTCCTTCTATTCCTATTGGTTCCCTTGTAGCTTATTTTCCAAAATAAATATGTTGGTATCTTTACAAGATTCTATGGATACTTTATAGAGCCTTCTTCATGCTTTCTTCAATTCAAAGTCAAAGCTAAGATTTATCTAAGGGAAACCAGGAAAACAAGAATTGACATGAAATTGAAATAATGAATGTTGATATATTGCTGAGTTGACACACTGATAAAATGCGAATGATAAAAAAATGTAATGACTGATTATAGCATTTTACCTCAGAGAGTATCAGAATCGTACTACTAGTGACCAGGACCTAGATTTTCGAAGCTATCTTAGTGCTAAGATTAGTACTTACGACAGTGTTAGTGCTAAGAGAGTTTCGAAAATCTTGACCCTGGGTGATATTAAAAACTGCAAAATCAAGCATATTTTGAGCTTTTGAAACAGAGAGTTGTTCTGGAAATTTATCAAAATTTTCGAAGCTCTCTTAATTGTAAAATAGCCGTAAGCCAATGTTAATGTATGGTACATACGACAGTATTAGTGCTTAGAGAGTTTCGAAAATCTTGTCCCTGGGTGCTAGTAAAAAGTGCAATCCAGCACATTTTGAGCTTTTGAAACAGAGAGTTGTTGTAGAAATTGAAATCATGAAATATTTCTATATAAATATTTATAATAAAAATAAATGTAAAGGTTTTAGTTTTTCACTTCTTTTGACTTTCTATCATTTTGAAATATATAGTGTTAAGGATTTCAAACACTCACAAGTGAAAAATGTAAATGAAAATTGCCGTGCAGTCTGACACTCTGAATGCGCGCTATGGTTTTCAATTATTCATGCATATTTTGACATTTTCTCTCACAGCTCCTGTGGTTCGAATGCTGGCGAATTGGTGATAGTTGAGGTCTACTCCGACACCCTGAAGTCCTTCAATGATCCTCTATCATTCATGCATAATCTGACATTTTCTCTCACAGGTCCTGGGGTTCGGACTGCTGGTGATCGGGGTTATAGTGAAGGTGCAATCAAACACGCTGAAGTCGCTAATTGATCCTTTGGTGGAAATGGCCAAGGCTCAGTTCCAGAGCGCCTCTGGACAAGATCTGAACATTCCTCTGGATAACTTCAACATAGACGATCTTGTCGGTGGACTCGCTACAGTCTTCATTGCGCTTGGTGTTGTCATGTTTATCATTGGTCTTTTCGGTCTCGTTGGTGGATGCTGTCAAGTCAAGTGCATGGTTATTGGTGTATGTATATAATCATTGTTTTGGGTTGAATCCGCCTTATGGTAAGTAGTGAAGATTAATAAAGCCTTTCTACCAGTCAGTTTTTGAAATCAGCGTACTTATATTTATACATGGTTATCTATAATGCAATTTCATGATATATGTAGGTGCGTTGTCTGCGGTTCAAACCTTCATTGAGGTGACGAGAAAAAGATAGGAAACGTTTATTTTCATAATATCGATGGCCAGTAAAATATAAGTCTAAAGAAAACAAAACATCATATCTTTGAATTCTTGTAATTTTCATACTTTTATATTTAGAATGCCTCTTACATGATTGATAAAGTAGGTTTCTCCTTTAAAGTTATATCAGACAATGGTTGTTTAAACTAAAGATGATTACATAATAAGTGTAAGTAGGTTTAATATCACCAGTGTGAAATGAATAATTACTTCAAGTTCAGTGACCAAAATTGTTTTCTTTAAAGAAACTTAAAAATATTAATCGTTAGTTCTTGATACATCATGCAAAACACGCTTCAATAGTTGCCTTAAAGGTGCGCTTCAATAGTTGCATTAAAGGTGCAAGCAATCGAGATGTCCAGGAAAACAATAATCAGTTACTATGTTGCATAATGTGATATTTTGCACACTTTGTATTCTATTTATCGTACTCTATTAACGATATAACCTTTTTCCTTTTCCTTCTTTTTTGCAGTATATGATAATGATGGGACTGTTGACAGCAGGCATGATCACAATCGTTGTCATTTTGGCAGTAAACAGAGACATCGTAAGTATTGTTTGTATGTGCTATTATCTACCGGATAGAATATAGTTGTTCTGGTTGTAAAGAAACGTATACTTAATCAGACTAACCATTATAAGGCTCAGCAGATTTGCTGTGCTCGTTTTGGCACAATCTTTGGAAATTTGAAGAGAGTCCATACCTTGAAACATGTTTTTCTTCATCTGCGGATAACCGGATTGCGTAAGCTGTAGCTGATTTTTATCTCATGATAATACATTTTGCATTGGCTGACATTCAAAGAGAGAAATTTGAACGAAAAAGATATAAAAATAACATGCAACAGTACCTTTCAGGTATCTCCTTGACAGTTGTAAATTCATGACTGATTTGAATATAAATGCGACAGGAGAATATTTACAAATGCGACTTAAACAATTCTGACTTTGGATACAAAAGGGTTAAAATCTGCTTCTCGTTTAGACATTTTCAAACTGAACATTTAAATTTGAGTTATTTCATAAAAATCATAGTAAATACTTTTATTATAAAATGGGCAGTGTTATCGGTGCAATAAACCCATCTTTTAATCATTTTATCAGATCCCTGATAACAATGTAAATGAGGGTAACTAGGTCGCACTACTTTCTCCACCTCCGTACCGAGAAGAGCCAATCCTAAAACGTTTCCTAAACAATAGAAACGATGTGTCGCGTTTGGTGTGTTTTGCAGACGTAAGCGTCAATGTAAACAAACATGGCCGCTTCGTCATTCGGCGATTGTGTTCGCATCGATAACAAAGGTACAGGTACAATCGGGTACAGCTGTTTTTGACATGTATAATGATAGCAGACACTACTTTGTGCACATCGATGGTGTAGAGTATGAAGGGAGGTTTGAACACTCCCGCCTGACGAAGATTCTAACAATTTAACAAAGATGCCACCGCAGGCGACGGGTCGTCTCGGTTTCAATTTCAAATGTTTTGAACCATATTAAATATATCTGAAATATTTTGTGTGATGTTTTATTCCAGCAAAACAAATATACTGTTGTTGTAAAAGGTTTGACAAATTGGACTATTTTGCTCTTGTGTGACGTCATTTTCCTATGATTTGAATTGGAATGTGAGTTTGCCTAGTGATGACGTGGGTATATTCATACGCCCTTTTCGTTTGTAAAGGGGACACAAACATAATCGAAAAAGGAGGTTTATTTCAAAATGACATTATATGATAAAGAGATTATTACCTTCGTATGTTTTGAAATCATAAATATAACTATATAAACAATAAAAACTATGTATTAGGTAAACCTCGCCTAATACAATTAAAATTTTATTGTTTATATTGTGATATTAACGATATAAAAACATACTCTCTGGTGATAATCTATATATACTAAAATCTTATCGTTTTAATTGACATTAAAACGATGAGAATGACTCATTACGTTTATTTTCGATTCACCGTCTCTTTTCCCCAGGTAACAGGGCCTCCCAAAAAGCAACTGACGACAACCTTGCAAGCGGAGTATCAAGGTCTCAACGGAACTGACGTTACCAGCCTCTTGTGGAACGCTATAATGACATGGGTAAATTCTCACATTGATATCATTGCAAAGCAAAATATATTTCACAGTTTAACAAAAAAGGTGGCATAGTATATATTATGCATAAAAAAATTGCAGTTTGCTACAAGAATGTCTAATTATATCTCAATTTTTTTATCGAGAATTAATTTCGTATTTCAAATATTAGTTTGTTAACTTGTTCGATAACATACCTTTTTATTTTCATGTTCCTTCCCTCTTGCATACTAAGGGTAAACATAGTTTTGATTAAAGCTTATATAATACTAAATCCTGATATATTGTTTTATACAAGTAGGGGCAACGTCACTTTTTCCATAAAAAGAAAATGCAATTTCGAACATTTCATTATAGTTCTTTTAACAATATCCTATAATGCAGTAAAGCTAATTTGAGAAAACACCCTCAGCAACGTAGGTCGAACAACGCAGGAATGCTTTGATTTGCTCAAGATACTTTCAAGACAAAAACTCAGAAAGTTATAACTACAGAATAAGGTCACAGAGATAAGTTTGCGGTATTGGGTTTTCCTTTTTCCAGCAACAATGCTGCGGAATAGGAGGTTACGATGATTTCGACAAAGCCACCAAATGGGAGAGTTTCTGGGGTCCTTCAACTAGGTTTGCCTACGATATGCCGGCAGCGTGCTGTAAGTCTGGGAAGTTCGACCCCCCGAACGACATGAGTTGTACAAAGAAGTCTTCCCCTGATAACAACAAAGACACGGTATGTTCATAAAGTGGTTTTAACATCCCACTTATACCTCTCTGTCCATAGCCACCATTCATGAAAATGTCCCGTTCATCAGGAGTCTTTAGTCATTAAATGATATCTGATGGAAGGAAACATCTTTTACACCAAGTTGAAGATAACTTATCAACGAAAAAAGCATAAGTATATGCCTCATTTAACCGCATTTATGACAGTAGAAAAAATGCATCATGTGTTTCTTGGGTTAAAATATCTAAATCGACGGACACTTTGTCGAAATGTCGAGGGGAAACTCGTTTTAATATCTTGACTGACATCTAGTCGCTTTGACATACATTTGGTAGGCAACATTTAAAAAACATTTAAAGTCTTTCCAAACCAGTTAACATAATCCTTCTTGAGGTGTGATTATCAAAATTTGTTGCAGGGCTGCTATAAATTGCTTTTGGATTTCCTGCTTACTGGGACACCTTTTATTGCATTTTCTTGTGGATCGTGTTGCTTCTTGGTGAGTGATGATATATGATAATATACAAGATTTCATTTATGGAAAGATATAAATTCTTTTGAAATGTAACTTGTAACATCATTTGCTTTGCAAAGCTGTATAAAATAGTTCAACGAATGGATTTTGGACAACAAATGTACAGTATTTTATATACATATTGGAAAATAAAAACAAATTTTGATATCAATAGATGAGGTAAGATAAAGGTAATAACAGTCTACAGTTAAGTACTTCATAGTATCTTATTGAATCAATAGATGAGGTACAGATAAAGTGAATTCGTTTATCTTAATATGCCCTAAAATAGCCATTTTGAGCGCATAATTCGAGCTTCATGTATAATACCATGAAACATTTATGCGTAACACTTTCTCGGAACAATACTTTTGACATTAATTAATCTATGTTACCCATACCATTTCAATCTAACTTTTCAGGGGCTTCTCACCTTCCTGTCAGCTTCTATTCTGTACAAGATTATCAAGAAGAACAAGGTCCAACCAATTTAGACCCAAAAGGATCCCGAAAACTGTTCCAGGTACAAATGATATCATGCTTTACTACACTTCAAGCACCTGTGATAACATGCTTTGCTATCCTTCAAGCACCTGTGATAACACGATTTGATGAAACATTGCAAATGCCAATTTGCCTAAATCCCTTTTGGATATTTTACAAGGCCAGTGGCAATCCCTCAAATTCTTCACAATCAAATTACATAATAAAATAATGTGATAAAAATTTAATGGCCCAAAAATTGCCATACATTTGTACCAGGTATGTACTCTTTCTGCAAAGTTGTGTAATTGGAGTGCTGAATGAGTTGATTCATATGGCTGCAATAAAGTAATGAAAGCTGTACGTACAACTTCTAGTACATAAATGAAATATTTTCCTAAGAATATTTTTTCTTACACTTAAAGGACGTGTCTTAGATATTGGTTGTGATGTTGTAGTAATTTGATAACTAAATTAGATCTTCTCAGTGCGTTTGCTAGAAGAACTCATTTCTTCCGTCCACTGGTGTGACATGTTTGTGCCAAATTTATTTTGAAACACCTTGAAAGTTGAATCTCAATTGTTTTAAATCTGTGTTCTCAATGGCCTTCATCGTGAATATTATTTGTAGATTGTACCTCTAGGATCCTGAAGTGTGATCTATGAATTATTGTCTAGATATGTAACAAAATGAATATCACGGAAATATACATACACATTTAGGCAAATAAGCACTATTGTTATTTAGTACTTTCTTCTTAATCGGTTTGTGGGTTTACAGTTATTTTATGATAAAAATGTTGTTCTAATGACGTTGTTAGATAAAGAGGACCAATACGTTATGATTTGAAATTTGTTTTTCTTCTTCTTCTGCTTTTATTATTTTTTGCTTATTTTTATTGTGCTTCAATGTTGATTATAAATTATGTTAATTTTTGCAATAAAATATTTTCAAAAATACTTTCGACTTTTATTGTTATGTACATAGAGAATCTCACCCAAGTGTCTTCTAATATCAAATATATCAACACGAGTTAATAAAAGTTACAAATATCTGAGGCTTGCCGAGGATATTTTACTTTTATCAACGAGTGTTGATATATTTGATATCAGAAGACACGAGGGTGAGATTCTATTTATCATCAAAAATCATTTTTCATTTCGATTCCGTGAAAAATGTGTATTTCTGAACACTGCGCTTCTCTTAGACTCTCAGTGGAGCGACGTCATAGCATTGTGACGTCATCATGTTAATGACGCCATAGCATTGTCATGTAATTACTTGATGATGTAAAACAATTGTGATGTCATGAACTTGACTGTAATAGGGCATTGTTCAAAATCTACTGTCAAAACGATATCTCCTAGGAGATATTGCTTGATCTTCCACAAGCGATATCTCCTGTAGAACACAGTTTTGGATGATAAATATATATATATATATATATATATATATATATATATATATATATATATATATATATATGGTTGTAAATTTTCTAAGTAAAATGTTTAATTTTTACAAAATCATATAATCTGTGTTCAAAACGAAATGAAAATACGTCATTTACAATTCAGCCTCTTGTTCAGTAAAAGAGCGGGCACGTGCTTGATATTTTCTGTTTGAATAGTTTCAGACATTATTCAACCTGAAACAAACATGCTGATATGAATTAGATCCTGAGCATTGGAATATCAATATTTTGTATCACGTCCATCACTGTAATGCAGGTGTTGCATTTCTTTTCTCCAGGGGTATATTTGTAGAAACTGTTATCTACAAGATGTATTTCTGTCATTTGATGTTCATACACACGCTACTTTTGCTCTCCGAAGTGAATTATTCAATCATTAATAGGACGGTAATTATTCTCACTATAAAAACATATATAATCCATTATTGTTGAACGTAAGTCGTCAAGAAGAGATCCAACATTTACAGGAAAATGATACTTATGAAAATATTGAAAAACCTATCAATCTTATATAGTAACTAAATGCAAATTGTTATTAATACGATAAAACTTTGGAGAGTCTCACATAAAGACAACGATCGATTATATGACAAATCTAAGAACTCCTATATCCCACAATCGAGATGCTTCCATTACGAAACTTTCCCTGACATTTTCAGGTCGAAGGGAGGTAATTCGTGAATGGAATCGGAACATTTTCGTCAGGGAAATATTTATGATATGTCAAGTCACATGAAAACGTTCGCAACTAATTAGGATGCTCCAGTTGATCACCTTTCAATTCAAACAACGATATATATATATGCCTTTTGAGAAGTAAATAAATGGCAATTAATTTCAAATGATTGAAAAGCAAATACATGTTTGAATGTTTTTTGATAATGACAAACATTTAAAGGCTTCACCGTGGCTTCAATGTTTAAAGCATCTACCGCCACGAACATTGTAACATTTTGTAATTAAACCTAATGAGAATAGTCTTATTATTATTTGTTATGAGACAAAATAACAAGAAAAGGGTCCTCATGTCTCCATGAAAAATAAGTTTGTTTGCAATTTCATATTACGTTAAATTAAACTAAATCATCAGATAAATACCTTGAAATATCTAAGAGAGGGTGTGTGAACCACACGATTCTTGAATTGCCCCAAAAGACTGTCGAAACATGATTCAATAAAAAAAACCATGACGAAGCATGTTATTTCAAAATGATAAATTTTTCCAAAAATGCATAATTAAAATACGAGGTTCTTTAGTTCAGTGAATAACGTTAGTCCGACAATGTGTTTTGTTTTCATGCAATTATAACAAAAAAGTGAATGTTGGGTGATAACTGATAACACAAAAACATACAACAGATGCTAAAGTAAATCCTTAGGTGAAGACAATGTGATGATAAACAGAGCCTCATGTTATTACCAACGGAAAAAATGGCATGAATGACTCACTTAGAGCCGATATGATTGATTTATAAAAAGGCACATCTCCAGCATTAAATCAATACAATCTAGAAACATCACTGTAATGATAAATGCTATGTCAAGGGTTTTTGGCAATGTTTATTTCCTCACATTTCCAAACTACATATGTGTGTATTCAAAATATACTTGCTACATACATACATTCATACATTTTATTACTCAACCCTATTGTCCATAATCATAGAAAAAGATGGCACCTATAAAGCGAAACTGAAAGCGGCCATTTTAGCGTGATTACAATTTAATCATTATAGTCAAGGAAATGAATCCTAATATTAACTTATCAAAGTTGTCTTGCAAACATTTGTTTTCCTTTCATTTCCAAAGCAAACATGCTACTGCGTCTTAAGACAAAATGCAAGCAGAAATGTTATTCTCTTACTTATATCAAACAAAATTACATTATATAATTATTGAAATATTTATCATCTTCAAACAATTTATTTGACCATTCATAACTTGGTAAATATATCTAAATTATAATATTTACCAAATGGTGAACTGATTTATTTATATCTATTTCTTAATACTTAATAAATTATATTTGCATAACATCGGTATGTGTCAGTAGTTCAAATAATAACCGATATAGTTCCAAGGTTTTGCATATCGAAGTGGTCCATTTGTTTGTAAATGTATTCTACATAACTATACTATTCAGCTACTCATATTTATTTTTTATCAATTACCTTAAATTGTTATTCTTTTAAATACACTCCCTGCAATAGTAAAGATTCTTGTATTTTTCGGGTCGTGGGCTTTTCGGGATTCGAACCCACACCTTTAGATTCAGGCAATACCATCAGCTAGGTCAAACAATCGTTACTTCAGCTTTTGTTACATCCAGTTAAGTATTTTAGAGTTGGTGCCAGTATAATAAACATTTAAAATAAAGAATTCAAGAGTCATGTCCTTTTTCTTTTAATTTTCAACACCAATTATGTAAATATCAATTTGTAAAAATTAATTCATAAAAATGATTGTTCCCAAAGGTTACAGATTCAAATGAAATGATATCTAAACCTCCAAAAGCATACATTTAATGTGAGGTGAAAGACATCTGCATAAATAATACTAAGTTATATCTTGGATACTGTGAGTGAGTTCTATTTGTTGTAACATTGATTCATTTTGTTGTTTCATTTGAAATGTATTTTCACCGCGATAAATATACTTTAAAAACATTTTATATTAACTTTGGTACTTTTTAAAAATATGATTGATGTACTTCTTTGCAAAAACATTGATTTCATTTATCAAAACATTGTTGTTTACTGTATCTAACCAAATCAATAAAATGCAAATGTTAATCCCTCGATTGAATAATAAAAATTAAATTATCTGCTTTAATATCATCCAATGATTGATAGTGATTACTGGCCTGTTGAATAACCCAGGTTATGTTCGATGGAGATAGCTTGCAATCAATAATTTCTTGAATAGATTACTGTTTATCGGTACAAGAGATCAAAGAAAGGGGACAATGTGGGGTTGCCATGTCACCGAATCACACTATGGTCCTTCTTTATATCGAATCCTAATCTATATTGGGTCAATATAAGGTTGAATGGGTTTTGGACGTGGAATACATCTACTTTCAGCTCGCTTGACCAAGGTTCGTGCTCTTCAGAGGATGTTTATACCATTTAACTTGGAGATTTTGAAACTTGAAAAGGTAAATGGTTTCAAAATTTGAGACTTAAGAATTTAGTTAAAACCAAAATAGCCAACGAATAACATATTTATATCCATTGTTTGACATTATTACTTATATATATTTTAGTTGTTATTTTTCATCGATAAAAACGTGATTGATTTTCGTTCGGATAATGTATTATCACGAGTAGCATAGATCACAGATATGAAAACTGTCATTATGAAAATATTACTAGAAGCTGTAACTGTTATGAATTGATGTATTCATCATGAAAATTCCATTTCGTTGACCTTTTAAAATTTTACTTAGGAATATTTATCCGTAAGTTCATCTAATAAGATTTATGATTGCAAAATCTACATGTTTATTAAATTTATTTCCCCCCAGGAATCTTTATGACTTGCAAGAAATAGTATTTCATATGAAGGAAGATCTGTGGCAAACATGTGCACGAGACTAAGCGTGGGAGCAAGATTCACCATTGGAATCTTTAGCTTCTTGATTGGGGTATGTCATTAGTATCCAAACTGGTTTCCACGGTAATAACCATAACTTATAATTTGATAACGTCACTAAATTAATGACGTAAAAGGTTTTTGATGTCAAAATTTTGGAAGGCATTTAGAAACATAATACATTAGATTAGCAAGCCTTTATAAATAACAATTTCTTTATCGTTATCACGACTGGCGAAGTTTTGGAGTAAAATACTCCTTGAGCACGGATGGATGGACAAGTTACCATAAACTCCAAATGCGGGGTTTCAACAATGAAGAGGTAATCTTACAGAAAATTTGGCTGTTCTTGCAATGTTGTCATCCAACTGATACTGTCATAGTGTCAGTGATATCATTGAAAGAACGCTTTTTTTACTAACTCGTTAAGAGTGATTTAGAATACGTAGATATACGTAGGTAATATTTACCAAGTTTTACACGTGCAAGAATATTAATCCATCTGAAAGCACTGGTTACGATTGGTTGACACTATTAGATTTAAGGATAAGAAGTCAAAGTAATTTGAATCGACAACAAAATGAAAGAAAGGTGGTTTACACCTAATTTTACAATTGTTGCTTGTGTCCAGAAGAACGGAAAATGTACTGAAAATGTATGGTAATTCAATGAAGAGAAGTTACTGAAATTACAAAATAAGTCTTTGAAAACAATACCATATGACAATCACTGAAAGAAAAGGATCGCATCATTCGGGAAAGATGTTTCTGCTTTCGCTTGTGTTTCTGCTTCTGTTTCGTAATTGCCATTGTTTATCACGTAACGTCACAATGGAAAAGAGATATTTGCCCTAGTGCATCGTACGGAAAATATGAATCCAAATATGATTATCCTCGTTTGTGTATTGTGAAATAATTGTAGGAATATTATGCTTGGTTTAGTTTGATTTTTGAAAGCAACCCATATGTAATGTGACATATTCAATCTAAAGTAGTAATAAAATGCTTTAATCTAAAAATATACTAGTGACCAGGAAGAATATTTCCATCTTCATGAAAATTGTTTTAATCGACAGATATCAATCTTCCTATCCAAGTTGAAATTTACATTCAGTTTCCATGGAAACTCCCACCTTCATTTACATGTTGAATAAAATGAGAATTTTGACTCCATGATACATTGTTGAGAAACTGCGAAACATGATTGCGAGAACGAATATATACATACTAATGACATATATACCAAGGGCCGATGCGTACATGTACATGTACCTTATGAAATAAAAAAAATTGATGAATACGCTATAAAAAAGAATCATCCTGTTCGCGGATGTCTTGGAATAAAACTTCATTTCAAAAGCAAACTTTTCCCCTCAGATTTTGGCATACGCCATATTGCTGTTAGGAGTTGTGACGAAGGTACAACCAGATGCAAGGGACACTCTGTGGAGACCACTCATTTCAACTGCTATATCGGAAGCTACTGCAAAAGCTCCCAGCAGTGTTGTTTTGCCCACTGACAACCTCGTTCTGGACAACCTAGTGGGCGGAGTTTCAGATGGCCTTATTGCTTTAGGAGTTGTCCTACTGTTTGTCACAGTAATGGGCGTGGCCACGTCATGTTGTATGGTGAAGCTTATGGCCATAATTGTAAGTATCTTGTGAACATTTTCATATACGAGCTGCAGTGATATACAATATCTATAACGAAATAGATGTTTGATTGTGATTTAAAGTTGGATCGACATAGTATTTCACGTAAAAAAGTTAACAATGATTTATTAAACAGCGTCACGGCGCACGATGGTTATGTATCAGAACTAAATAAAGTCACTTTGACAGCGTGTCGCTATAAGCTTAAAATGCGATATCGCACAGTGTACAGGATTTGCCAAAAATAAAAAGTGTATTCAAAATACAGTGACAAATTTATGAGTTATTATGAACATGGCAAAGTCGTTCAAAAGACAATCTTATAGGAGTATTTTTGTGGAACGAAATTCAGGAGACAACCCCGTCTTACACAAGTATGTTGTTAGAATAATATGTTATAAGGTTACAATCTAAACCAGTTGTAACATGTTACTGGGGGTAAAGTTTTGTTTGATTTGAATTTTATAACTATTGACACCAACTCAGTAAAATTAAACATGAGGGAAAGGCCTTCATCAGCGCTACCTGAGTGAGAAACCTTGCTACAGCAATACAAGGCAATGTTGATTAGTATTATCAGAAATTATTTGCACATGTATGGGTAATCTATAGATACATATAGTTTATATGTTGTAAAATCAATCAAAGAACAGCGCCTTTTTCATGTCATTTTTTTTGTAAAGAAGACTGTGCACCGTAACTGATACATGTAGGTCAGGCTCTTAAGTAAAGAATTTATAAGTAAGACGTTTTTACGATCCCGTCGTTACTCTTGTAAAAAATATATTTTGGACAAGTTAACATCTTGGAAAGGTAATGACAGGTGTGGTCCCGTGGAATTAAAAAGCGAGTTGAGACTGTATACAGTTGCACACGAAAAGTTTGTTCACTTTCTTGCCTATCTCTGTGCAAATATCACGTGTTTTGGTAGTTGTTAAAGACATTGTATTATTGAGACATCTACACCAACAGGTACATTTTGAGGTCAGAAGAGTTCATTGTTCTCTAACGTTTCATTTCACACAGTTAACTGGTACATTTATGGTACCTCGTTGAAGTGACAAGGGCTAACAACTCCAGTTTTTATTTTTCGTCATACGATCTCGATCAAACAATCAACAGCGTCAAATGTAGCTTACATCTACATGTATTCATTATCCATTTGATGCAGTTGTTTTCGATTAATCAATTAAGACCAGTTTATTTCAAAATTTCGAAAACCAGAATTGAGAAAATTTGACCCAACTCGTCTATTTCTTCTTGCCAAAATTCGAAAATTGCACTATCCAGCTGGCAATCCTATGATAAGATGCAGGATGTTTACACATGGATATAAGAAGATTTTAGGTTAGTGTGATTGAAGTTATGCTTTTAATGTTCAAACGATTTTTTCAAGAAGGGTACATATCTTTAGAAGATTTATATCTTGGTTTCAGTACCTGGTGATGACGAGTCTGTTGACCCTAGCTTTCCTCCTCCTTGTCATCATAGTGGCTGTCAACAGGTCTATCGTAAGGTTTTCTCACATAACACGTTAGTTATGAACGATAGAAACCTTAAAACGAAACTATGACAGATGGAGAGGTTTAAGGGATAGATAGTGACAAATGACAATGGACGATTTTAAGTTCAGAGTTGATAATCTTTGTATTTGTATGAATGATTTCAAAATGAAATTCTTCATTATCTTAAAAGAGAACAAATGGTTTGTAGACTAGCTTATGAAGACTATTCGGCTTTGTATCAAGAAGTCTGGGGTTCGAATCCTGCAACTTTGTCTGCAGAGAGAACTGTTCTACACGCAGTAAGGTTTGGTGCAATGCTACACTTAATTTCAGCCCAGTACCACCCATGGATCGCTAGTTCGAGCCGATGCTCTCAGGTTTCACCGCAATTCAAAGCAACAATAGCGTTGCGGGCTTTCTCCCTGTAATAATACAAACAGCCGTCATATAAGTTAAATAATCTTGAAAGTGGCGTTAAAACCGAAGTCACCTCACCTCACCTTTTGTAGACTTATTTGATTTGAATAATCTCAGTGGAGAAAGTCAGATGTCAATATAGCAAATGCACGTTACTGAAAAACCTAAACCTGGCATCCTGATCAGACACGCTACACATAGAGGTGTAAAAAGGTATCCTTGAATAATTTGAATATTCATATCGACATCATATAAATGTTGTGTTCACACAATTATCAAGGATTTCAGTTCAGTAACAAGAGATAAGGTGGCTATCTCATAGAAATAAAATACGTCCCACCCTCCCAGAGGTCTGACTGCTGTTTAGATAAATACTATCCTTTCAGGTGACCAACCCTGTAAGAGCCTCACTTAAAACATCTCTTCAGGGTCAGTATCAGGGACTAAACGGAACTGATGTCACAACATCTTTCTGGAATACAATTATGATCTGGGTATAGTTTTGATTTTTTAATCATGTGAAGCAAATGTATTAGCATTAGAATTTGCATTCACGATTTTGAATTCTATAGATAATTTTTGTTGCCGATGTATTGGCTTGTGCTTTCAACATCTCTTTACGGCCATGGACTTTGGGAGACACATACACTTTCCATCTCATTAAATAATAACACAGTTTATGCGAGAATATAATGATTGTATTATTGTCCTCTCATTTGTATTAAACTACCTTATTTATTACCTACGTAATTCTTACAATATAAATAACCCAATTGTTTGATTTTCTTAAATGGCAACGAATCGGTCTAATATTATTTTGTCAAATCAAAGAGAAGATTAGACAGCATATTCTCCCATATCACAGAAACACTGTTGCGGCGTAGACAACTCCAGAGATTTCGACTCGGCAACACAATGGCAGATTGAGTTTGGTAATGGTTCCTCCCTTGGTTACGCTACACCCGCAATGTGTTGTAAGACAGGGTTGTATGATCCGCCCACCACTGTTGTTTGTGCAGTCTCACCCACCGTCTCCAACAACAACATGGACGTGGTAAGTTTTGATATCTACTTGCACCTTATCTAGTATCACAAACAATCCTTGTGGCTACTTAGTGATGGAAATAGGCTTCTCCATGTTATAGAAATTTTTTTTTACAGACTATTACATTTGACAGATTAGTTTTACAAAGTATTACTTACTTGACTGATGACTGATAAGTTAATCGTAGCCCAAAAGGTTAATTTTTATTTCAAATTATCGAGTATTTTATTCAGTCCTTATTAAACATATAGGTTCTTTTTTGTAATCCTAACTTTTCTTTTCCAATAATGTTATTTTGTCCATTTCAATTATATGTGCAATCAAACCATATGCATCAGATATCCCAAACATACTTGGTCATCAAAAAATGTTTTTAAGACAAAAACATCGGAAAATGATTTTTATTTAGAAAAAGCCTCGAAGGATGATTAGATCATTAAGTTTTGTCTAAAATCGTCTAAAAGAGGATGTTGAAACCTTTCAATCATTTATTTCTCAGG
This sequence comes from Phorcus lineatus, assembly GCA_921293015.1. NCBI lineage: Eukaryota > Metazoa > Mollusca > Gastropoda > Trochida > Trochidae > Phorcus > Phorcus lineatus. The sequence goes on from OV121092.1 coordinate 1,728,697, forward strand.
GCTGCTACGACGTACTGCTTGATTCAGTCTTGACGGGTACCCCGTTTATTGGTTTCTCTTGTGGCACGGTCGGTAGCTCAGTAAGTGACGATCAAGATCTTCCATTGACAATGATAAACTGTAAAAAGTTTAATTCTCTTCCAAAGTGGTAGGTCTGCCATATATTCCAACACAAACCTCTGTTTTAATACGTACTCTTCTCTGTCTTTCATTAGATCCCTCTAGATGCAAATTATTACAGTAAAACCTATCTGCAAAATTTCAGCCAAAGAAAACACTCCATGAATGGAAAACATATGTGTTGTGACCGAGGCTTATGTTATGATGAAATCGATTGTGACAAAGGGACTCAAAGTGCAAAGTGTACATTAGAATAAAGTTTAGCTTTTCCGAAATAATGGAAATAACTAAGGCCTTTCGAGTGATAACTTTTCTATTGCTTTCGCTAATTGCACAGCTTACTGCAATTGCATCCCATCAGATTTTTTAAATATCTAGACCGAGGAGCGCTTTATTAGGGCAGAGGTTAAGATAGGAATTTATGAAGGAGCTACATAACTCGATAGAGTATGAAAATGTTTTTTTTAATTTATCACCATACTTAAAAATTGACACAATCTGTGAATAAAATATATAATTTTGTCAATTTCATCCGATTTGAAATACATGTCAATTTCTTTGCTGTGTTTCCTTCAAACTTCCATTCGAAGTCAATCCTGCCATTTGAATAGGGCAATTAATTTCTTGACACATTACAAATACGTTTGTATATGATCTAGAGGTCAGGAATGTTTTTACATTGTATACATCTTCAACACGTCAATATCTATCGCAAGGTTCGATTTACATTTTACAGGCGCTTCTTGCAATCTCTACAGCGGTGATTCTCCACCACATCGTCAAAAAAAGCAAGAAGAATTGAAGTTTTACCACTGGTCTGACCAAAGAAGTGCATGTGATCTGATTCTGGACAACAGCCGCTACACTGAAGACTAAATCAGCAGAATATATCACATAAATCACCAGTAGTATTCGAAGCGGAAACGGAAGTGTTTTCAGACAAGACAAAAAAAACACCCGTGACCTACTGACAGAGGCTACTCAAATCATATTGATTAGATTTATCTTTATATAATGCAGTCGGTTTAGCCTTTTAAGTTCTGGCGCAGTACGCTGATGATCTTGCACAGAAAAGGATGTGAATTACAAATATGCTGAAATAAGCTTAGGGAGGAGAGGGTTTGACGGTTTGTATACAGTCATGTTTTTTGTTAGTGTCATAACAGATTCTTATCGCTTTGATGAGGGAGAAATAAATGGGCCAACGTGATTCATTTGATGCTAATTGGACCATTAATGAATTAGTAAAATAAAACATTTGATAAGATTTTCTTGAACGTTTATTCATCAAGTGCTTTACGGACTGCTCTGAGGCGAAGTTTTTATTATAAGCAAAATTATAGACTGACCTGAATTATATGTATGTACATATTTAATGTATATCTAAACAGATGCATATCTAAACAGACGTTTTAGGAAACTTGTACTTTCTTTCCCGCACGTGAAGTGTTATTCCACCCGATTCAAAATTGTCCTAGTTATTTATGGGTTAAATTATCAATTACAAGTTCAATATATACAATGGCAACAAATATAAAGGATATAGTTGACCTAACTGGCATTGTTTTGACTGTGAAATGAAGGACAAACACAAACACTTAACAACAACATAGGTATTTATGTAGGTATATGCAAATGACGATGAGGGTTTCAGATTATTTCTACTGATATATATTTCGCTTAATCTCTGATAGCATTACATTTGTCATGTAATCGTTTGATGCTATCTTTTGCTTTTAAGTACGGATAGCAATAATTATGTACAGCCAATTCAAAATATAGTACCAACATCATCAACAACATCATCATTGTCCTTGTAAACACAGAATACTAAACATCCTTCAATTTCATACTATTTTTTTTTTTTATTAAACTCGTTAATGATATGGTATCAAACTCGGTTTCGCTCGTTTGATACCATATCATTAACGAGTTTAATAAAAAATAGTATTAAATGGAAGGTCGTTTAGTATCCTTTATTACATGCAAGTAAAAAGGTGACGTTTGATACAATAAATTAGATCAAACTATCTACGTTAGGAGAATGTAAAGAGCATATCATCATAAATAATACGACGAAATGACATACATAACCCTAAATAAACAATACATAGAAAGAAGTAAAGATCAAGATGTAAATTTGAGATCTTCAATAAATCAAGATGTTATTTTTCATAATTTAAGGTCCAACATTGCATCTATAAGTGTTGTTGATATGGTAATCTGATCTGTAAAAAACAAACATTTCAACGATGTTTCATATAACCTGAACCTGATAATTGCTATATAACTCTTACATTATATAACCTTTATATAACACTTTCACTAGATAACTACTTTGTAACACTTTCACAAGATAACTTCTATATAGCATTTTCACAAGATAACAACTATATAACACTTTCACTGGATAACTACTTTGAAACACTTTCACAAGATAACTTCTATTTAGCATTTTCACTAGATAATTGCTTTACAACACTTTCACTAGATAACTTCTATATAGCTCTTTCACTAGATACTTGCCTTATAACACTTTCACAAGATGCATGCTATTTATACAATTTCACAATTGCAAGATAACTGCTATATACACACTTTCACTACATAACTACATCATAACACCTTCACAAGATAACTGCTGTATACACACTTTCACTACATAACTACATCATAACACCTTCACAAGATAACTGCTGTATACACACTTTCACTACATAACTACCTCATAACACCTTCACAAGATAACTGCTATATACACACTTTCACTACATAACTACATCATAATACCTTCACAAGATAACCACTAAAAACACTTTTCATTAGATAACTGCTGTATAATACTTACATTCTATAATCTCGTTAACACTTTAACTAGCTAACTACTAAATACCCCTATCACTAGATAACTGTTTAATAACACATTTCATGAGATAACTACTATATAACATTTACTAGATATAATGTCAAATGCAGGGCGGTAACACAGAAACTATTTTACAAGGTCTTTTGATAATGTAGTTTTGATTCTGATGGCCCTGTAATCGAGACGATGTCCCCGAATTGGAATATTTCATATCTGGTCATACTGTTTCGGACCTTTACCACACTTCACAGTAAACAATACACCGTCCTGAAAACATAAACAATGACATTGAAGAAAGGATTGTTGAAAGGTCATAGAGTATGTAACTGTCAAATATATCAAACTTTATAAATTGTCATGTTTTATCAAGAGGAAGTGCTTATTCTGAAAATTATCATTTCAAGGCTTATCAGTTCAGTGTATCGACAATAAACAGGTTAACGTCGTGATTTGTGATCGAGAAACGCAGCGAGGCCCGAATGATTGGTTCGACCTGGATTTAATGAGATTGACGACCACAATTTAAACCAAGTTCGTACCCGTATGAGACCAGGTACGCTTGTCCAAAATACAACGTTTGGCATGATCTCTCTACCATCTGCCTTCCTGTAGAATTTCTGGAATGACGCCCCTGCTACTAGATATACAACCAGGAGGATAAAGACGCTGAAACATGACAAGCTTTGAAGAATGAGGATAGTGTGCTATTAAAAATTCATCAATATGTTTTGATAACATTTAATAAAGTTTAACCTTCATGAGTTCATTGGACAAACGCATTTGTTAAAAAGGCCCTTAAGTTTGTGTCTTGTTTTACAGTGTATTAATCAACAAATAGTTAGTAAAAAAAACTCATAAAAAAAACGTTAAATGACAATAGGTAATGTGTTGCGAAACAGGTCTCTATGGCAGATTATATGCCTTCATGAGCCATAAGGTTTATTTTCCTTTTTACGACTCATTATATACATTTTTCAAATGCCACTCAAAGATGTAGATTTGTATTTCAACGTCGAACCTATTGTTTATGGAACAAATTTATGTATACGGGGCAAAAATACATCTCAATCTCACAAAAAAGATATAGTCTAGACTTAAATTGACGATTTTACTCTTAACATAAAATGATTGAGTAGCGCCCATTCTAATTGATTAAACAGTGAAATCAAAACATTTACGTGGTATACTTATAACTGACGGTAAAAAAAAAAGAGGGTTTACTATACCACAGCAATGGGAAACCGAAACTATTGTAATATGATTCTTTTGTAATTGAATAGAATCAGGAAAATTGAAGATCGTGGGATCAATCGTATGCGAATCTCACGCTGGGCCTAAATTGTCAAAGCTCTCTTAGCACTTAATCAAGATTGGCTTATGACTGTCTTCACGCTAAGAAAGCTTCGAAAATCTAGGCCCTGATTCGAAAGTCTTGAAGGATCTTCTAAAACGTTTTTGTAGAATTTAGATAGCTAAATCGACAAGCGGGTAGACACATAAATGAAAATATGCTTGTGCATGGGTTCAACACGTGCAACTCTCACCAATTCGAACGTTCTAGAATATGCAAGGAAAATACGAATATGCAGCTTTTAGGGGAGCTAGAGCGAAGAAAGCACATAAATACACAAATGATAATATGCTTCTGCTCGTAATTGAACAGGTGCATCACACACCTATTCGAAGGTTCTAGAAATATGCAATGAAAATTCGCATATGCAACTTATGCAGAATTAGCAGAGCTAGATCGACGACAAACAAGGAAATACATATAAAGAGGAATATACGCTTGTGCATCTACAACCTTTAAAGACAAGACAATATGAAAATGTTCCTGGACGATATACTTACATGATGGTAAGTATACTGCCGACGGAGAGAGAAAGAGACACTGTGATGATACCTCCACCCCCTGACTTCTCACAGGCGTACTTACTGGTAAGGGACATCAACTGCAACATGGTTTTAATACGACAATCCTATCGGGGTATATTGTTGTGAATGAAATACAGGGATACATTTCAGTATATACTAGTATGTTATTAATATACATAATTATAACATGACCCATTTGAAACATGTAGCTGATGGTAACCCTGATGGATCTTACAAGATAAATTAAATGAGAGCGCACACTTGGCAAAATTAAACAATGATCAGCAGAGAAGCCATTCATCGGCTTAAAAATCTTTCCTACGGCATTACAAGGCAATGTTAATTAGTATTATCATAAATCATTTGTAAATGTGTGGATATTCAATCCATGCATTTAGTTCCTTTGTTGTAAAATTAACGAAAGTACTGCCCCCTTTTTCATGTCATTTCCCCCTAGAATAAAATGGCGGATCGTAGCCGATAAGCCAGTCTCTTTAAATGGTTCATCCTCGGTCTGCCAGGCCCAAATGTTACGATACACATCACAATCAGAGAATCATCTACCTACATTTCTGATATCTCATAAGCTCTTTCATGAGATTATCGTTCCATAAGATTACAAAAGGGCGGAGAGCAAACTTCCGATAAAAAGTCCCAGGGGTGATTTGTGAAGAGTATCGGAGCACTTAAGCCCTGGTTGAATTTCGGTTCTTCAAAAACACCCCAAAGTAAATTCAATTAAATATTTGTTATCTATTTCACCAAAAGGAGATAACTGCATACTTTCAAATTTCTTTATAACTTTATCGAGAACGAGAACTCACATAATTCCCGCTTGCAGGAGGGCTTTCTCCAGAAGCGACCAGCTTTCCTTCCACGTCCTTGTCACAGACAAGAGTGATAATAGAGGTTCTGTTTAAAAAGAGATTTAAAAAGTCATTTATTAACTCAGAGATTATAACCGGGTGGAGGAAAAATTCAGGGTTTTAAATTTTAAATTATAGTATAAAGCAGTTGAGACATGTTAATCAAGGTGATATTTTTGCTTATTTGAATTTCGCAAACAAATAAACATATGAGAGCGTACACTCCGTTAAATAAATCAAGAATGAGATGTTATTCCATTCGTCGGCGCTCCGAATGTGAAAAGCCTCGCTACGGCTTTACAATTCATTGTTGGTTAGTCATATCATATTATTTATATATGCGTGGATATTCTATCCATACATATACTTTAGTTCTAATGAAGTTGTAAAATTAGTACAACCCCCCTTTTATGTTATATTTTACAAAACAAGTTGGCGAACCGAATGCCGATGAATGAAGATACGATTTAATATATTTGTGGTGTCACTTGGTCCTGTGCGTAGCTCAGTTGATCGCTATCAGTGAAGATCTGGTGTGGCTTGCCGGATCGGTGGTTAGCCCATCATTCCCTGCCCAATACTGAGACACGAGTTAAGAAACTTTTGGTGTCTCCTTAGGTAAGAGACTTTATTTAAAATGTGCTTCTATTCACCCAGCATTACTAATTGGGTATCTGGTGTAGATTGATTGGAGGTGACCTGTAACCGGCAGCTTGGGTTAAACCAGGGTAATAATACAAGAATATATACACCTTGTTATGCGCTTAGAGTATATCCCTAAGTTACGTTGGTTAGTGCAATATAAATATCCTTTTTACTGTATACCATGCAAAGTGGCTATGTAGATCTAGATTTCATTAAAACAACATTGTGAGAATAACGTTAATTTTGTTATCTCTATGCTGAACAATAACTCCTGGATCGATTAATTTGTATTTTAGATAAACTATGACGTCATTTCTATTTACCGAACATTGCATTCTATCTACACTGAAGGTCAAAATAAAGTTGCCACCTTTTAATATGAGTTTATAAAGCTAATAACATGAATGAATTTGTTACTTGATATTGTTGAAGATTCACATATCTTGTAAACAACGTCAAATATTAACGTGATCCTGCATCCTGTGCTAAGACACGTAACACAGATTACAATCATTGCTAATAATCGATGTTGGTCGTAATTATTATTTAAAAAAACCAGATAAATATGTGCTAAACCTTGACTATGTAAAATGTCATAAACTCTGAAAACTTACACAACTGGGAATGGATATTTTATGTACAAAAACGCCATTTTTCTTGCAGTTTTGTTAACATTTTGCACTGGTTTCTAGGGTATTGAACCATAACGAAATTGAAAAAAATGATTATTGGGCTAGTAAATGTGTCTCCTCGAACCAACGTTAATGTTTGCACTTATTCAGGTCCTACTCCAAAGTTATTAAACACTCACCTTAAAACATATCCTAAAACCATACCGAAAGATTAAAGTCATACCAAAAGGGGAATAAAACATCTAAAGGAAATCGTCATACCGTAAGGAAATATTCGAAACAGAAGGCTTGACAAATACCACAATAATTTACCTGAGGAAGGTTAGATTGCCGGTGGTAAGAAACGTGTCGGCAGAGTATGATAATGTAAGGGTTCCACTCTTGACTTCAAATTTTGCACTGTCTTGCGTGCCAATACTGAAGAAATTGTTTCCTCCTTGAACCTGACATGCCTGTGAATATAAAGTCAAATAATTACATTGATAAAATTAATAAATGTAATAAGTATTGTTAACGAGTATGTAAACATAAGAATGTAAAATATGTTCGATTCTATAAAATATATTTTCGCCGAAGCATCTAAAGTCATCTAGTTTTCTTTTACTTTACATTTGCTGTCATATATCTTGATAAATATCTAAACGCTTTCTTGACAAAAGTAAAGTCATATCAAATTTACTGTAATGCTTTTCGTAAAGACAAAAAATAATTTACGAAACGAAGATTAAAAGTTACAATTGCAAACCAATATCTTCTCTTATACGAACGCATCAAGTTACGTGAATCCATTTCCGCTTTCAGTTTTGGCTACGGATAATGACATAAGGATAATGAAATTTTTGGCTCTCTGAAATGAATTTATTATGCATATGAAAATTTTCACTTGAATTATCACTTAAATTATCACATTTAAAAAACAACACAATCTGCCCTAAATGCAACGATGCCTTTAAGGTAATACAACCCCACATGTAAATAAAACTAGAGACTAATAAAGTTATGAAGTTTTAAGTGATTTGCTACTCAGAATTTAATAGTTGAAAGAGCCACTCGATATGCTTTTTCATCCTTACCGCAACATCTTTACAAGCACCCTCTGTGAAAGGTTTGCAGGGGTTCCATGAAAACTGGTCTCCAGTATTCGCTGTGATGTCCTTAAACCTGATATTAAAATGTTCATACTTCAAAGAGAGAATACGGCGAGTTTAGACAAAATGCAATGACATTGATAACGATGAGGTGTGGCGAGGTAAGATTGGGTGATTTTCAGGTGTGCTTGGATTGTTTTAAATAACTTTACATGTAAGTAGAGTAAAAGGTGTTGAGGTGAGGATGGATAGGTTGAGGTGAAGTGAAGGTTGATAAGGTGAGGTAAGGTAAAATGGGTCGATTGGTAACATTGGGTAAGATGATGTAAGGCAAGGTTAGTTTTGGTAAGGTGAGGTCAGGTAAGGACGAAAGGTGCTAAGTAAGGTCAGTTTGGATAAGGACAGGTGAGGTAATGTGATGTAAGTCAGTTTGGGATAGGTATACTAAGCTCAGATATCATTAGGGTAATTAATGAGAGACTAAGGGGGGGATGAGGTAAGATTAGATGAGGTGAGATATGTTACACAATATAAAATATAATATACACGAATAAAAATCATCAGCGGTTTTTTTCTTCACATTGTTTATTCAATAGTTCAATTGAGTAAGTTTGAAACAACATTCGTCAACTCGGGTACTGGAACAGTATTCGTCAACTCGGGTACTGGAACAATGTTTGTCAACTCAAGATACTAGTATACTAGAACAATATCCGTCGGCTCGCTCGGGTTACGGTTTCATTATACACAACTGAAGGCACACTTGGTCGGCCCGGGTAACAAGTTGGTTTTTTGAGTCCAAGATATAGTTTTTGTCTCTCCACCTCTCCGCCGACCTACATATGGCCTCCATGAAGTTGTTGTTAGATTATCCACTTCCTTCCTCCAAGTTCTCGTTCATACAAAATATTTAGCTTAGCTCAGCACAACGTGTCGTCCACAAAATACTTCTCTCCGTGATCTATCACTGGACACCGACAATATCAGTTTGACCCGAGTTGTCTCAGACATAATCATTGTTAATTATGATAACAACTAATGAGTCTAGCTCTGCTGACTAGAGTACTGGCCAAGTCACTTTGTCTTTATCACAATAATATTTATACCTTATGAAGAATATGATTATGGTACAGATAAGGTGAGATGGGTCGGGTGTTGTACGGTATGCTGTGCTTGAAAATTTGATGATGAGAAAACAGTAAAATATCACCAATATACAAATATTTATATATATATATATTTAAAAGCGTTGATAATAAACAACAGCACACAACATTTTCTCAACAGGAGAAAATGTTGTGTGCAGGGTTTTTTCCCCAACGCTTTTAACTATGAAGACTGTACACTTGATTGAACTTTCACCTTAAATATATATATATATGTATATAATGTCATTATATGAATAATAATATATGAAACGCTTACTTTGGGTTTCCTGTTAGAGGGGTCAAATCCACAAGTCCCGTGTCTCCCATACACGAGCATGAACTTTTTTTGTCGCATTTTGTTAGTCCATCAGAGGACTGTAATAAACACAAAATAAAAACATAACTAATGATATGAACAGCCATGTCAGAAGATCAGCAGGCAAATTTACCGATGGGTGTTCAAACTGAAATAAGTCATATGATCGCACATGTCACGCGATCATTGACACAAGGTTTTAGAAATTTGATACCCAGTCCATTCAAATGAAAACGAGTTTATCAACGATTTGATACACAATCCATTACAAAGGTCATAGTTCACCCGAATATGGTGAATGGTTACACATAATTTTGTATATCGCTCTAACGGGGATTAGGGGATTAATTAAGCTTTACCTTTCTACTCTTACTTTCAATATGGATTTGGGTAAAATAGGTTGTCTGTCCTCTCTAATTCTCCTCTAGATAGAATTGTGTGTGTATGTAGGGAGAAACGTCGTTCTCTCCCCATGGCATAGACAGCAACATACATATCCCTACAAAGGACGATAGTTTAGTCTTTGTTTCAGTATTGTACCTACACAGATAGAAAGACGGACATTAGTTTAATCTGTCAAAGGCAAAACGGTCGAAAATATACCACAGATTTTTTTGTTTTGATTCTAGAATGAAAAATGTGCTTGGTAAAACAGTATAATCCATGACTAATATTATTTCATGTTAGTACTATGTTATATCATGCATTTTGTGACCAATATGTAAAATAATAATCTACACTTATGAATGAATGGTTAATGGTAGTCGTAAAACCATTTCAGCAGGTTTTGTCTCTTGAATAAGTTTGAGACCACACAGAGAATATTATTTACAAACCTCTTCATGCGAAATTTCTCAGATAGCGTATTGTTTATACAGCACGATTATACTAAAACGATCTGCATTATTCATGAAGCCTGAGTATGCAACTGTCAAGGAGATGACTTAAAGGCATCATACCTTTTGAAAAATAATTTTTTGTTAAAATTTCCGATTATACATCATTTTAATGAAATATAGTTTCTTAAGAAAAACAAATACTTAATTCCATTATCCATAGTCGTTGGACTACCACTTGGGGCCATTTTAGTGCGAACGCCTTTGAATAATTCGAGTTAGGGAAATCATTATACTTTCGGTTACGCAAATCCTTGTGTTGATAAAACGACTACCTGACATAAGGTAAGATAAGATAAAGAGGACATTATCACATCGAAGGTTCTTTTCAGTTTAAACCTGTAAGCACAGCATATGACATTAATCTAGCTTTTACGCCTTAAACAAAAAACTCTGTGTTTGAGACCACATTGGTTAGATGCACTCGTATTTCTTATATAATGCTAAGATAAAATAGCTGATAAATTGTGTAGATTAAACGATAGTATAGAATTACAGTTATCAATTGTTCCTGTTATCTTCATGCACACACTGTGGATGGGACACATTAGAATCAGTATCATAAAAATTGAAATCTATGCTTAACTTTTCTATACACATTTTGACAGTTTGGTGAACAAGATGCTCCCCAGTTTTCAAATTGACTATAAACACTTGTAGGACAATGAGTCAACACGGTTGTGTCAACATCACTCAAATGAACAAACAAGGAATATGCTTCAATGATTTTCGTCCTAATGAAAAAGTAGGTATGTAGACAAATACTACAACACTATGCTGGAAAAACATAAAATAACACTATACTCATTCATACCAAACTTTTATAGATAAACAAAATGCCAGGGAATCGAACACTAGAAAGTATCATTTGCGTGTAATCAGGAGGTATCTGTCACATACATAGTTGTACGAGCTATATTTCACCTCCCATGTGAGTGTGAGTATATCTCCCACCTCCCAAAACTAGAGTGTGAACATTTTAGATGACTTGGATGACCACGTTAAGTAGAGAATGACTGTATATATATTCCCTTACCTTTTTTGAGAATTCAAACCACTCTACAAACAAATTGGTCTACTCATCTTTAAGTACATACAACCATATATTGTAAATAACCTTGGATTGATCACAAATCTTTGTCAGTAAGGACATATTTCTTAACAAACACACGACTCTTATGAAGCCCTATTCATAAAATTAATCTGCATATCCTAAAGTGGACGTGCCCCTCAATGCTAAATAGATACCGAGTGAATATATCTCCCTGCATACGCCCAGTCACAGAGAGTATTTTAGGGCATTCAAACTGCTATGGGTCAGGACTCAGGATGTCGGGTGTCCGTCGTAACGGGTTTTGTGCTTGTGTTTCTCTCCCTCGCAGTATCTGTGGGGGTAGGGCTCATTATGTTTTTCGCCCTGGGGCAGAGCAATGAGTGTCAGTGCAATGGGGCGAGTGTTTTACCGGAAAGCGAGGCTCTCGAGCAACAGTGTATAGCAATGGTGTTTGACGGAGAAGGGCATGCTGTATGTAAGTAAAAAAATTACATTATTCATTGGAAACTGTTTCAATATTAAGACAAGGGCATGTAAATAGGTGAGACGTATTTATATATTACAAAACGATGCTTTAGTATAGATTGTTTTACCGTTTTCGAGCATGAATCAATAACGAAATATATAAATAGAATAAATAAATATAATATAATAATAAAAGAAGTTGTAATAAATCAATATGAAAATGTCTTACTTATACTGAACTTCTATAATGCAACTTAAACAGTTTATGTCACCTTAGTTAATATACATTCATATGTACTTTCAAAACTTTCTGAAGATAACTGTCAAATATTGCAAATGTCTTCATTGAGATTCAACAATTTATGACAAGAAATGAATATTTATAATTTCACGTTAACTCTCCAACCTTAAATATATAACGCTTTTCTCATGATAATTTACTTTGATCCAGGTATAACTTTGAGAAATGTATTTTTCCGATTTTCATAGCTAACGTGTCTGACTACGCGATTGTCAAAACGAAATGATTCCCGTTTTCGGCAAAGTTCAACACGAAACACTGAAACCTGTGTGATGTATACCCCTTATTTCATATGCTTATGGTAAGATTTTATCAAGTTGTAAGAAAGTGTGACATATTTAATAATTTGAATAATTTAATTGCGACAAATTAACCTTTTTCAGAGTCATGAAAATAGTTGTCAGTGGTTTCAGTATTATAACGTTCCCTTGAATACCATTGATTTATACTTCAATACATGTAAGTGCCTTGTCTAAAATGGTGATCATAGTTAGCAGTGTTTAAAAATATGTATTTAAAACAAAACTGTCGATGATTTCCGTTATCAAAATGATTGCTTTGAACAGGTAGTGCATGTCAGACCATGACAGTAACAACAGCAACAACAACAACTCCAAAAATCTCAACAACTACGCATGCGCCTGAGGAGGAAGCACGTGACTATCGACTACCAATTACTGTTCGGCCCTATCTCTATGCTGTTGAACTCCAACCAAACTTCTATGGCGGAGATAATGGAGTATTTGACTTCAGTGGATCGGTAAAAATATCAACCACGGCGGAAAAGGTGGCAAATACAATCGTGCTTCATGCGAGATATACACTCAACATTGTTAGCCAGTCAGTGAGAGTTCGGGATCTGAACTCGTCTTCTGAATTAGAAGTAAGCGAACAGACATTCGATAAGCGGAGGGAGTTTTTCGTTCTGCATCTAGCAAGCAATCTGGACGTTGGTCGTCACTATGAGATATACGTGGAGTTTAACTCTCCCCTTGCCACTGACGGGAGGGGGCTGTTCCTCACCCACTATCTGGACAATGGAGAAAAAGTGTATGATTTTTCGTAATACATTTAAGATTGAATGCAAATATGTAAAAATCGAGATTAAAATTTTAGGTGCTATTCAAATGAACCATTCTTGTATTTCCCGAACTCAAACTACACCAATCGTTATACGAAAGCAAAAGAAACGAAATTGGTATATAATGCTACATTTCATACACATCTTTCAGCAATGTCACATAGAATATCCACCATTACTCTCGAAATAGTTATGAAATAGTTATGAAATAGCGGAAATATATCTCCGATAGGCCTTCCAGGCTACCAGTTACTTTATGAAAACGTACAATATCATTTAAAGATATCTCTCGGATGCCTAGATTTTTCCGTTCTAAAACGTTTACAACCTTATTCCAAATCCTCTCTTTATTAATATACGACTGAATCGTCGTAAAAATTGGAAAAGTTGAATATGGACATGTATATATGAAATTAATACATAGAACACAAACGTAAGGACCATAGTTATTTCCGGGTATTCCAATACCATTTTATAGGCAAGGATGACAATGACTAAAATAACTCTCATGCTAGGACATATCATGGAATATAAAACATTGTACAACCTTCTTGAAGCTGAAAATGATATCCCTTTAGGCGTTTGAATTGTCTAAAATATAAGAATGAGATATTTATACATTTTGTTTAAAATTGTTTCAGCTACGTTGTTGCGTCTCATCTAGAGGCCCCAAGAGCACGACGAATTTTTCCTTGTTTTGACGAGCCTGGATTAAAGGCGCAGTTCGACGTCACATTGGTGCGACGTAATGGCGGAGAGAGGAACTACACAACCCTTGCAAACACTCGTCGTCTACGTGTGGAAAGCCGACCGTAAGTTAAAGTGACACTGTGTATGATTGATGATTTTTTTCTGTGCCTAAAATAAGAGCCGAAATACTACTAGTGCTTGGTTAAGTTCAAATCGCCTCTCTAAAGTTGCATATTTATCGCTAAAATTCCCAAGTTTGATCTTTTCTTTTTTTCAAAGATTTATGAAAAACGGCCATATAAATGTCAGAAAGTCGGACATTTGCATGCAATTTACAAATATATTAGTTAAATGACCTACTAAACACTACCAAATGATATTTATCTTCAGTTTCAAAATTTACGTTTGTAAACCAGTTTCAAGAGTTTGAGTTTGACACGCGCCATTTTGTCCGGTTTTCTATCACAAATCATTCTATAGGACTTTTAAGCGCCGAGATGTCGATATTCAGAACAAATGAACACTTCTCGATAAAATGAAACTAATCATGAAGTTTGACATATCTGAATCAAACAACATACTCCTTTATTACGAGAGGCTTAAAAATCAATTAATCTCAACGAAACGTATACTTTAATGATTAACACATTGTACTACAATTGTTACGCGTTGACAAAAATATAACACATACATTTCCATGTTGTCGCTTTTAATCAAGTTTTGTACGAACTGTGAGTAATGAAACTTTAAGGGTCTTAATGTAGTCAAATGAGCAAACAACTTTTTAAACCATTGATGAATCGTGAGTTTAGAAATGTAAATGTATGTTGTAATAGTTCAATTTGTTTTATGAATTTTACCAATTGTGAAAATTTGAAATTGTTTTAGAAATGGGATGGTAGCTGATGTATATGAGCGGACCGTGGTCATGCCAACTTATCTACTAGCTTTCATAGTGTCTGATTTTAAACACCTTGAAAACCAAGCGAGTGGAGTAACGGTACGTACATACATATACTCAACAAAATTTGTTAAGGACCACCACGATTTATGCAGGTAAACGTATAAAAGAGGTCATATAATTATCTATAAAATGCTTGTTTTAGATTTTGAATATTCGTGTGTTGCTTAAATGTAATTGTTGAGTATGTATGATAATAATCTATATGTAGTTTTTTGCTTTCATTTGGCTTAATTGATTTTTATAAATACAACAAAACCAAGTTTTTGTTATCACTAGCGAAAATATTTTTTACTCTAAACCGATACGAAACAAAAGAGATAATATTGCAATGATAATATTACCTATGTATTGTGAAAATCCAAGACGTTCTAGAGTTTGCTCTCTCCTTCATCAGATACATAGTAAGGGAATCCCATAATGGGATACAAGTAGACAGTAATGAATACATCAGATACATAGTAAGGGAATCCCATAATGGGATACAAGTAGACAGTAATGGGTACATCAGATACATAGTAAGGGAATCCCATAATGGGATACAAGTAGACTGTATTGAATACATCAGATACAGAGTAAGGGAATCCCATAATGGGATACAAGTAGACTGTAATGAATACATCAGATACATAGTAAGGGAATCCCATAATGGGATACAAGTAGACAGTAATGGGTACATCAGATACATAGTAAGGGAATCCCATAATGGGATACAAGTAGACAGTAATGGGTACATCAGATACATAGTAAGGGAATCCCATAATGGGATACAAGTAGACTGTATTGAATACATCAGATACATAGTAAGGGAATCCTATAATGGGATACAAGTAGACCGTAATGAATGAAAAGGAAAATTAACAATTATAAAAATCAATGAGAGATACTTAAACAAATGAAACTGTTGTAAATTGTATTTCTCACTGATCTGTCCACTCTTTTTAGGATGATTTTGATTAATAGCTGAATTATTAATGAAACACTCTAAACCCAAACGCAAATTCTGAAATCAAGTGAGATTGAGTCGAAACACGACAGAGGCGTCTGTCTTTAGATCGTTAAGAAACACGTATTATTCACCATCAAATATTCTGATTATTTCTTACGATTTTTACCCACAGTATCGTACCTGGACAGGTTCAGACGTTACTACAGCTAGCAAGGCTCAGCAATATGGTGTAGCGATCTTCAACAAGCTGGAGGAACACTTCGACCCAAACTACCCGCTCACAAAACTAGGTAGGCAAAGAATATAGAGGTTACTAAACAAGTATAATTGTAAAACCATATCTAATTTCATAACTTGATTTAGCATGGTTAGATTCGGTATGACACCATCCAACTGACAGTAAAGGTCACTTCTTTTCCCAAATCCTTTTTTTCAATTTTGGGGGGGGGGGGGGGGGGGGGGGGGGGGTGGAGGGGGGATTTAATTGATTTGAAGTGTGCGAATTAATGAAAATGCTAGAATGCTGGTGTACAACAATATGTCATCGCAGTTTTCTTAAATGTTCTATACGACTACGGTACCTCTATGTCAGACAACATCGCTGTTCCTGACTTCGGGCCCGGCGCCATGGAGAACTGGGGTTTAATCATCTACAGAACCAGACTGTTGTATGAGACAGGGGAGTCTACTGGCTCCGAGGAGCTGTGGACAGCGGAGGTTATTGCTCATGAGATCGCTCATCAGGTCAGTGTTTGTAACGACTGCTATGGACTCACGATATAATATGATAATTAATAACCATAATTCATTACCACTGACAGATCCAAAGAACAATTCTGGATTAAAAATTCTCGTTAAAAATCGACCGTAAATACGGCATCCCTATCTCCCCCTCGCAGTGTGAACACCCTTTGCAAAAGGCGAACACCACCTCCCCATCAAAAACTCGATCCGCGTCTGATAAGGCAGTTAAGATAGCACTACTTAAACAAGATTTTAGAGAGCACGTAAAAAGAGGCCGACTTGTGAAAAGCAAGATTTTCTGAATAACAATTTCTGTTGTGAAAATAGCAAGTAGTCCGTGAAAAATGCTGTCTCCTTTCATAATGAATAAGTTGTTATCCAGAAAGTCTTGCTTTTCTGACCCGTTAAGCGTCGAAGCAACTTAAAATCAACCTTACACTATGGTGAAAACTGAGAATTGTTGTGTTTTTCAGTGGTTTGGAAACCTGGTGTCTCCTAAGTGGTGGAACTGGTTATGGCTGAATGAAGCGTTTGCGTCCTTCTGGGATTACCAAACTGTAGCAGAGCTATACCCGTCTTACAACATGGTCAGTTACTCAAGAAATACAATTCAAAGCAATATGTTATGCTTTTAAGCCATTTTAATGAATATTTTCTTTTAAAACTATTTTTTTAAAGACTATGTGAATGACTACTAATGCCTGGTTATATTCATTACCATATACCATTATATTCTATATATTCATATATTATCTCCTACACACCACACACCTTGCCCTCCTACCACCACTTCCATCCACCTGCTCCCATGGATCCTCTAACCTTCTCTTCCTCACACCATACACCTTGCCCTCCTAAAGACTATTCCACCCACCTGCTTCCGCAGCGCCTCTAACCTCCTCTCTCATGCCACACATCCTGCCCTCCCACACCACTTCCTCAAATATATATATTTTTTTTCTACTGCAAATGCCTCGCATCGCTTTATAAAAAACCGCCTACAGAATGATTTTTACTAGAGCAATATAAACAGGATCCGGATGTAAGGACCGCAGAGTTCTTAAAGGCATATACCTTGATATAGCAGAGTATTCGGTTATTTCACACAGAAATTTATCGTTCCAGTTGGACAGAAACATCGTGATCAGTGGCCATGGCTCGATGCAAACTGACGGCAAACGGACATCACACCCAATGACTCCTGATGAAGACAGCATCCAATCTCCAACTAAAGTGGGGTCATTGTTTGACACTATTACCTACAGCAAGGTATGTTAATCAACAACTGAGACGGAGCGATCTAATTAGGTTAACCGAATTTAAAGAAGGATCGCTCAAACGAAACTGTACCCCAGATATGTTATTGACGATATAGTACTTCAAAGTTTGTTTCGTTAACATCCGGTTAAAAATATATAATCCAATGTGGTATTCAATGAGGAAACTTACAAATATGAAAGATGACAGTTCTCGGTTTATAATTTGGAGAAACCATACTAGTTGCTCCTTTCTGTGTATATACATGAAATATGACAGTTCTCGGTTTGATATGAAAGATGACAGTTCTCGGTTTATAATTTGGAGAAACCATACTAGTTGTTCCTTTCTGTGTATATACATGAAATATGACAGTTCTCGGTTTATAATTGAGAGAAACCATACTACTTGCTCTTCTCTCTGTACATACATGCAGTTAGTAATTTTTACTCTATTTCGTCCACAGGGATCTCAGATAATACGGATGATGGATCTTGCTATGGGGCGAAGTTTGTTCATCAAAGGATTGAATGTAAGTATTTCCTTGCTTTACAATTATTTCTTATGCGAAAAAAGTAATAAAAATAACACTCCACATGTCGGGCCCTTGGGGTTCGAATTCAAGCTACTATAGTATGTATATATATATTTATATATATATCATAGAGACCAATCACATCTGGGTGAAAAAGGCACGCTTCGAACTAAGTCAGTTACTAAAGGAGAAGCTGAAAGTCTCTCAACTTCAATGTCAAAATGGAGCGAATTTCTTCAAACATTACAATTATACTAGTATGTTAGGCCCTTCGATCGTCTTGCAACTGATATAAACAATATTACAAGCAGATAGATGAATCCGTTTGGACAGAGACCATTTTAAAATCTGTAACAAGAATGACGGTTTCAGAGGTATTTGACCACGCATGCGTATGGCAACACAGAACATCAAGATCTTTGGAATGCCTTGACTGAGGTAAGTAAACAAATAAACAGAAATAAACAAAACACTCAGACAAGAGTCCCCAGTATCCAGGATAACCTACATATGCGTTCGCCGTTTCGGTAATATCCATGACGGAGCAAGAATTGAAACAGAATTTTAACCAAAATAATTCCTTCGTTGTGTTTCAGGAAGCCCGTGTGAATTCCGTCAACCTTAACATGACTGAGATAATGGACCCTTGGGTCACCCAGATGAATTATCCTGTGGTTAATGTACATGTTAATCAAAATAGCGTCCGCTTCACCCAAGAACGATTTCTCTCTGAACACGACAGTTCTGCTGACCATGACACCACAAAATATGGGTAATGAGAGAGAGATTTTATTCAGCATTGAAGGCCGTGTGTCCCAGAGTACAAATACAAAAAATAATGTTCAATTTATACTAATGTTAATGTACATGAACATGTTGGTGTGCGAGCTTAATTTCATACATACAAATTTCTTTTTGAGTAGATAGCAAAACCTTTAAGTACATTTTCATTTTTGCAAGACAAAAGTTCAACAAACTTTTGCTGCGTTGGAAACTGACAAAATCGATTTGGTATGAGTTTCGTTCTACTTTCCCGAAAGAAAGGACAAACAAGAACAAATTGAAATTCATCTTTGAAAGTTTTTAAGTTACAACGTTCACATAATTAATAATTCAAAATAAGAAGTGTATTTGTTCAAACGCATTTTCTGAATTATCAAATTGTGTGACATGCATCGATATCGAAACTTCACAAGTAGATATTTTTCCAAATATAGTTTTAAAGGATGAATACGTATTAAGAAATGTTGATGATTCTATTTGCCCATACCAAGATTGGATGTCTAAATCTATGCAAGTTTGTTTGAACAAATTCATGAATTGAGATACATTTCCACATTCCTGAAACATCCAGGCATATGAATAACCAGTCTGAAATAGTAACAATCTAACATGTGAAGCCCAACAAGAAAAGCCTTAAACAAGCAAAGTTGGAGGCACCCTAATTAGGCTAGGAAATACTGCGAAATAATAGGGTACAAATAGGATAGGATTTGCATGACGGAAAATGAGTAGATTAAGGCCAACAAAAGAACAAAAGACCTACATGCTAATCTCTATTTAGAAAAGGTAATATATTATCATTTGTTCATTGCATCAAATAAAATAAAATAGAATAGTGAGGCAAATATGCTGTGTTATATATATATATTACATCATTTTTCAGTTGCTATGCTCCAACATATTATTTCATGATAAAAGGACTTAAAATAGGGAATGTACCTGAGTAATGTTACTAGTTATGTTTTATCTAACGTCATGGTTGTGCATATGATTCTCTCCAAATCAGATATCTCATATCTCATTTCTCATAACCAGGTTTATTTTGTTTGTAACTATGATGTTCTTGTGTGATGTTAAAAAATAGAGAATAATAAAATAAAAAATTAAAATAAAGAATAACTTTTTTGTGAAAAAAGTATGTTTTAGCTATTTTATGTAATTCCAGATTCCAGATGTAGTTTCAATTACATTGTTGATAATTTCCAGTTATAAATGGACCATTCCAATCACTTATACAACCAGCTCCAACCCGAATTTCACAACCGGAAGTGCGAACGATGGTGTTACGTATCTGAAGATCAACCAACACCAGTGTAAGAGGTTCAATCTGATACATTCATTTTTTTTTTTTTAAAGTTTTTTTTATCACGACCTAGTTATAAATAACATTGAGAGAATTATAAAAAAACCATTTGAGAATGTAAAGGTTTGTTCATTTGGTAGATTTAATTTGTTGTGCAAGATCGGTGCCAAATGTACTGGGAACGGTGTAGGAAGAACGGTAAAATCTTTAGTTCACATTTGAATTTTATCGGTAAAAATTGTTTGAATTTGAACTGAAAGTATTTTCAAGTGACTGGAATAAATGAGCATGCTCATGCATGGAAACAGCGCAATATAAATGCACTATTATTATTATCGCTTTATTAAGGAGTATGCTCTGTTGATTTGAAGGGCTCAAAAGGAGATAGCCATTATACGCCTTTTATTTGATAACCTAAAACATCAAATATCTGTGTCATGATCATAAAAATACAATCAAGTTATGTTGTCCATCAGCAGATAAGATTATTTATCAAATGAAGAGGCCTGCGCGGGTAAAGTGATCCAGTGATTAACATTAATTTGAACATGTTATGTTAATATTATTTGTTTTGTGGAATACGAGAGGTATATGTCAAGCATAAGTATCTTTAAAGTGCATTCTCTCATTTTCTCTTTTTTTGAGGATTTTCACTATATTTTCCCTGCATCCAACAAAAAATAAGTTTATCATGAATAAATGTGGTATTTCATACCTTCAAGCCAGTCATTTTGCGAAATTTCTTATCTTTTTATTGATGAAAATAAAATATTTTTGTTTCATTTAAAGTTGATTTGAGGCAAATTTTATCGCATAATTTCATGGTATTTGTTAATAATTTGCATTGATCTAAATAAATTTTGTTCTTGTCTCACCTAGTGGAGCTGAGCGCCACAGTGCCCCCTAACGGTTGGGTCATTGTTAACCTTCAGGAATGTGGTTACTTCCGGGTCAACTATGACGTCACAAACTGGAACAATTTGATCAACTTCCTTGAGAATGACGACCATACTGTAGGTCTATAGTATCTGAATAGTGCTTCAGGGTCATATCATTTGAAAAGCAAATGTTTGTTTTTCATTTTTTTCGTTTATTCTATTTAAAGCAATAACAAAAGAGATCCAAGAAATATCATTCAAATGAAATCGTTCAAGTCACGTATTGATGGTGAAAATATCCCCTAGCATATATTTCGAAAAGAAAACTTGTCTTTGGAACCGTATCAAATGAATTACTTCATTATGTATGATTTACTACAATCTTACTTTAACCACTAAAATATCTCGAATGTCACAAAAACAGTTCCCTCAATGTGCATGTACCCATTGTTACCCTTTTGCATTACTATTTGGGTTAGGTTTCAGCATGCATTACACCTTTTTGACAGTCTAAAATATTTCCTTGAAAAATCAAGAAACCACAAGGTGTATGCTACAATCTTGGTTAAAACATTGTGTTAGAAGTAAAATTCAGTGAAATATCATTTCGTCTGATTATGTCACTATATGAAATGAATGTTTGTCACGGAATTGTTTCAGGTAATCCACCCTATTAATCGAGCCCAAATCATAAATGATGCCTGGAATCTTGCGATGTAAGTGTGTACAAAATTCTTGTAATGTAAAATTTTTATATTCTCGATAAGGCATAAGCAGCTTCTACCAACTCTTTTCCTGCAACCTCTGCCACAAACACTCAAAAACAACATTTCCTAACATCGATAGTTATACGTTATCTACGTACTTAATACAAAATTCCTTTTATACTTAATTTTTTGAAAATTGAGTGAGCAAAATTTGAACTTTTTACAGCCCTCTATAAAAATCATTATCCTACCTCATGTAAGAATGTCGATCTCTGATTGGTCAACGTGACCCTAAACAAATATCCATATACACTGTCACCGAAGGTGCTAAAGCCTTTATACCCCGCTACATGAGTAAAGCGTGCTTCCACGTCAATCAATCAAAGTCACGTGATCAGGTCATAGGTGTTATTCATTTCTGTTTGTCCTTTTGATAATGCATTAAGACATTCGGTAAGATAAATTCGTCTCAACATTCGATGAAGGGTGACATAGGGATATATTATTCCCTTGAAAGGTTTCGTGCAACTCGCGTTCTGCTCGTTGCATAAAACCTTTCGCGGGAATAATATATCCCTATGTCACCCTTCACCGAATGTTATAACTTATACTAACCGTTACTGTTAGCTGTGCTAAATGTATAGAGTTGTATACTGAAAGATTCTTCACCTACCTGTATGTCCAATCAATCTCCGAATGTGGTTCGGTGACGAATTCCATTTTATTTTGGTCTTCCCCTTTCTATCTTTCTTTAAGTAAATTCTTACCTTCATACATGTATATTGTTGACACCCTTCAGTTGAAAAGTTTATCTCCCTAATGGAAACCACGCATAAAGCCCTTTTATTAAAATTATAGCTTCACTAGAGAAGGTCTGTGCTGTTTTTGACCTATAGAAAAATGTATTTGATATTTTTAACATATTTAATTGTATGTAATACAATCTCGTTTTGCATGTTCATTAAGCATGTTATTTTATAATATAATTTACCTCGTTTGTTGTCGTTTGGACACGAATTGCATAGCTTTCTTTATTTGCAAATACATTAAACAATATACAAACACATCTATATCTGTAACATAATAATTCTGCAATCTTATTTTGGATTGTCAAATGGATAGTGGAAAGCTTTCGAACTTTTGCACGAAGAAAACGGCAGATGGAGTTAGATGTTCAAAATGCCGAATTTCTTTATTTTGAAATATTTTTTTCAATTAATTAAAAAAGGCTTAGACATCATACATATAATGGATGAGGATTAGATAAATAACATGACCTGACGCAGTTGATCACATATTAGAGATTTTCAAGGCAAAATATAAAGTTAGAATTTTCTTAATGTTGACCCCTGGTCACTTCAACGAGCTGCAAAAAATGTGACGGTTAATCATAAGTTACGAAATGACATTAATAGAACTCTAAACATTGCTTCTGGCCTCAGGTCACAACAGTGTCGGTTTTAATTTATCTAATGTGTGATGTCTTAATGAATTAGCAAAAAAGTGATATTTACACTAAGATAGGCAATCTTATACAGCTGTATGTGTTAAATGTTGTACTGAATTTCACCATTTAGTTAAGACATGATTTTTCAATTCCAGGGCAGGGCGACTGGACCTATCAATAGCATTAAGAACTCTTAACTACATCCACAAAGACGTCTCCTATGCTCCTTGGCGAGCCTTTGATCGACAACTGTCGGACATCGACGATATGCTGGAGAACTCGGATCTGTATGGACATCTTCAGGTGGGTCATTAGCTACTTACGTTTGACAAATTTGTAACTCTTAACTAATAATAATTGTTACGAATGAATTTTTAAAAAGAAAATGTCTCCAGTCAAACCAGCAAAATATAACAAGACAATTGTATATTGATTACAATTTAATCAATCAAATAATAAACAAAGTTTTTAAGGTTACAATATCAAGCTAATACAAGTTATAATACAATATCAAATGAGTCACACTAATTAGCTAAGTAAATATATTCACCAGACTTTATGAATCACACAGTTGATGAATGTAGAAAACACTCAGTGGGTCTTGATAGGAGATAGATGAATCCGGCTTGTAAAGGTATCCAAAAACAGTGGCACGGCAGATGATCGCAAAGTTGATTGTAAGAAGCAAGATGAGTAAGAGTTCTAATGCCGGTGTCCCGGTATAAATTCGCCCCCGTATAAAATCTCCCCCCGGCGATTTTGTACCGGTACAAACCCTCCCCCGGAGATTTTATACCGGTATAAAATCGCCCCCCGGCGGAATTGTTTCTCTCCCCCCTTAGAATAAAATCTCCCCCCTCAAATTTTTTCATGCATCAAACCCAGTATAGATTCGCCCCCTTTAAATGTACATTGTTATGTGCATCAAACCCAGTACAGATTCGCCCCCTTTACCTGTATATGTTATGTGCATCAAACCCAGAACAATTTCGCTCCCTTTACCTGTATATGTTATGTGCATCAAACCCAGTATAGATTCGCCCCCTTTACCTATATATGTTATGTGCATCAAACCCAGTATAGAATCGCCCCTCTATTATAAATAAGTAGGTGCATCAAACACAGTATAGATTCGCCCCCTTTACCTGTATATGCTATGTGCATCAAACCCAGAACAGATTCGCCCCCTTTACCTGTATATGTTATGTGCATCAAACCCAGTACAGATTCGCCCCCTTTACCTGTATATGTTATGTGCATCAAACCCAGTACAGATTCGCCCCCTTTACCTATATATGTTATGTGCATCAAACCCAGTATAGAATCGCCCCCTCTATTATAAATAAGTAGATGCATCAAACCCAGTATAGATTCGCCCCCTTTACCTGTATATGTTATATGCATCAAACCCAGTATAGATTCGCCCCTCTATTGTAAATAAGTAGGTGCAACAAACCCAGTATAGATTCGCCCCCTTTACCTGTATATGTTATGTGCATCAAACCCAGTACAGATTCGCCCCCTTTACCTGTATATGTTATGTGCATCAAACCCAGAACAGATTCGCCCCCTTTACCTGTATATGTTATGTGCATCAAACCCAGTATAGAATCGTCCCCACTATTGTAAATAAGTAGGTGCATCAAACCCAGTATAGATTCGCCCCCTTTAAATGTACATTGTTATGTGCATCAAACCCAGTATAGAATCGCCCCTTTACCTGTATATGTTATGTGCATCAAACCAAGTATAGAATCGCCCCTTTTTAAGTATGTTCATCTAACACAAGTTTAGAATCTCCAAACTCACATGTCAAATCAAATATGGATTCGCTCCTCTTAGCATTAAATCAAACCAAGTATAGATTCGCCCGATAGGTTTATCTTGTAAGAATGTGCATCAAACCCAGTAGATTCGCCCCCTCTAATCCATCTGTATCAAAGTATAGATATGGCAAATAAAATGTATCTAAGTATTAAGTGTGGAGTAAGGATCCATAACATTTACATTAAACAGTACCAGATTTAACCAGTTATACAGTTATGTAATCCCTTTTCTAATAAGCACAATTTAGACTTCATCACTCGGTATCAGCGTTCCAAGTGACAAAATTATCTGCATAAAAACTGTTTATTGTAAAAGTCTAAACGTTTTGCAATGCATGCTTACTCCTTGATAAAGCGGAAAAATAGCTAGATGTGCACTCAACCAGCCGCAAGGGAGTTTACCGCAAACATTTTAAATGCAACAAATGCCAATTCCGTTACAAATCCCAACTTTTAGTGTACCAAAATACAAGTTCACATTGGGTCTTATTAATAATTCAATTATATGATTACATGTATCTAAGTTATCCAATAAACTGATTGTATTTCACATCTCCCCTTTTACGGGAATAAATTAGGTTTACTTGAATCGCTGAAATAACTCCGATAATATTCGTTATCAAGCATTAAACTATACAGTATATATATCTAACTCCCCTTTCATGCAATTAAAGATGTAAAAAGTATTTTAAAAGCATTTTTGGAGGGGGGCGAATCTATTCTGGGGGGAGATTTTATTTCGTGGAGGGGGGCGATTTTATACTGAGGGGGGCGGTTTTGTACCGGTACAAAATCGCCGGGGGGAGATTTTATACCGGCGGCGGTTTTATTTCGTGACACCGGCCTATATATAGGTGAGATACCTTCCAGAATGTTCTGACAAACTCCAATCAGAAGTGTCCAACTCAAGCAATCAAGAAATAGATAGAACATTCTAGAATAGATGATTCTAGACACTGCCAGCTAAGACTATCAAAACAAGTGTAAGTAAACAATGTTATACAATGTTAAACTTATAAACAATCACACACTCATAACATAATAATAATAAGGATATTGATATGGCGCCTTTTCAACGTTCAAGGACATGCTCAAAGCGCTACCTACATTATTACTCTGAGGGAATTGTACTTTCAAAGCAGCTACTTAGCGCTAAGCGCGACCTTATAGGTAAGTACATCCCTATATTCAGGTACCCATTCAACACCTGGGTGGACTGAGTGCAATGTGGATGAAGAGAGCCTTGCCTAAGGACACAGCACCAGGTCACAAATCTGCGGTGTCTCCACCGGGATTCGAACCCGAGTCGTAGGCGTGAGAGGCCAGAAAGCTAACCACTACACCACTGTACCCACTAGCTGAGTTTTGAACTATCCAAATACATGTATTTGTCCAACCACAATCACTTCGTATATGATTCGATTCCGAATACATGGTGTACATGGTGTGTCCTATTGCTTACCGGCTTACCTTTTTGCCCGTGCCTCTGTTCTGGGTTGATTATTTGAAATCTGAAACGCTCTTTCAAAATTTTAAATAAACGGACTTCACACTATAATTTGCGATAAACGTCATTAGAACATAATCAATTTGGTCAAAGCAAAACTTATAAATCGGTGAGTCAGTATTTTCAAACTTCGTACCACATTTGTACATCGCGGTCTGTTTCTATTTTTTTACTGTTTCATGAAATTTTCTAGCTGGGCTGTGGAAAGGTCGCCTGTTTATTTTTACTTTCCAAGGTCGTCATTTCCGTCTTTGGAAGGCATGGAATTGTGCCTCTTTCTCATGTTGGAGATGCAGGAAAAGTGTCTCTTTTCGTTTTGAAAGAGGAAAGAAGTTACTAAAGGAGCCTGTTTGATTCTTATTTACTGTTCTTTAAAAACAGTGGTTTGTATAATCTAAACTCCATTCACGGATAAAAGCAACAGTTTAATTACAAATGAATGGTTTCTTAGTTTAAAGAGGATATGTTATGAGTGCTTACCTCTTTAAGCGTTGAAGAAATATATTATTACTCAGCTGTTAAACACCCTTTCATTTCAGCAATTTATGAAGAACGCAGTTCAGACGCCGTATGCGACACTGGGGTCAACTATCATTGAGACCATGACGCCAGCAGCAAAGTGAGAACGCGTTTTATTAGTACATACCTCTTCACATGAATAAATGTACATGATATATAGGTAACTGGTAATCGCCAAAATCTTAACCGAGAAGCGGTACAATATTATACATGTAAGTGCAAATTGAACAAGAGTTACGTATCTGTATGGTTAGCAATGGGTGTTATATCACAAAACTTCCAGTGCAGCTTTGCAACCAGCTTTTACAGAACATTTCAGCGGAAGTGTTTGACAAGACACCATAAGCCTTTGAGTAGAATGGTATTTAACGGTAGCGAGTTTAGTATTGTGTTTCTTGGTCGCCAACAAAAGGAAATGTGTTTACTTACATGCATGTGTTATAATGATGTATGATAAAATTGCAGGTTCTTGAAACTGATGCAAGTTCTTAATATAAAATCATTCTTACAGAGTGGACATCAGTCAAATTGTGAGGATAGCTTGTAGATACGAATACCAGCCTTGTGTGGACACTGCTGTCAACTCCTTCCACGCGTGGATGAACGACACTTCAAGCAGGTTAGTGTTGTGGTATTTTCGTTATAGTTACTCTATCACACGAAGGCTCTACCAACATAGTGAAGCAAAATGCACGCCCTTCACTTTGCTAACCAGTGGCTATTTTGCAAGCGTTTCCTATTTTGGTTCTGATTCATTATAAAACATTGTAATTTCCAAATCTTGGTTTGCCACAATACTTTGAGAAATTTGAATAAGGACGACTGATATGAACTAATGAAATTGCAAATAAAACTATCTTGATAACATGTTTTATTATTAGAAATGCTTAAATGTGATTTGTACCGCAGTGAAGATTGTTTTGGTTTTGTTTGATATTTTGTTTTCATCTTGCAGTATTGCCCCAGATGTCCGAAGTACTTTCTACTGTACAGCGGTCAGACATGGTGGTCAGTCCGAATGGCAGTTCGTGTATGACCAGTACCATCACACACAACTGGACACAGAGAAGACTAGACTTAGAAACGCATTGGCCTGCACCAGGGAGCCCTATTTACTCCAAAGGTATTCAAATATATAGCATACATTCAGAGGCAATTTTAGTGCCATCGAGGATATTGTAATAATTGAAAGAATCTTAGTATCCTTTAAGATTGTACATGTCGGCATATATAGTACTTAATGCTCAGTTTATCGGGAGTGGGGCAGAAGGGGGTGGGGGGTGGGGGGGGGGTCGTTATGAATCAGTGAGTCTTTTCTCCGATGTATTTAATTGTGCAAAGTATCTCCAAAATGCTTGTGCAAGTAAAAGGAGCTAGTAAACTATTAAGATAACTATGGAAGGTGACTAAGTAGGTGTCATATAACCAGGAGTAGCTGAAACCCATAATTTACACATAAGCGGAAACACATAATTTACACATTAGTTTAATAACGCAGGTAAATCAGTCGTGATCAGACGGGCACAAACCAGTAAACTATTGTTACAGAATTATAGAAACTGTAGCAAAAACCAAAAAGAGTATCGCATGATACCTGAAGCCTTTTTCTTGACCTTCTAAAATGTATCTGAAATCAAAACATTAAACCCTATATCAGATTGATAAAGACGACGTTTTAATCTGACAAGAGAAAACAGACACTTGATTGCACGGGAAAACTGTTATACCATTGAAAATTCGTATAGAAAATAAAAAGTTGTCCAGAGTGAAGTAAACAATGATTCATTTATCATAATGGCATTGTATCTTCACCGTAGAGTGTTGGAGATGTCGTTAGACCCGGCCGAGGTGGCAGACAAGGATATGGTTTCAGTCATCAACCGTGTTGCCGACAGCAGGTGGGGACGTGACGCATCCTGGGACTTTCTCGTCTACAACCTGGAACACATTAATGCTCTGTGAGTATTTAAACTTATATGGAATTAAAAAGTGATAAATGCAATATTTTGAAGGCAGAAATAACTCTTATGTCTGTGGAAAGCCCAGGATGCATATTTACTCAGTCCAGAGATTAAGGAGATCTATTTTAGTCTACATAATGCTGAAACAAAGTTTATGTACAATGATAATTGACCGTTTAGTTTGGTTAGTTTGGCGGTTAGCCCAAGTTTTACGAAAATAACTGGTTTAAGATTGCCTCCGAAACGTGAATAGCGAAAAGAGAATTTTCGAATATGAGTCTGTCATTCTTAACAGGAAATATTTCTACTGTTGGGTGTAATGTTTTTATTCAAAGTTTAAAAATGGAGTTTTTTGTTGTTTGAAAATGACGGAATGTTCGTGGTACATATATTTCTGTAGTGATTTGAATCAATATATGCAAAGAGTCTACTGTACAATATCTCTCATCGGTTGTAACTAATCTTATTTTAGATTTTTTCCGTCGGCCAAAAAAATTCCATTTGAATAAAATTAATTCAAATGGAAATAAACTCAGGGGCAAAAGAAAATATACCAAAATATTTTTTGTTTTTAAAAGTTGAAAATAGCTTTTGAAATGGAATTTTTATTATCAAACTATGTCACAAGAACACAACTTCATAATTACCGAGAAAAAAATCATGTTTCTTACCAAATATGGACTTTGTCAGACGTTTTCCGAGCAAAATGGTATGCATGTGCATCACGTTCATATGGCACTGAACTGTATAAAAACCACGAATCTGCATGCTTTAGACCTCAGTCGTAATGAACACAACAAGTGACATGCCGAGACTTTCCACGGAGGAACGAGAGAGAGAGCGATTGGTATGTTGCAGTTTGGCGCACGTCACGCCCACGTTGCTGGTATCTTCAACTGCACCCGCACTACGATAACCAGACTCCACACAAGAATGGTACAAACAGGTAGGACCCAGGACCGGCCAAGAAGTGGAAAACCCAGGGTCACAACCGTAAATGACGACTGCAATATCCGCACGATTCACCTACGCAATCGTTTCGTCACAGTGACGTCATCATCATCAACAGCGTTAAACCGTGTTATCAGCAGAAGGACAGTGACCAGACGTCTTCATGAACATGGCATTCGAGCGTACCGGCCCTTCCGCGGGATGATGCTGAGCCGACGTAACCGACGTAACCGTCACCAGTGGGCAAGAATGGTAGAGCGGTGGCAGAACAGGAACTGGCAAAGAATTTCGTTTACAGATGAAAGCAGGTTCAAGCTACACAGAGCTGATGGCCGAGTGCGCGTTTATCGTCGGAGAGGAGAGAGAACGTCTCCGTGTTGTGTCAAGGAGGTTGTGCCATTCGGCGGCGGTAGCGTCGTGGTTTGGGGTGGAATGTGCAGGGACCATACAACAGAACTTGTTTCTGTGACCGTACTTTGAATGCCCAAGGCTACATCGACACCGTTTTACGTCCTGTTGTGCTCCCTTACCTCCTGAGAAATCCAAGAGTAATCCTCCAACAAGACAATGCTCGCCCCCACACAGCCAGAGTCACCAGAGACTTCCAGTGAGATCACCGGATTTATCACCGATCGAACACGTGTGTGATCATTTGGACAGACAAATAAAGCAGAGAAATCCACCTCCATCAAGTCGGCAAATGTTTATCCAGGCACTCGTGGAAGAATGGCAAATCCCTAATGACGTCATCAGGCGCCTTGTAAATTCTGTGCGTCGACGTGTGCAGGCCTGTTTTCAAAGCAACGGAGGCCATACCAGATACTGACAGTTTTCCAGTGTTCCCCTTGTGAATAAAAGTGTTTTCTGTAGTCTCTAAAAAGACTTGTTTATTTTTGCAAATTGACATATACCCCCAGTGCCATTCATTGCATTCTACTGCATTAACTTTACGTGCCACCTTTTCTAAATTTCGATCAAATAATGGTCAGTTAAATTGCCTTTCGAACGAGTATCACATTATTTATGTGACATATCTGATAATGTTGATAACATCAAAACAATGTTGGTATAGTTTCTTTTGCCCGTGAGTTTATATTTCAAAGTTATATATTTTACAGTTGAACGCATCCATAGCACTAAAGTGAGTGAAATATCGTTTGTTTGTAATTCTTTTTATCAACATCTTTTTTGTGGTGACAAATTTATGAATCGCCCGGAATTTCCTTTAACTCTGTCATTATCCTTGTTAATTATTAAGGAGAAAGTATTCTAAGTTGGAGAACTTGTTCCTCGCCCTTTTCTTCATGAGTAAAATATGTCTAAACTAAACTAAAACTAAAAATAACTAAACATTAAATATTCTAACGAATTTAATGATATTGGTTACAAGTAACCTGCATAAGGTTGTGTAGGGTTAATTGATTTAACTATTGCGGAAACCAAACACAAATCACATGTAGTTTCCTGTATGTTTACAGAGATCATGTTATTGAATTTTATCAGTTGACTTATTTGATCCAATGAAAAAAATCTTCATTCCGGATTTCGCAGACGAAAGTCAGCTAAAGACATGAAATCACTAATACTTGGTGTCACGAAGAAATACAAGACAGAGCAGGAGTTGAAGAAGGTAAGTTTTGCACTGATCCTCAGTCTCAAATGCACATCTAGCCACCATGCCGCTAAGATACAAAGACAATTAGAGCACATCATCATATTTTTCCTTTTTTCATCTAGTGATGCAAATCCTTCAAATTTGTCATTGACATGTACATTTTCAAGTTATATTTTATCGCTTTGATAACTTATTTGCACTTAAATAATTTAAGTTAAAAATGACCCGAGGGTACGATCAGGAGAATATTCTACTAGATATACCCTTTATGTATTTGTTATCAGGAAAATCATTTCCCCGAAGCAAAAGTCACCTTAACTTCTAGATAAACCCAATATGTTATCAATTATGTTATCAAATGTCTTATTTTCTCTATCTTACTGGTTGTAAATGACATATACCGAACTAAAGAGTCGTTCATAAAATCTCTACTCCTTGACGGTAACATTCTGAGAACGTTAAAACAAGTTAAATATTTCATTCACAGTTTTATTTAGCTGAACAGGACAGTCATAAGGTTGAAATTGTTATATCCCATTATTGTATCCAAATCTCACTTCAGTCAAAGTTCGTAGATTAATCTTCAACCATGTTTAAAATTTAAAATTTTTCAAATATTCAATTTAAAAGTTTTCCTTTATATTTTCATGTATGTTTGGTATTTCAAGGTGAAGGCCGTTTATGATGACATTGACCTTGAGGTCATTACGGAGGTGAAGGACGGTTTTGAGGAGGCTGTTCAGAAGATTGAGAAGAACATAGAATGGATGATGAAACACCATCGCATATTTTCATCTTGGTTCACTTCAAGAAATGTGTAGACTGTTGAAAATACAACAGCAAACCTTTCTCAGTCTCTGATTTATACAAAATGTATCATCTAGTTTTATTAACATTTGTAGAAACTTTCACCTCGTTTATTTCCAGAAAGAAAATACATCTGCATTCTTAACCTATCATTCATACAAAACGTATCATCCAGTTCTCTTTACATTTACAGAAACTTTTCACCTAGTTTGTATTCCCAAAAAGAAAATACATCTGCATTACAGTAAAGTCCTGTATCTTTTCAGCTTACCAATCTCGCCTCGATCATCTCGTGTGGGGGCGAGATGGGTGAGTTGGCGAGCTGCTTCTGGCGATGTTGCCTAACAGGAAGTGGATACGAAAGCTGAGTCTATACTATCGCAGAACATCTGATTCCAATATATATGTAACATTTGTTCGCTATATTAATGGAATGTGTTTCTGATGTCATATTAAGTATGTGTAAATTTGCAGCAGTGATTTTAAGACGTAATTAATAAAAGGCAAGACGTGTATTCATTTTAGTAAATAAATATAAAGAAACAAAGTTGTTCGGAGCTTGTATTTTGTATCAAAAAGTGTGAAATGGTTATAGTAACTTGTAAACAATGTAGTAAATAAATACAAGAAAACTGTGATTTTCGAGCTCGATTTTTATTTCAATCAAATGGTAACAAATTGAAATTTGTTTTGACAAGAGTTACATATTTTTTGAGAATTCACAAAATAATTATTTCACTTCCACATCTATATTTACCCTGGTCTCAACTAGATCCATTACACGTGTTTAGATTTTCAAAAAATTGTTTATCGAAACCCTCTGTTATCGTGTTTTTTCATTGGTGTCGGGTATCTACACTCAGGACATCCCTTGTATAGCAGGATGAAGGTTTTTTTCATTTTTTTTTTCACTTTATTTCTTTTTGGGCAGGGTACAGCATTTACATACACATTAATTTCATATATAAACAGACCAGATAAACATATTCAAGTTAAATAAACAAGTTGTGGCAAGATGACCAAAATGTGATAAATTTATCATATTTACATTCAGTGTAAGTATTTGATTTGTGTAATTGATAATTATAATCTAATATAAGTTTCAAACCTGGTAATGTAGGTAATATGTTTGCTAGTTTTCTAGAATAGATATACTCTTTTGTTAATAAAAATATGAAATTTAGAACATCGTTTCTTCTCTCTGTGAATCCAAGAATAATTGTTTCAACATTTAAGTTCAAAAGGGTACCTGTTTTCTCTTCAATCCATTTGAGTAGATCATGCCACAACTTTTTTACAAATTTGCATTCGTATATAAGGTGAATAATTGATTCCATTTCAACGTTACAGAATGTACAAAGTGGTGATTCAATGATTTTGTATCTGACGAGATCTTTGTTTGTTGTAAGAATTCTATGTAGTATACGATATTGAAACCATCTATGTTTTGCACTATAGTTTGTTCGAAAAGGTATAGTATTATACGCTTTCCATTGATTGTAACTGAACTCTGAATTTAAATCGTTTTCCCATTTACGTTGATAAGGTAATTTTTGATCCGTAATTTCACTGAATTGAAGTTTGTTATAAAATATACTACATCCTTTGGTAACCTTAAATAGTATTTCTAAGTTTGGGGGCATGAAAGGCAAATCTGTTTGTTTACTAATATTGATCGAGGTTTTTTTTAAAGAAGTTTTCAAGGAGGATATCAGACCTGCATATTCTACAAAATTTGTTTTAACTCCATATTGATTGACAAAATCATTATAAGATAGAAATGTATCGTTTTCTGTTATGAAGTCATTTATAAATTTGATATTTGATTGTAAATAATGATCATATATTACAGGTTGATTTCCTATTGTGATGTTATCATTTGCCCAAATGTACTGTCTACTAAAAACGTTATTATCGTATCTACAATTTTCCTGTAAATCAGACCAGGCGCCAAATACGTATTTCCAAAACGGACTGAATAGTTTAGGGATATACTGTGTCTTAAGATATGATGGTCCCATTGCTATTGGGTTAAGTTTTCCAACTGGTTTTGAGGTAAACAACAGATTACTTAACTTGGAATTCTGTGTATACAATCTCCTCATCCATGATATCTTCTGTGCTTTAATTGTTTCTAATATTGCTGGAACCTTTAGACCACCTTCTTGATACGACTTTGTTAACAAACTCCTTTTTATTTTATCAGGTTTGCCTTTCCATATAAAGGAGAAACATTTCTTTTGCAAAACGGCAATCGTTTCAAATTTGGGGTTCGCTAGTGATGCGAATAAATGATTAAGTGATGGTAGTATTAAACTTTTTAAGACAGTTATTCTGCCTAGAGGTGTAAGGTCTCTCAGAGACCACATTTTCATTGCTTTATCAACATTTTTTAGCCTGTCTTTGTAATTTCTTTCTACCATTTCTGCTTTATTGTGTTGAAATAGGATGCCTAATAAAACAAAGGGCCTTTGAGTCCAGTCTAAGTTATACTCTCTGCAAAATTGCTGGCTTGAGAACTGTTTTGAACCTATCCAGACTACTTTAGTTTTGTCAATGTTTATTTTAAGACCAGAAAAAGAGGCGTATGTTTTAAGCACTTGTAGTGTTTCCCTAAATGCCTGTTCTGATCCATCTAATATTATCGTTGTATCATCTGCAAATTGTGTTAATAGATATTCTAGGTCAACCATTTTAATTCCTTTAATTTTTTTGTTATGGCGTAGCATGTGGGCCAGAATTTCTGCTACAATTAGAAATATGTACGGCGATAGGGGATCACCTTGTCTGCATCCACGTGTAATTTTGAAGAATTCTGATAGAAAACCGTTAACAAGAACGCTTGAATTTATATTATTATAGAATGTGTTCAACCAAAGTTTGATGGATGGTCCAAAATTAAAGAAATCAAAACATTTCTCGATAAATGACCATTCTACTGAATCGAATGCTTTTTCGAAATCAATTAATATCAGAAGATCAGGTTTGTTCATAAACTCTGTGTAGTCCATGATATCATTAACTAGTCTTGTACATTCGCCAATGTATCTTCCTTTCATAAATCCCTTTTGATCTTCACTTTTCAATTTTGGAAGTATTTTTTTAATGCGAGCTGATATTACTGCTGAAGCGAGTTTGTACGAAATGTTCAGTAACGAAATGGGTCTAAAGTTTTTCAGATATTCTTTTGGTTTGTCCTTTTTTGGAATACATGTAATGAGACCTTGTTTTTGACTTACTGATAATTCACCTGATTTGTAGGCTTCATTTAATGAACTTATAAGAAATTTATTAATATCTTTCCAAAAGAACTTATAGAACTCGGCTGTGAAGCCTGAAGGACCAGGGCTCTTTTCATTTTTCATGTTCTTCAATGCTGCAAGGACCTCCACATATACTAACTCCCCTTCGAGAGAACACGAGTCACTGGCAGATAATCGTGGTATTTGCTTATCTTTGAATAAGTCTTCTAGGTTGATATCATCAACAGGTTTACTAGTATACAAATTTTGAAAGTATTTCTTGGTATGATCAATAATATCATTTGTATTACTTATTTGGCCTTCTTCCGTTTCTAATTTTGTTATCGCTTTGTTAAGAAAATTTTGTTTTTCTAGGGATAAAAAGTATTTTGTTGGTTTTTCTCCTTTTTCATACCATTTTGCTTTAGACCTAAGTAGAATTCCTTCCGTTTTGTATTTATTCAGTTCCAGTTGCTGATCCTTTAGTAAATTTATATCTTCTAACCATTCGATTTTGGATTTTGAATTATCACAAGTGTCTAAGCTTACTTCCAAATTCTCAAGAGTTTTGTTATAATCTTCTTCAAGTTTTAATCTTTCTTTCTTTTTATGAGATGAATATTTTATTGTAAAACCTCTTATATTGCACAATAGTACTTCAAAGAATAATTGTTGATTTATCTTAAACACTTTATCTCCATCGGCATCTAAAGAATGATACTGGTCTGTAGTCTCCTTAATAATAACTTTGGTTTTTTGGACATATTCGGGGTCATATAGTAAACTATTGTTAAATTTCCAGAACCCTTTCCCCTTTTCTAGGGATGTGAATTCAATATGCAAAGATATAATCGAATGATCTGATCTATAACTAGGTTCTATTTTGGAACTAGTAATGGCTTTCTCCATGCTTCTGCTTACGAGAAAAAAATATAACCGTGCCTGTTTCAAGGGCTTTGGTTTTCTCCATGTATATCGTTTTGCGTCCAGATTTGTTTCTCGCCAAGGGTCATATAGATTGAGTTCATCAATGATGTCAAGGACTGCATCTTTTGATTTAGGGTTATTTATATGCAAGTAGTTAAATGTATCCTTTGATTGATCTTGGACTAGGTTGAAATCACCGCAAATAATGTTAGTTTCAGTTTCCAGACTTTGTATCTTATTCTTAATGCTATGATAGAACTCGGGCATATCAATATTTGGTCCGTAAACAGTTGTTAAACTTATAGTTTCTTTCTCTGTTTTTATCTTAAGTATCAGAAAGTTATCGTTTTCATAGTCTTTGATTTCTTTAAGAATTTCGAATTCAAAATTGTCTCTAAATAAAATAGCTACACCTCTTGATTGACTAGTAAAAGAACTAAAACGGGTCTCAGAAGATCCCCATTGTAGTTTAATTTTTTGTTCAATCGTCTCGGTAAAGTGAGTGTCCTGAATGCAATAAATATTACCATTTCGTTTTTTCATATTTTCAAAAACATCGATTCTCTTTATTTCATTGTTTAAGCCTTGGCAATTCGCAGAGATTATATCGAGCTTATGTGCCATATCGAATATTGTACTGTAGGATGGCAAGTGAATATCTGGTCAAAAAATATTGGCATACAAAAAGCTGACCCATTTTACGTGTGTCAAAAAAGTATCCTTTGAGAAATGAAAGTGACTGTATAAGCAGGATGAAGGTTACAACGAACAGAACAGCTGTCAGGAACGCTCTGAAATGAGTAAACAACGAATGAAATTATGACCTTAAACTATAAGGATTGCATAAAACAATTACATACGTTTCCATAAGTTTTTAAAAGCAAAACAGAGATTTAAGTTCTAATTAATACGCCTTTTCATTCTTGAAAACGTAATAAAATATCATTTTCTAATATCAATATATAAATTGATATTTCATTCGGTAATATTATCTTTATCGTATCGCTTTCCCAATAACTTTTGAAACAGCCCGTTGACCGTCATTTACAAGAACAGAAAAGAATAAAACAGGAAAGAAGTTTTTTCTCGTAATTCACATACTAATGAAAGATTTATATTTACAGTTAAGTAAAATAAGACATTCTAAATGTTCATTTATACAAAGAGAAATAATATGATGTATTCTAATATATTACCTTATCATCTAACTAAGTAACTACCAATCATCGATCACATCGGGGATCAAAGGCTTTGCTACGTACACACTTAGTATATGACGTTTTTCAAAAAACTCACAAGGTACACCCAACAATGATGGCGTTCCTTTTGAGTATATCAGGATCAACTATAGTGGTTGATGGTGACGATGACAAGCTTTCCATTTGCAGGAACTTGAACTTCAAGCCTTATTAGCTATCAATAAGGAGAAGAACAAACTGACATTCATATCATATTAAGCGATACGATACTCCTAATAACTTATTAATCTCCTCGTGACTGTTACACACAGATTTATATATACCTATCCTCGGTTACAAATTTCGAAGTTTAATGTCCATATGTTCTACACATATTACTTCTCAACCTCTGCTCAAACAGGTACACCAAGTCCTCTATGACTGGCTGATCCGCCGGGGGATGGAGGGGGGGGGGAGCCTTTGGGGGCAGTGCAGTGCACCCAACGTAGGAGAATTCAAACTACAGTAATATATTGATAAAAGTATACAAGGAAGGCTGGAATGACTGGTTTCTTATAGTTACACCGATAAAACTGCATCCTGGTTAATCCGCGTATATGAATCCGCTCTCGCTCCTCCCTGATCTCTATCAAGCCAAAAGCCTTGTACGGCTGGATCGGCATGATATTCGTGGCTTAGTTTACCTGTTATTATTTCAGCCAATGGAATGCCGTTATGCAAGGAGCGTGAAGCTGCTGTCTTGAAATTTAACAGATTTTCCATCCAGGTGGTTCCGCATGTTGCTGAATGCGAGTCGTTTCATTGGCTGGTTCGAAAGCGATACGAGGGGTTTGGCTTGAAGGAGATCATGGTATATGGAAGGAGTGAGAGGGAATTCATACACGTTGATGTAGCAGTATGATGAAACTGCTACTTCAAGTATCAAACTAAACTTAGAGGCTGGGAAATGGATTCATGTATATTTTCGATCATAGTACGTTCTTAATTCAACTCCTTCTTTCGTGTTAAAAACATTGTCTCCTAATTAGAAACTTTCGTTTTTCTTTTTTACTGCCCCTTTAACAAACCAAACGTTAAAAATCTAATTTTCATGTTTAAGGAAATATCTTGCTTGACCAAATAATTATGTATATCAAAGATTCTATGAAATGGTTTCACAAATTATATTTTCTACAATTTATCTAACCCTTTTAAACAAATAATTTAACGTAGGAAAATGTTCACATTAAATCCAATTTTGATGTACAGATCAATGGATATCGGTCCTCATTTCTAAATCGGAATACATTGCGATACAGAAAAGCGTATTGCAATACGTATTTCAATATATTGGTACTTTCTGTATTTTAGTTTTTCCATGTTCTTTTGACTAAATAGCAGCAATATGAACAGTGATCAATGCCCAACTGGACATCGTTTTGTAAACAGAGAAAATTAGGTGACTGGTTTCGAACTTTTCCCACTTTGCACGTTCTGCACTTTGTTTACAACTTCCGGTAAAATCAGATTTTGGTGATTTTGTTACATGTACGTTATTATGCAATTTTTTTTTTTTTTTAAAGTGTTCAATTTAAAACCTCCGATATATTGGTTACTTTCAGAAGACTGTACCGGTACGCATCGTGGTTTTTCTGTATTGCAATATACCGATATACCGATAATACCGGGCACCCTTACTAAACATATATGTTTGTTAATCATAAAAGGATTTATTTCTTAGACTTGTTGTTTCTATACGTATAAAAACACATACACATATACGTAGATCAAAGGTGTTTGACTTACGTTAACTTATATACAGTAGCCACATGCAATACCTTGGTTCAAAGGGACGTCGGGTTTTAGTCGTATTCTTTGAATATAATAACAAAAAATACATTAACAAGAAACAAAAAAATCACAAGAGATTGCTGTTTGTAGTATGGCAAATCTCGTTTTAAGAAAAGGCTCA
Source organism: Phorcus lineatus (assembly GCA_921293015.1). Lineage (NCBI taxonomy): Eukaryota > Metazoa > Mollusca > Gastropoda > Trochida > Trochidae > Phorcus > Phorcus lineatus. The sequence goes on from OV121092.1 coordinate 1,768,809, forward strand.
AAGCGTTTCAAACACAATCCTAAGCAAGTTATCATGTTCCAAAACATAAGCCAGTTTCGTCCCCGCTAGTAGCCGAAATGATGGCATTTCATAGACGTCTGATTCCGCTTGTATCAATAATTGTGGTTGAAATTTTTTACTGTAAAGGTAAGTACGAGAGCAAATGGTATTGACAACAAAATGTAATAATTATGATTTATGGTGTAACGCACAATTTGATAAATGAGTATCATTTGAACATATTAAATTACTAATTGATGCGATATGCATTTACAACAAGCAAATTAGGAAACAAATATAATTAATGATATCAAACTACAATCAGTTGGTTAAATATGTAATGAAAACTGGTTGTATAGGTACGTCAATCTTATTAACCAGAGATAACTTTAGCATGTTAAAAAAGGCAATTTATTAGTCAATATAGGAATAATGATTGAAAGAAAAAGTTGTCCAAAAATGTCAACGGAGATTATTTGATCGAATATTAATTTTGTGACTGTTTGAATATGCGAATGATTTATGTCTTTTATAAAGTATTCATTTCATTTTTTGTAGGTTTCGAGTTTTCAACTGGTAAGTTACTAATTCAGATTCGACGTTCGTTTCGGGTTTTATTGATACAAGTAAAATGAATATTACATAATAACATATTTTAATAATTTCTGATAACGTTAAATTGGTAGGTGAACTAAGGACTGTATGTCTAATAAAATTTATTATTTAAAGGCACTGTTCGTTTTGGTATTTTTTGTAGAGACGGAATTCAAGTGGTCATTTCTGATTATCTATAATTCTACATTCCAGCTGAAAAATGTAACTTCAGGTAATATTTTGTTTGAGAAAGGAAGGCACACTCTTTCACAAAACATAAGAATGAGAAGAAAAGCCATTTATCGGCGCGTAAGATTCAAAGCGCATGGTTTACCTGACTATTGAGTACTATTTCATTCATTATACCCAGTCCCATATAATAACCTTTTTATGAAACTCGTGAATAGCATCGATGTGGAAAACGCTTTCGTACAATATTAATTACACGTTCCAAATGTTTTGATAAAGGGTACATCGTTAGTATTATCTCTATTTAATCGCTTCAGATTCTGCATAGATCAACTTGGTATTTTTGGATTTATTATTTTCAAAGATTTAACGATCATATTTCAGCCATCTATTACTCATTTGTAAAAACGAATCTTATTATGTATTCATATAGGTAACAATACGTGTGACCCGCTTATCATTCAAACAACACAAGCATGCTTCAAGATCGAAGGGTTTAACAAGAAGTGGAACGCGGCAAATGAATATTGTCACAAGAAGAATGCGGTTCTTGCGACCCCAGAATCGAAGGAAGTCAACGATGCGATTAAAGAGTTTATTAAACCTTTGAATGACGAATGTAAGTAGCCTTTTTCATTAGAAATATATGTTAAACGAATTAACGAAACGTCTCATTCATGAAATGTGTTGTTGGAGTCAAACATGTCAAACTTCATAAATGATGATATCATATCGAGAAGTAGCGGTTGTTTCAAATATGATCATGGAAGAAAATCAACGATGCGATTAAAGAGTTAATTAAACCTTTGAATGATGAATGTGACGGATATGTTTTATTAAAAATGAATAGGTTGCTGATTTGATTAACAAAACGTTGCATTCATTAAAGGTGAGCAGCGTATGTACATGTAGTTGGGGTCAAATATGCCAAACTTAATAAATGGTTTTATTCTATCGAGAAATAAACGATATATCAACAAATATAAAAACTGTAAGACATCCATGACTGTTATAGGCTCGAACGACAGCAAATACAAGTTTTGGATTGGTTTGAGAATGAAAGAAAAAATGTTCCACTTCATCGGGAATCACACAGCTCTCCCTTACGCAGACTGGGATCCAGAATTTCCTAATCCCTCGGATGTCCCGGAAACACTTGGCTGCGCCCTCTATCGCTGCGATAATAAGAGATATTCCTGGAAGCCAAACATGTGTAGCGAGAAGTCACATTTTATTTGTCAGTTGCAGGGTAAGGATTATCTAAAATTCCCTTTCAACTTTTTTTTTCAAAATAATTAATTCCTTGATAAAATCAAGAATATCATGTCATCGACAGTCAACAATTTATACGGAGAAGTTCCAAAGCAAATCTCATTAAAATAAGATCCTATTTTTTATGCATGTGCACATTTGCTCATAATGGGTATAGGTCATCACTTATAATTAACTACATTGGTAATAAACACATACATTCAGTATGACACAAGCTATGTTAAACATCGTCCATTGTAATTAAGTTAGCAAACCTGTTGACGTATTCAAATGTTAGTATAACCATTATTGTTAATCATTGGAATTATGATTTGCAGAATGTCCAAGTGGTTGCCATATTGGTAGGTGCAATCTTCAGATTCATACACAATTAAATGTCACCAGCTTATCGATATCAAATGCATAATTCATATTGATATAATTTCTTTAAGGGGAAGAATACAATTTTATGTCTGTATTGAAAGGTAAAGGTTTAAAGAAAAATTGTTAAGAAATTCAAGTAAAGGGAAATTGATTAAAGCCCGGTGTGATATTCCCAAAGTAATAACATGTCCGAAAAGTTGATATGATGATAATGATAATCGTTGTTAATTAAAATGTTATACGTCTTAGTAAAATATTATTTATTGACAACGAAATATTATTTATTTCAACCGGATTTCGTATAAATCATATATATGTTATTTGTACATACATAAATACATACATTCATTCACACATATATACAAACACACATACATACATGGATACATACATACTCACATACACATACATACATACATACATACATACGTACAAACGAATTTACAAACATACATACATACATACGAATAACCAAACAATTAAACATACATACATAGATAGAAACATACATACATACATACATACATACATACATACATATATAGACAGAAACATACAAATATACAACCAACCAAACATACATACATACATAAATGCATACATATAAACATATATACATACATACATACATAAATGCATACATACATACATACATATTTCTCAGATGGTGACCTTACAGTGTATAAAACGTTAGTTCTTTTCCTATTCATGTGTAGCATCGTGTTAGTCGGCCTCTGAGGTCTTCTTGATAGTCGTTATGACGTCATATTTGCAGTGACCACAACAGTGGAACCAACAACAGAGGCAACGACAGAGTCGACGACCATGATGACAACCACTTTGATGTTTAATGATGAAAGCACCGGCGAAGCTCATCATGATATGACGAATAAAACAGGTAGCACACTCGCAATATCAGTGTATTACCCCTTGGAATGTTTTTATAATATTACGTAAAATATTGTTCACCTCCCCTCAATTGAGATTGCTAGATCAGCCACTTGTCAATTTATGAACAGAGTCAAGTTTAGACATTGGATTACAATTTGCAACAACGTATAAGTGCCACTGAGATTATTTCATAGAGACATGTGGTCTAGCTTATCGAATAGTGATTAATATTCAACTACTTAAACAGATTTTGGAAAATATATTAGGTTCGTTTCATGTTAATATAATGTTAGAAACGTTCTAAAATAATGAAAGTTAAGGGCTAGAATATTGACTTGAATGATTTAAAAGTTTTAAAACAAACAAACTGGTATGAATAATTGAATTCGTGTAATTAATAGTGAATATGTATTTGATACAGTAAGCAGTGATACGTAAAATGTTAATTATTGTTTTTCGCAGGTCTTCATCACTCTAGGGCGTCGACATCTGCAGATAACCTCTGCTTTATACTGCTTATTTTCCTCATTTTAGTACATACCACTATACGGGTCTAATCTATTGCACCGTCTCACGTAAGGAGGTTTCAGCCTTGACGCTTCAATAGATATTTGTGTTAGGTAAAAATAGTGGCCTTTCATTAAAACGTATCCAAAGAGTCATTAAAGTTACACAGAGTGTGTTTTATAAATTTGTATTTGGCTGAAGTTCTGGCTGTCTTGAGTTCAATTTAAATATCGTCCCTAAACATGAATCTTTATCTCTAAATGTCAGATTTATGATACTATCTCTATTCTCGTTAATCATTTTTGTGAATAATTAATGCTCAATTTTGCATCTAATTTACATAAATATTACTTACTGGATCTGCAAAACACTATCAACATATATTTTCCTTGTATTTGCTGTAAATAAGTTTCAAGAATTACGTTTGAGTCCATTTAAAATTCCATTGACGTTGATGACAAACCAGTATTCTTTTGAAAAAATCAGTCAGAGATTATCATTGCTGTGACACATCACTAACTGAAGCAGAGAAATAGAATCTTCATTTCGCAAAAATACCCCGAATTATTCTATGGTGTAAATGTAAGTGGAACATTTGTGCTGAAATTCACCAACCAAATTTTTTATATAAATTTGTTCTCATATTTTAGAAAAAAGAAAATTATAGCCATGGATATTGCCACTGCAATCGAAAATACCGTTGAAATACAGCAAGGCGGAACCTTATTTCGTGTGAAATGCATAATTCTCATTCTCTCTATACCTCCTCTTTCACACTTGACTTAGTATCCCTATCGTCTATACTATGTCACCCTTTGTCATGAGGACACCTATACTCATTTTACTCGCCTTGTGTTTACTTCAAATTGCTCTGTTGATGGTTCAAAACTCTTTCATATTTGTTTCTAACCTAATGTTTAAAATTCAATTTTTCAATTTTCAATTTTCAATTTCAAATTTTCATGATTATATCTATTTTCATAATCAAATTAACCTACCTTATCCAATAAGATTTCTGGTTTCTGCTTTTGTTTGAAATCATTTGGTCCATATACGTTTTTCATCTTGGTCTAGTTTTTTGTATTCGTATATTTTATCAAAAGGAACAAAAGCGAGGAGCTTTGGTATGTGTGACCTCATGAAACACCAACGGGCTGAATTAGTGTAGACGTTGACATCTACAAGGGACTCTTCTTTGCTATTTCAAATTCACTCTTATGTCAAAGAATCGAATCTCAGCCAATCAGATTCGAGGAGACAAAAGGTGAAATCTTTAACTTACACGATAAAAACTTTGTCATTTAGTTGCGTTGTCTGATGTTTCCTTATGGCTTTAAATAAACTATATGTGACTGATTGTTATTCCATTAATATTTGCTTATATATTCAGTTCATTAAGTATCTAGTGATAATAAACAAGTTTTGACGAAAATATTCTGTTTTCATGCGTACCATCCAAAACAAACATCAGAAAACGACCAATTCTATCAACAACATTAACCACAAAATTTCACTTTAAGGCACTTTAGAAGGCTCGTTATGGGATTTTGAAAAATATTTTCGTCACTAAATATCAATTTATACGAAATTTGATATCGTAGGGAGGTGAAACATGTGATTACTAAACCCAAAATCGTACAAAAAGGTTTCATGATTCAAGCTTGCGTCCATTTCAGTTTAAACATCTGTTAATCACTCAAGTAAAGAATATTGATTAACATAACATAAACGAACATTGTAAAATCGTTGAAAACTCTTTTAAGCCCCTGAAAATTGGGCGGGATGATGAAAATAAGTTTGTTAATATCTTTCATCAGGGCCCATTTGATTTTTGTTCATAAATACATTTACATCAAAATTCTTCTACACAACATAGAATACAAAGGAAATGATGATTGAAGTTGTATAAATCGTTTAAATACACAACGTCTGATATTCGTTGATTACCTCTCTCCTGTCAAGTATTTTCATAACCATTATCGCATCTTTGTGTATTATTTCAGAAATTTATAAGAATGAATGTATTACTGTATTTCCAAGATGTTGCATTTATTAACACAAACATTTTGTCGTAAATTTAACTTAAAAGGAACCTTGTTCGTAAATGAATGTATCAAATGTTATTAAGTCGATTGAACTATTGTATTGTTTAATTGTCAGATCAGGTTCAAAGCCCACGCAACCATGCACGATGTTCTGAACTCTACTGGCGATTTTTTCACACACACAAAAACTAATATGACTTCCAGCACGCTCCTTAACTGACACGCAATCTCAACCAAGTGAAACATGGAAAACGCTACCGAACTGCGTATAAGCAAAATATATTTACCCCTTACTCACAATATTATGCATATGGATTGAAACCAGTTGCAGATAAGGTGGACTGTCTTTAAAGGGGCTATTATATTTGCTTTGAATTCGATCCGCTTTATGTGTTCAACACCTGATTATGCTGATAATCAAAATGTTAAACCTAATGCTAATTGCGAGGTATTGTACATTATAACCATGAATGTATTTTTGTGACAGCGATTTTGCTATTTAGCGACCATGTAGGTCCGTATTTAACCCATGTTAAGGTACCCGTTTGTACAGCTTGGTAGACTGCGTGCAGTCTAGATGAAAAGTCGTATGCAGGAACACAGCACGATACATTTCAGCCAAGGTCACAAACTGTTTTCGTTATCTGGATTCGAACCCGGACCTTGTGAGGTCAATATTCTTACCCCGACATCGTGATCCTAAAACATATACACAATACAGTTAATTAGACAGAGAAGGGAAAAGAAAGAGAGGAGCGCGGCTATGTTTACTTTGTGATATATAAACTGCGTATGTACAGATATTCGCTTTACAATCGTCGCATTACTCGCCCTGGTTCGCCTTCATCCTGTTATGAATACTGTGCTGAGCGGTACATCCGCCATTACTCTACACCAAGTGGTTCATGCATCATCAATCAGCTGAAATATAACCCAGTCATAAACCTCTGCTCGAGTTGCACGTGCCATTTCGTGTCCATTTCAAAATGAACTGCACGGACTGAACGAGCTGGTACATTACGAAATCGTTATAAAGTGATACGGTTTATCTTTCTCACAGTCACACACGGAAGAGTATTATTGTATTATATTTCAAAATCTTGAATGGAATCAAAAATAAAATTTAGTAAATTCACAAGTGTAATTTATTACGTTTATCGCACGAATCACACTATCTATGACATCTTTAGTCTACTAGCCTACTGCTGTAGACGTAATCTTATGCAGTCGGCATCTTCCTAACGTAAACTTTTTAACTAAAAAGAGATTATTGACATTGCTTAGAAGCGTATATTTCTGACAAAAAATAATATATGAACTTTCGAAAGTGAGAAGACGCTTCGTGTAATACTCTACAAGGTTACAGCTCGCGTGTGAAAGAATTTGTACTATATCACTCGGAATATTGTTTATGTTATTCGCACATTTAATTGAGCTCCTATTTAATCTAAGATAAGTAGAATACACTACATTGCATAATTAGTTTATATATATATATGATATCATACACGTTCACGGTTTTCATTTTTAGATGGGATTTTTATACTAAACTGGTATGTTTCTGTTTCCCATTCGGACAGTCGATTTGACGTCTGGAAAACTAGGTTGCATTTAAAGCTCTCATATATAAAACTGCGATATATGCGATCTCTGTTTTGTTGTTGATAATGGAAAAAGAGATCCTTTGGAAATCGAATGGATTTCAGATAATCAATCCAACTTAATCACACGCGCGTTCGGCTTCTGATAAAGAAGTTCGGGGTTCGCATCCCGCCTGGGGCTCAGCACCTTTGTCGACAGTAGAGAACTGTTATACATGCGGTAAGGTTGAAGTTCTGAATTTCAGTGCAGTACAATACATAGTTTGCAGGTTCCTGCCAACGCTAGCAGGTTTCACTGCAATGCATAGCCACAATAGTCTCGCGGGCTTTCTCCCTGAAAAATATACTAGCAGCCGTGATATAAGTGAAATACTCTTGATATCTGCGTTAAATCACCTCACCCACACGAAGGATCTAGTTAACAAATGTAGACTGCATTGACGTCCCGTCAACTACTACTCGATCACACGTTCGTAATAACTTATAGCTGAAGAAGTTCTTGTTAGCTTTGAATGATGTCTGACCGTCAAGTTACAAGCGTTATAAATCACACGAGTCAGTCACTAAACCTCGCTCGTCAATTTTACAGCAGTACATTACTGTCCTTATAAGGAATAAGGTTGGGTTGTAAGTACTGCGCTGAACGCTGCGAGAGCTACTTTGTACGTTTGGCTTGCTATTTATCGAATATTTGCCCCATCAACATACATTTTGTTCTATCATAATTTTTAGATTTGTGACGTATCGTATCGTATCGTATCGTAAGAACTACAAGTATCATCTGAAAGCACAGATACTTGAAAATAAAAAGAATATATTCATTTTCATTGTTCAAATTGTATTGACATGTTTTGAACTCATTGTATATAATTATTTAACAGTGTTATATTTGGGATAAAAATATCCGCACTTGTACAATTTTTTTTCTCGGATCTAGTCCGTTGTGGCATTGGCCAATTGCCAGCAACTGACCAACTCGCCTATTTCGCCTCGCTTCCTTTATTCATATAGGTTCATCAGTTATTTTAAGTATTTTATGAAAAATGAATATGACAATTCCTCATTGTTTTTTTCAAAAATTATATATATAAAGACTCTATAAGGCGTTAGATTTTCTCCAAAAAAACCATTATCTGTTGCATTTCACCCCTATTTTTATCCCTAATGATAACATTCGCAAAATATTAATCTTTGTTATAAATTATTCATACATTATTTCCTTCCTCACTTTCGTTTAAGGTATTTTCTGCTTTTTTATTTGAGATTTGGAGACGTTTTCGGTATTCATTCGAAAATAAAACATAAATAGAAGATCAATAAATGAAAATCATAATTGCCTGCTATTCTTTTCGGAATATCATTGCGTTGAAGTGTCGTTCACAACTGTTTTAAGCATACCCCGAATATCAAACTCACACACGCTGTAATCTATTTAATTTTCAAGGATATTTTAACGTCTCTCCGTGTCACATCAACCTTGCAACATTTCATCATATCATACAATCCTCGTATCCTCTTCGCCAAGCCACAAGGAAGCTAATTGACACTCGTACTCACAGTCGGATAGCGAATACGGAAGTGAGTGTGCCATTGTGTTAACAGCATCGGGCTCAGACCATCTCCCTGTCGTACTCCATCTTCAACGGCTTTTGGGCCACGTTCAACTCTTTCCAAACTTTAGAGTCGTATCTGAAGTTTCTTATTATTCCAACCATGCCGGGCCTTTCGGAACAGGACATGGAAAAATACAGAAGTTTATTCGAGGAAGTTGTGCAGGAAAGCGAAGAACAAAATGGAGAACTTTGTATGGAAGATTTTGAGAGACTGTTAGTGAAGTGTGGACACAGGCTCAACAGGGAAGCTGTTGTGGTGAGTTTTTCAACAATTCCTTTTGACACTTAATAAGATATATATTAATTAATTAAGATTATTATAATTAATAATATATAATGTTTAAACTTTTTTCTTAGTATATATGATGACACGTAAATTCAGTGAAATAAAAGAGAATGTTTTTCCCTGTATCGAATTAAGTCCTCCGTTTGATTGTTCGTAGTTGATGGTCTTGTACTTGTACGTCGCTGAATATTGATAATTTGAATCAGAAATCGGTTTAAGTTCACCTGCAGGTTGACAAATCATTATCTATTCAATCAAATGTACGTTAAGCATCTTACTTTATTTGGTACATAACCTATCTATCAGTCTTTCTTAAATCACCTTTATCAATCATTCATATCAATGACTAATAAATAACACACAATATTACAAGCTTTCACAGCTTAATTTACACTCATTCATTTTGTTAAAAGAAGGCCTACCAAAGTTAGTCATCCTCAATTACATGTATTACATAAATGATTACATCAATGTATGGGGTAATTACATGTACGATTTATCATATAATATCGGTCGTGTGTAAAACGGTTAATAGTTTCTTATAGTATCAAGTCTAGCCTAAAACAATTAACATTAATAGGATGTTGGTAGGTTCATTAGTAAAGCGTGTAACTATAAAAATAGACCTGCCATTATTGTTGTCTTATTTCATTGAAGTAATTGTAAAATACGCTAGATTCCAAATACATTGATACTGATATATTCTATTTTTGCACACTTAAGAAAAATCTTCTTATCAAATAACATAGCTTTTAATATCAGTAAATCAAAACTTCCCCCAAAAAAGGTAGAAAGTGCCTTGAATACATATATACTACCGAACACGTTGTTCAGGGAGAATGTTCTTAACTTACATGTACTACAATTGTATCTACAACTAAGTCAGAAAAGTGATATACTTCCTAATCAGTCCACGTGTAGTGATAAAGTAAATGAAGTTCATTTCTAGTTCCTACGTATCTCATGTTATTACAAGTTAACACACATACTTTTACTTCCCTTGTAACTAAGTTTGAAAATGTTTCCTCAAGTCATATGGCAAACGTGATGATTGATTTGTGTATGTTCACTTGAAGCTATTAAATACATCAAACAAAATATGTAGACTAATACTTATCTACTTGTATCTGTCACATCGTGAAATAAATATTATGATTTATTAAATTTTTTTGAGAGTTACGGTTTAAACAACTTAAAAACGACAATCCTGTGCATAGATTAATTAGTTCGTCATTACCATATATGAATTCATACTAACATAATTTATACAAGATTGGAACATAAAACTGTATCCTGTATCTTAAAAGTTCAGGTCACTGCACTTTAGGTCATTAATCAGTCAGTTACATATATGATCTATTATGGTTTCCTCTATGTTTTTATAAAAGGATGACATTCTCTATAATAATAAAAAAAACCTCTTATTATATAAAACGGTTCTCGAGAAAATACACATAGAAGAATTATCAGTCATACATTTCGAGAAAACAACTGTCAGCATTAACTGATTTTGCGTCACTGCACTTAAAGCCCATAAATCACAGTAAGTACATGTACGTGTATCAACATACATATCCACAGTTAATAGTGTAAGCTGTCATTAGAAATCCGTCCCAATTAATCACTATTACATCGGCATGTTAATTCCGCCTCAGGCTTGTCCGGTCGACCTGCCTGTCGTTGTAAGAAATAGCTGTGTTCTAATTGTCAGCTCGTACAGCAGACTTCATTATTCACCATGGAAAAGAATGTATTGTGTATCTACTCGGTAGAAGTCTGGATTTTTAGAGTTTTGAAAACGCATATTACAAACATTCGTTTATTGTGTTTATATAAAAATACAGAAGTATCATACACATTTGTGTTGTTTGATGAATTAATTTAAAGTGACACAGAGTGTCTTTAATGATTTGTCATGTGGCTTAAACAAGATCCATTATGTCATATGTTTTGAGTTATGTTCAAATCGCCTGCTGAAACATCTTTAAATCTAAAATGCCCGAATTAAGATATTTTTTTGTCTACAATAAAAATCGAAGAACGGTCATATTAATTTTGACAAGAAAAAAATCATCCTCCTTTTACATGAATCTGAGTTAAATGCCCCTCTTAACACTTCCAAGCGATGTTTGTCTTTGTGCTTGCTGTAAATAAGTTTTAAAAAATGCCATTGTCCGGTTTATATATATATAGGGTTTGACATACTTGACACCACCAACAGTCTCTGTGCACCTTTAAACGCTTTCCTTTAGAAAGGGCAATATTCATTTTCAGCTCTTTGAAACTGGGTTAAGTCTTGGCTGACAAACAAGTAGCGCTTGAGCAAATACGTTGTATGATTCATGGTATCATATCAACATTGATAGATTCAGGCATTATATGTTGCAAAAGGGGGAAGCAATTGGATAGCATTTTTCTTTTGTCAAACCTTGGCAATAAACACAATTCAACACGCTGTATAAACAGGAAGTTGTCAACTCCGTTTCATGTTAAAATTTCCTATTTCAGATTGTTATATAGACTGTCATTTAATCTCTGAAATGTAACTTTAATTAATGAAATTAATATTCTAAACGAAGGTGACAAATTTGAGTAGAAACCTTTGATAAACATGCTTTTACTTTTATATGACAACCTAACAATATGATCGATGAAACTGTCATTCAATAGGCACATAAAGTAATTGGTAAATACCTTTCTTAAATTTATGAGTTCGCCGTAGCTGATTAATGAATGAATGAAATGCTTAATGAGTCTTTTTTTCGAATATTGTCTATGAAGAATAGAATGAAAGATGTAGCTCGTCGTATCTGTATCATTGAATCTTATTTTTCGAAAATTGTTCATGCAGAATAAAATGAAACATATCAACAAGCATGAAGAACAACTTTCGGTCTTAAATTTCTATACTCTTGATCCTCATGCATTTTCAAACGTGTGAACATCTTTATATTATGTTTTAACGCCAAGCCACATCAGAATCAACCACATCACCAAGTGACATGCCCATCCTTTGACAAAATAAGGAATTAAGATTTAGTATATTTCTAAAAAGTATAATGTGGCTATTTAAGTAAACGTTACAATTAGTCGACAGAGGTCGCTGTATAAATGTCCACAACACAACGAGGTCAAGTAGCCAGCTACAGCTGAAACAGGAAACCGTTCCTTAAACACAATCGAGTCAGTCTGAAAGTATGTTGCTAGAGTTCTCTGTTTTTAAACAGTGATAGTTAATACATCTGCACATTGAGGCTATTAAACGATTTTCCGTGTAATACAAATTATAACACCAATTTCACTTTTTCCGTTCGTCTATCCTTCAGCCGGACTGTAATGTATCTCTATTATTTAGTTAACGTTCACCAAAATTCAAATAAAATCTAATTTCGCCAGTGCTAATCCGTGATATACAGCCATATCTCTGTTTGCAGTCCCTTTTCGTTTCTACGGACACTGATGGCGACTGGAAGATCGGAGTGGAAGAATTCCTCGACTTTGTATCCAGAGTGGCACCCTCCGGATCCCCCGAATCTCTGTGAGTGTCAAGCGTCTCAAAATATGATGGTGATATATATCCATATGGTGAAGTATATTGGACAAAAATAGCTAGAGATCTATGATACGTGGAACAATACAATGTCCCGCAATCATATCGGGGGTAATATGTTTCATACGATGCCCTAGGGCAAAATATCAATTATACATTTTGACGTCACGTCAAAAACAATGCTTTGACGTCACAGTTCGCCTATGACGTAGTGTTCTAAATGCGCCTATGCCTTTGCTTGGATGTTGATTTGATTTGCTTCTTTGATTTCTCGACATTGGTAATAAACAGAATATCATATTCGTGCCCATGACATACTATGTTTACGACACTCGTGCCTTAATATCAGTATGTCCCTCGCTCTCGCTCTGGTAATACTAATATTAAGCACTCTCGTCGTAAACATAGTATGTCATGGACACTCATATAATATCCTCTATATAAATCTTGTGTCCAGTATAAATAAGCATATTAATAATATTTGCACATGTGCATCCTTTACTCTTGCCAGGCCACGATTGTTTATGTATGGTGCGAGTTCGAGTAAGTCGTCGTCAAAGACATCGAAAATTTGTTATTGGTTACAAAATTAAACAAGAGCATCCTCGGTCGACTAGGGCCTTTGGTTCCGATACACTTCCCAAATCAACCTTTGGAAACTTCATCAGAAAATGTTGTATCCGAGTATAAGAGGTTCACGGAAATCAAATGCGAGGGAATATTTCCTTTTGTGAACACATACTTAATGCTCATTCAAACATTTATAACACGCACATAGCGAATGAATTTAATTCATGAGTCAACACCATACTTTAAAGGGACACAGATCATGTTGTTTGGGTCAGATGTGTCAAATTTTATAAATCATTTTCAAATGGTGGTTTTTTTTCTGAAAATTGAAATATCAAAATTACTTAAACGTTATGTTGGAAACTGATTATAGTGGATACAATGATAACTATGAGTTGGTATTGTTTAGTAGGTAACTAAGCAAACGTAAATGGGACGCAAAATTTCGACTTCTTTATATACGGCTGTTTTTAAATTACAATCGAAAACAATAAAGTTATTATTTTTGAAATAAAGAGATAAACTTGTTGCTACAGATAGGCGATTTGATTTCAACATGTCATATGATATTTTGGCTTTATTTAAGCCACACACAAAACGTAACATACTCTGTGTCACTTTATGAAGCGGGGAATGAAACTTGCATTCTGTTTCCACCTATAACAAAACAATCCCCAGTGAGATTATTAGTCAATTTGTCTCGTCGGAAACAACGTGGAAGAGAACTTCCGTGAGTTATTTGAGAAACATGTTTTTCTATTTTATCGAGAAGAAGTGAGTGTTACTGAAAAGTTTCATTTTGATTCTAATCGGTTTTGCAGAATCACAATATGAAGGTATGAAGTCTTAGGTTAAATAACTAGTATCCATGTAAGTTGTATTTTTTCTTGGTTTTGTCACACACCTTAGCGCTGTTTTTCGATTATCATCTTAAACAAATGAGTGTAATAGGTTTGGTATCTTTTGGATGGGCTGTATGAGATGTTTTGAATGATCATCTTTGTTTTTTTTACACGTTTGGAGGGTGAAAATTATGTCTTAAAATGACGGAGTGTCTCTTTAAGATGTTACTGAATATTCAATATCATCAGTCTTTAATTCTTTGTGTAGTATGTAAAAGAAATATGTCGAAAACAGTTTATATTTGTATCACGACTGAAAACTATTTATTGTAGAACTTTATAATAGAATCTAAAATTTCTGTAGAGTAGTTATAACAATACATATAAAAATGATAAAGTAGCTATTAATGCTGCATAGTTGAGGCATCCGAAATATTTCCTTGACAGAGTAATAATTGGACGCAAATCATGTCATCGTATTCTATAGTGATAGTTATGCATTTATTCGGTACGGCATTATAATTACAATCATCGAGTATTTACAGTTAACAAACAAGCATTCCGTTATGTAAACCGGCGGTCGTTTTGATGTACTTACCTTCTTAAAGTCACTACGCTCTGATAACAGACGGGAAATGCCGAAATATTGCTTCAGAATTATCAACAATGATATCCTTCAATTCTTAATTCAGTGGTTGATGAATGGTTATTGTAATTGATTCAAGAGTAAAGGGGTGGGAATCCTGTTGTTGGCACTAAGACACTCTTAACCTCATAATATTTCGTCTATTGAGACCTTTCGCCCTTTTCCGTTTTCCCATTTGTACATACCTTGGCATTTGCTGCTGTCTCTGTAATTATCCGTTTCAAAAGTATTTAACTTCAATGAGGATTTTGCTGATATACGACACTTTATAATGACGATATAGTTTAAAGCAATAACTGAATGTTTGAGGTATAGCATCTTCCCACGGCAAGGTGAAAATGTATCGAGATAGACTCTATCCATTTTCTACCTTGCCTTCAGCGGTAAAAAAAGCCTGTGATACGAAGAAGCGACACCTAACGTCATCACGAGTTACCACCCTTACTATCAAATCACCGTTTACATTTGAAACATACGCCCGGCCTGGAGACTTATGATAAAGAAAATCCAAGCAAACATTTCATGTTATACTTTAGTCAGATGGATTATTTGCAGGAACTCACTGACAACACCAATAATTAAATTTTAACAATTAAATCAAATCGGGCTGTATTCCTCAAGTAATTATTGTTTTTGTCTCCTTCTTAAACAAACGTAATTTGGAAAAGCAACATCATACATAAAAATCCTCATTATAGACCTTGATCGATCTCAAATACCTCGTCAGTCCACTCAGTCGAGATTTAGAGTTCTTAAACAAACGTATTTTGGAATAGCAACAGCATACATACAAATCCTCATTATAGATCTTGATCTATGTCCAGTCTGTTTGCTGTTTTCAATTAGAAGGCTTGAGCCTTGTCGATATTTTCCATCAATGACAGCTGACAACCTGAGATCTCAAGGAAGAGTTAGACGAGGACATCAACTACAAGGAGCAGGGTCTTGTATCTGTGTTTAAAGTGACAAGAGAGCCGAGTTCTCGACCCTTCACCAACTTCTCAGAGAGTGCAGTTATCGTTCTTTGAACTGGATACTATGCCGACAATGCATTTGCCTACTGAATAAAGTGATGTGCAAAGGATGTCAATAAATACCCGACACTTTCCCAATACTCGTAACCAAAACTCGTCTATAAAGGCTGAAGACGGTCAAATACATCTTAACAGGTGTACTCTCCATACCCAAGAACGTGGGCCTAACATAAACATAAGGTATTCGTTGATTTCCTAAGTTCTTGAAAGAACTGAAATGTAGGCTTTTCCCTTCATCTGGTCAATTTTTGTTTTAGGGGAAGAATCAAGTTGCATGGAGACATGTTTCCAGTACGGTTGTAGCTCTGCAGGGAATCATGAACGATTTGTTGCCATTTGTGGACAATAGTTCTGTTTGCATTGTGTTATCATTAGGTCATCTTGCTACATCAGCGTAATTGAATCCGATCAACCAGCTCCTTCCATATACCCTGATCTCCTTCGAACCAAATCCCTCGTACGACTGGCGCGGCCTAATGTTCGTGACTGTGCTCACCCGCTATTATTTAAGCCAATGAAATGTCGTTACCCAAGGAGCTTGAAGATACTCTTTTGAAGTTAACGGACTTCTCCATCCGGGTTGCGCCGCTGTTGCTGGATGCGAGTCGTCTCATTGGCTGATTAGATAGCTAGCGATACGAGGCTTTTGGCTTAAAGGATGTCAGCGTACATGGAAGGAGCTCGTTCAGCGGATTCAATTACGCTGATGTAGCAGGATGTCATTAGGCATGATACCATCGACTGTGAGCATACCTGGATAACACTGTAAGGTATCAATGGAATTGTATTAAGATACTTTGTTTCATACCTGATAATCGAATCCAATCCGAGTAACCGCTACAACCGCATGAAAACATAAAGCAGCGAGAATCAGAGCTCGGCATTCCATCTCTTGTTTGGTACTTAAACAGAAATGGCTGCGTATAGAATAACTTCATCCACGTTACCAAACGAATCTGGTTCTACATTTACAGGCATAGATTGATGTCGCTGGAAGTAACACGTGATATTGATATTGACATTGTAATTGTAACTTCATAGGTGTTTTACACACATTGACAATTATTACCCTAAACGTGTTTGACGCTTGATAATTTCATGAAATAGTTATGTGCTTAACACAGTATTGACATGTTCGTGTTGTTTTTATTTTAAATTGAAAATGACACATACTTCCTTTTGTAGTTCAGATTGACCTATGCTACTAGAATGGTTGAAGATACGAACATGCTCGTTCACTGATATCACAAATTAAGTTTGTATGGTAGGTTCTTCTATAGCATGAGCACATCGTTTGTAGACTCTTCATTTCACTTATTGCACAGATCGTCAAAATCTCGTTATCGAAAGATTTCAAGGTTGTCTAAGAAGATATGTAAGTACATATATGATGCCTTACTTTTCCTGAAATTTAGGTTTTTCCCCTTTAATGACATGTATTTCGTCCTAGCAGTCAAGTATGTAATTGACTGTCAACAGTTAGCTTTGAGATCAACTCTGCTTATCAAAGTTTGGCAATGATGATTTTCTATATTTGGCACTGCATCGAGTCTTTTCTTTTTACAGCGCAGCATCATTTCAATGGAGTTTACAGGAGAATAATGTCAGTAAAGCTAGCCACATCAACTACCATCAGGTCGAAATGGAGTTATCATGTCATGTGTAACACACATGTATTCTATCGTATTTTTGCACAGTCAGCTATCAGTTGGATGTAAATTCGAGGGGAATAATGACAACAAAGCCATCTACATCAACTCCCATAAAATCAAAATGTGTGTTTAATGGTCTCAACCTTAGAAATCACAAAAATAATTCTGTCGTATCTCTTCACAGCGCTGCAGCATTACGACGGAGGTTCGAAGAAAAAGATGTTAATAAGGATGGTTACATCTCCCTTGAGGAACTCAAAAGTCTTCTGGATGAAATGGGTTATACTACGGATGAGGAGTGGATCCAGAACTTCATGAAGGACTACGACACTGATGGGGATGGACGGATGAATTTCGAGGAGTTCGTGGGCATGTTCGTCCAGACGCAGCTTCTGGATGTGGACAAGGATGATGAAGAGGAGGATAAAGAGACTGAAGCTGTTGTAGCCCAGATCACTGATATTCTTTTGTCGTGAGTTAATTTATACCTTAAAAGTATGACAGTTCTAAAGCTAATTCAGCCTATGTAAATCCGATCTAGCTCCTTCCTAATACACTGATCTTGTTCGGGCCAAGATGCCTCGTACGATTGGATCGGCATGATATTCGTGGCTTAGTTCACCTGTTATTCAGCAAAGGGAATGTCGTTAGCGAAAAGCTACTAATTTGAACTCAACGGATTTTCCATCCGGGATGTGCCGCTGTTGCTGAATACGAGTAGTCTCATTGGCTGATTAGATGGCTAGGGATACGAGGCGTTTGGCTTGAAAGAGTATGAGGAAGGAGCAAGTGCGGATTCATCATTTTTAATAAGAGAGCTCAAATGCCATCATGGGATAAAAAGGATTTTGCTATTTCAATATACACTGAAGTTTCTTGATCATTAATTAATGTCAGTTAAGGAAATCCTTTCTTCCGCAGGGCTGACGGAATCAGACAGACTTGTAATGAAAGAGGGCTCGTTGAAGATGGATCGGTTGCCGTGAGTGACCTTCGGTCAGTTCTGTCTGAGGTCAAAGTTGAAATGTCAGAAGAGGACCTCGAAAGAAGCATTCAAGATCTTGACAGAAATGGCGATGGACGGATAAACCTGGACGAATTCGTTTGCCGCTTTGAAGATGTCATCACTGTGGACACAGAAGAAACGGAGGACGGGGAGGTGAACGGAAACCAATATGAAGAAGCCCGACCCTATCAGGCTGACGATAACGTCACTAATGACGTCATGCCGGAAGAGGAAAAGGCGGTGCCTGAAGTACCAGCTGCGCAGGAGGAAGAGGCTGGTCGTTATGAAGAAGAGAAGCCAGCTGGTACTTCCAACGGGAAGGAGGAGACGAGCAGGGAGAGAAGGAGTACGGACACAGAAGTTGCCAAGTTGAGCAAAACGTTTGATGCTGGTTCAAAGAAAACAAGACAAACTAGCTGTGGAGATGATGGCGCAAAAAATGAATGTAAAGGCGTTGGAGTGAAAAGTTTGATTGCCAAGTGGTCAAAGTAACACTATTACTAAGAAGGTATTTGTTATCACAGGAACTTTTATAAGTGTTTCTATTGGACTCGGACTTGTTACTTTCCATGCTTTTCTACCGTTGTCTTTGATGTTCTTGCTGGATCTTGATATGATCTTCTAAAGCATCATGTGCCGAAAACGTCGCCTGTGTTTCATTAGTCACTACGAAACATTCCAGTCTTGTTTTTCTCTCAAGTATGTTTGTATTTCATGTTAGCTTATTTGTAATATTTTTACAAGACTTCTATAATACTCATTCCATCTGGATCTTCAAATGGTGTTTCGCATTTTGTAAACTTAGACGCTGTTAATATCAATCAATATTTTTTATCGATCTTTTATAAAAATAAAAATCTTGATACCTATCTTTGATTTTTTTTATGTCAAAATCCAAATGCTTATATATAGTTGCTACAATTAACTTTCGACATGTTTAACAAATACATTCTATAATGCATAATAACATTTGCAAATAATTGAACTTCCGATATGTAAACACATTAACTGAAATATGCTTGGGTCTAACAACTAAAAGCATTTCTGGAAGAAATGCCATTGCGAATACTAACACTCAAGACTTAAACATTTTTTCATGGGACCCTGGGCAGATAATCTAAATTCCCTCCTCACAAAAGTCAAATTATCTTAAACAATCATTTTGAATTCAAACCTCGCATTGTATATATCACTTCGAAATTTGCCATAAGCAACAAATACACTCCATGCGGTTTTTCAACCACTTTCAAATTCCTGTACATTACATGGTTTTAGATTTATTTTGGGATAAAAATATTTTTGGTTTATGTGCAGTCCCTTTTGATGTTAAAGAATGTAATGTATGGTTTTTGGCAACTAGCGGAAAAAAGTTCAACACAGCCACCTTTGTTTTCAAACACACATCGGGTTCTTTCTTATGAAAATAGTGTTGCATCGCACAGATGAAGGAACCCCAGTCTCTGGAGGTTTTTCTTAGCCCCACAGAGTAACTGGTCATTGAATAGCATCATTTTTTAGTTAAATCTATAAATATAGAAAAAATACACATATCAGTAATGTAAGATTACAAACCTTTTCGAGAAACAAACAGGAAGATATCAGTGATAAACGACATATAAAAAATCCTTCCGTGAATTTAAATGATTACATTGCTTCATACAGTCTGGAAGGATGAGGGTTCCAGACCTTTGACTTCTTAAAATAGAATGGTACCATGAAACACGTCTGTCATGCGTATGGCATTCTCGGCCCTTTCTCCCTTCTCTCTCACGTGATGACGCGGTAGCAGCCATCTCATTGAAATCATATTGAAACTACCACGATTTCGTGCATCGTGCATCATACATCGTACATCGTACATCGTACATCGTACATCTTACATCGTACATCATACATCTTACATCGTACATCGTACATCTTATATCGTACATCGAACATCGTACATCGTACATCGTTGCGTTTTTGATCAGAGTAATAAAACCCGCGCCTGGTGACTTTTAATTTGTCCATTTACCGACATGAATTCAGAGAGTCAGAGTCCAAATAAAAGATCAAATCCTGCCGATTGCTTTCTGGTCTGGTCGATGATTGGCTTGAATGCTAAGGTCACCTGACTTAACCTCCTATGGAACAGTACTCATAATAGAAATGAAAACGAGGCACGATTTATATTTCTAGTCTGATTTGATTGCGATAGTTAACTATGTTATATTGAAAACCGTTTAGATATATGGACTTCCTATCTCGTTTTTATCTATGTGGGCAATCTTTTCTGGGTTCATATTTTGTTAACAATCTTAGGACGACTAGTTTTGAATGTTGCTTTGTAAATGCGGGGACAGATGTGATTTGAAAGAGTGGTTGCTATTACTTCGTAAATAGATAGAACATTGTACGTGTGTCCATGTCATGTATAAGACCACTCGTGTCTAAATATCAGTGCGTTCTTCGCTATTCGATTTATTAAATCAGGTAGTCATGTCATGAACATAATATGACATATCAAAATATACAATCATAAAAAATAGTCTTCATCTGCAGTAGGATGGAAAGCAGTGCCATCGACCGACTTATTTCAAAGTTCTAGTTGCCGAGATGACACGGTTTGGACTGGGTGAAAACGCTTTTTTATGAATAACAGGTCGTATTTATTATTTTCATTAGCGTTTTCTTAACAAGGAAATAACCTTTAATATGCATGAAGATACAGCCCCATCCATACCATAATAAAGCTTCGTAATAAAACTCACAATTAAGAACTTTACTGCCGCTTCAACAGATATGAACAAAGTCGAAATTGTTTACACTTATCATTAAGATGGAATAGAAAGACGGAAGCAGAATCGAAACGAGGGATTCATGAAACATGACAGAATTATTTTAAGGAAACAAGTGTTTAAAGGGCATTAAGAATCGACATAAATAAGTATAGCACAATTTTGCGGATAAAAAACTTCTTTCATATGAAAATCGCTACAAGTGAATGTTTCCTTCAGAAGGTTGGATGATAGATCATTTAAAAATCAAAATGGTCACGAACACGACTGAAATTTACTTGTTATTGCCTGTTGTACGAAACTGCATGAGAATAAAACTGTAAGAGTTCTTTAAAATGGATTGACATAATTTGAAAAGCGAAAGTTTTAACAAATTTGATAGTTTCAAATTCTTCTTAGATTAACAAACAATTCACAGTAACCTCTCAAAAGTTAAAAGTTCTGAATTTTCCGCGTCAAATCTGTTGTTACGTATCTAAACGTATCTAGAATACACAGTTGTGAACGGATGGATTGCAGATTAGAGAAGCGCTCGTAAAATACCATAAAGTCTTTCTGTAGTAACTTACTTAAAACGTACGTGTAGCTCTCATTTTGTTTCTCTTCAACACTGTAGGTCTTTGATGAAAAACGATGCCAACAGGGATGGTTTTCTATCTCGAAAAGACATTAAGTTGATGGTGGACGCACTTGGCAATGGCAAACACAATAAGTGTCATGTTAAACGAGGATAGCTAGGTAGGTAGGTAGGTGGATTTAAGGGCGACGTTGGGCCAAAAATGACCTATAAGCACGGCGTTAAAATTTGAAGACTGTTTCTGGGCTATTTGTAAAACAGTTGATACATAACGGGATACACCTTTGTCAGATATATGCCTGTAAGCATGTAAACCACAATGGCCAAGTCTCAAACTAGTGAGAATGATTTCTTTCCTAACCATTGGGCTAAACGAGGATATAATACAACGAAAGTTACCTCCCCTGAAGATCTCAAGAAACAGAAGGTGTTTTACTCACTTGCATTTCATATTAAGCTCACGTGTATATTTACCCCTCTACTTGTACCCCTACAGGTCTGCTAATGTTTGATGATGCAAACAGCAACGGTTACCTCTCCCCGAGAGACTTAGAGTTGTTGCCTGATGGACTCGGCATAGGGCGAGACGATGAGTGGGTTCATAACGTAAGTCAACTTATATCCGGAGTTGAACTAACAATCTGAATGTGACAAACATGACAAAGACAAAAACTTTAAAGGACTGGGAAATTTATTCTTGCAAGCTTATAAGATGATAAAGATACATAAGTACATGGTTGTAGAAGCGGACATAAAATCCCCCAGCCCAACCACCCAACCAAATTACCTAAAGGGAATTCCCCTTTCTTTCTCCAAGTTGGATGGTCTTGGTATACCTTAACTTAATCGAACACGCATCTGCACTAAATTTACCATCTCCCACACAAATGTGCTTACTGGGGTCAAACACCCCTTTACAGAGGAAATTGCCAGGTCGAAGCATATAAAAAAATCCAAAAAGAGAGGCTGCCCAAATAGACGCACCAACTAGATTCTCTAATTCAAGTTTGCAACAGACATGACATGGTAACAATGTTGTTGCGGGTGACTGAGCATCACCAAGTTCTCGGCGCACTCCTCGTAACAGATTGGAGATATGCCAATTGTCTTTCATAGGATCAGGGAAATCACCTGCTCTGTGCATGTGTGATACAATAGACAAGTACTGTCTAATAGTTGAATACTTAAAATTTCTAAATTGAAACATATATGCTATATATAAAAAAATAGGTTGATTTGATGCTGGCAGTAGGTTAAAATTCAATCTCGAACAAAAGTCCAAGTAACAATTCAGCTGGGAATTATATGTTTTCTTTGTAGTCTCTGCCCATCCTTTTGTCTTTAGTCTCTTCACCACTTCTGTGAGCTGGCGTTCCACATTCTCCCCATCTGTAATCAATAAATGTCTGTGACATGTGGTCCGCCAATGACGACAGTGAGAATTGTTTATATAATAAACTAGGCAGGAAGTCATATATTTATGTAAGTTTGCCATCTTCATGCATTCTAGAAATAGCATCCTCAATAACATTACAAGCCCCTGGATTATGTTCAGCTGTGATACTAAAATTGTTATAAGCTTGTAACCAAAAGAGATATCTTAAATATGGCATAAGAAAAGGAGACTTGGCTGTTCCTATGTTGATCACAGATTTGGCTGTTACACTGTCTGTTTTCACAACCACTGACTTGTCACTCCATTGCTGCCAAAACAACAGCCAACACTTCTTTCACATTTATATGCTTCTCAACAACTGGCGGCATGTCCAATTCCCAATTCACATAAACGAAATACCCATTGAAATAGGCACCTACCCCTGTCATGCAAGCATCTGTCTGCACTACAGTTTTCTGACGAGTATCTAGAAAAGATTTTGCACCATTGAACGTTCCCAGGAAAGACGTCCACCAATTAATATCAGCCTTGAAGTGTTCATCCAACAAGACTTTATCTGATTGACCTGCCAGGTTGTTTTTCAAATCAATCACCCGACGCAAAAATGTTCTCCCTCCTTGAACCACCATGCATGCCCAGTTGAGTTTTCCTATTAGAGACTCAACTTGCTTCTTGCTGGCTCTTTTTCTAGTCTGAAAGTCGGCAATCAGTAACTTAAAGTCGCTCAGTTTATTTTCAGGTAGAGATGAGGTTCACAGCTGAGTATCGATTAATACTCCTAAATACACCAAACTCTGTGATGGGCCTTCCACTTTCTTCCAACTAATATTGAAACCTAAAAATCTCAGCACCTTTATCAAAACATCTAAAGCCTATCTACATTTTGCTTTTGAGTCTTCAACAATCAAAAAATCATCCAAATATGCCAAAACAGTCACCCCATATCTCACTTTCATTATTTGACATACAACACTGCTCAACGTCTGAAATATTCTTGGGCACTTGGAAGCCCCAAAACGTAGTTTTGAACCTTACATATATGTGATGTCTTTGTCACCACTAAAACGCCAAACCAAACCGGTAAATTTGAAGTTTGATGGATGAAGGGAACTGACCGATATGCATGTTGTAAATCAACTTTTGCCAAAAATGAGCCCTTATCTACTTCTTTTACAGCATGACGCAAATCTATATATGAACATTCACATTCAGACATATAACTATTCATTTATTTATCAACTGGTAAACTGCCATCATGTATAAGTCGCACTTTAGTATCCGATTTTGGTATCGCACATAAAGCACTAATAACCTTTGGTTTAGCCCTAGTAGTTACATAGTTGCCAAGCTCTATCTCTTCTAATATCTGCGTCTCTGTCTTTTCACGTTCTACTGCTGCTGATCTATGGTTCTTTGTCTCAACATTATGTACCAAGTTTTCAGTCTCTACTAATTTAAATCCTTCTGTTACCCCCGTAAGTATAAATTCTCTATCAGAATCCCCCTCGTCAAGCAGCAATCCCAATGTCTTTTCATTTAAAGCTGATTTTCCTACTGAAAATGTTGGGCGTTTTGTGACTGGAAATCTTGACGTGCAAAGCGATTATGCCCTTCCTTGAAACACTGTGAGCAAACATGTGCCATTCTACACAGCACCAGGGTACACGTCCCTTGATTAAACCTTCTGCAGATTTCAACTCCGTCAGGTGTGAATGGGCCTCGTTGACGATTATTTTTACTGTTCGAAGAAGATTGCATCTGCCGAATTACCCTGGCTGTTTGTGTATTTGGCTTTGGGATGAGCTGGTGTTCTCTGACGTCAGGCTTTGGCGATCCCCACTTGAATCCTTCCCCCGCTTGACACGCCCTGTATTCCTTATCGTAAAGCAACACGCTTGACCACATATACTTGGCCGAATATCTGCATACGTCTTGTATATACTTCAGATAATGCAAAGAGTCTTCATTAGAAATTTCAGAGTTTTTCAGAGACATTTTTAAGCGAGTGCCGTGCCGTGCCGTGTCGGTTACGTGCCGCTGCGCCCTCTGTAGTCCAAGGGAGATAATCAAATTCTTAAATTACAACTCAAGGGAGGTAACTCCTCTAATACTACAAGCAAACAACACTTTAAGCAATAAAGCCAAAACTCCTTCTTGTTAAAAACTATTTTAACTAAAATAACACTGATGGAATACGATACTGACGGGGATGGACGGTTGAACTTCGAGAAGTTCTTTGTCATGTATGCGAGGTCTGGTCTGGTCCCAACTCAACGTGTGGGGGATCATCCGCCACCGGGAGAAAAGGAAGACACGACGACGAGGATGATTGACGTCTTGTTATCGGGAGATGTGTTTCATCATTTAGAACCTTCATCTGCTGAAACCCATTTCAGTCTTATTAAAATCGACCATGTTCCAAAGAATAAAATTATTCAATTATTGACTCTAGCGAGATTCGAAAGTACTCTATAAGGGGTTTTCTACTCCACAACAATCTGAAAGCAGCTTCACTGCACGTTCAAAACCTAGTCATTAACGGACCAATCACATCATCGCATTTAAAATAAGGATAGCGGCGATCAATGTTAATGAATGATAAATGGGAGTTACTTGCCCCTAGATACTGATTCCGAAAGACTTTTCCGGAGTCATTGTGATTTGCTAGTTGCGAATGCGTCAGAACGTGCGAACCACGAGGGTGATTTCAGACCGTTGTGGTATGTTCGAATCCCGCTAGAGTGAATTTCTAAAAACGTGTATTCTTCTGAACACGGTCGATTTTAATCAGACTAAAACCCATATAAAGCGAAATCTGCTATGCTCTAGTAGTCAGCTCTGATATACATGATCAACATGTGATACCAAAGTTTAGAGTTAACACAGTGCTATATTTCATCATTTTATTTTGTATAATATTCAGTTATTTGATTCATTATATTTAAGATCTAGACACCAGTTTTGTCATGAAGAATATTCCACATTTATTTTGTTTCATATTTTCTTTGTCTTCAACAAGTTTAAAAATGAATCACCAAACCAAATTTATTAATATCACGACCAGTGGTCACTTTCCTTTGTCTCACTGCCCATTGTCTTGAACTACGGTTAGGCGTGGGTCAGCTAACGGTGGTCTAAATCGAGCGGCCATGTCTTTGTTCCTATTTTTCTTTGTCTTTATCAAAATCAATATTCAAAATCTAGTGGTCAAAATGTACCGGTTGGTCTCGTTGACCAATGGACAGTTTGCGTCCGTCCAATTTCGGCAAAATCGATACTAATTGTTTAAGTGCTACGCGTCCCCTTTATAAGCGAAGGAGCGCTCAATTTCACCAGTTCTGCTGTGAAATTGAGCCGTTGTTTCTGCTTTTTAGGTAAGTTGAAATTATTCTCGAACCTCTGATTTTATGCTTACTTTCATATTCTCAGTAACAGTAAAAGTTAATCTTCGTGTATATCTTAACGATTGTTATTGCTTATTTATAATTGGGCGTTATGACTAGCTAGTTCTCATTTGTAACAATTTCATGTATTATTCACACGTATGCACGTGTATGTAAGGTCGTACGCAATGTTGAGCTGGTTAGAGCGATTGTAGATATAAAGTACCTTTCGTGTATACTAACTACAAAAATCAACTATCCAGTTATCTAATATTCGCTGAGTATGTCTGTATTTTTAAATGTAAAATGAGTGGCCTTTCTCTGCAAACAACAAGAGCTAGATTGAGTTAATTAAAAGTAATGCTCACAGATAATTACGCCTTGTCGCGAAACGAGCACTTCATCTCATTGTATAGCTCTGAACGGACGTCAAGCACGAGTGATCAGCGTGTGTCCAGTTGGGAGTAGGGAGCCTCTTTAAATTGATGTAATAGGATTAGTTACGGTTCAATAGAGTAGTTTCAAAACAACAGCGTCCAGCTTTCATTCCTTTCGTCCATCACAACAGTTTGGTGTAAATATTTGATCTTTAGAATTAGTTTTTAAAAAGGCAGTATAATTACAATGTTCCGTGCGTATGGTAAGCTAGCGACCTAGCGCATTGTCGTATGTTATATATTTGCTTTTATTGAATAAACATTGAATTGAATAATATACATTTATTGCAATGAAACTATGTATTAATAAAGTCTCTAATTGATAACATTTGTACTTAATTGATTGTTTAACGATCTTCTTCACCATTGATATTTGTTATTATTGTTTATGATTATTAATTATGACATGACATGAATAAAGAGTTCTGCTGTGAAATTGAGCCGTTGTTTCTGCTTTTTAGACTAATCACCCGAGTCATCAACTACTTCCCTGGAATCACGTAACAAAGCCAATTAAATATTGGCTAAGTTAAATTGGTGGAGACAAAGATTCCTGATGACTGGTATTAGTCCAGAAAACTACAAGCAGCGTCTCCGTCAACCATCCCGTATCCCCCTGGTCAGGCCCTCAACAACCACTGCATCATCATCACTCTACCCCTCTCTCGATCCTACCATCACACCTCCCCCTGCTCCTCGTCTCTCTCCAGTGGACGCTGATCTGCTGCACCCGGTCTCTCTACCGAACTCTCCTCAAACATCTCCACGACCTACTCCTCCCTCGTCTCCAGTGATGCAAAACATCAACCTCAGACGTTACAACGGCTCTGAGTCGGCACCTACCTGGTGGCAGGACTTTGAAGCTCTCAAGGCTCTGCAAAATACCAGCGACGAAAGAGCTTGTTTACTTTTTCCTTTTTACATGGAAGGTGCCGCAAAGGTGTGGCATCAGCAACTGCCTGATGCTACAAGGCAGAACTATGCAGCCCTCAAGAATGCCTTCCATGTACGATTTAAAAAGTCCACCTTCGACCTCGGCTTGCTCCAACTAACCCAACAGCCAGGCGAGACGACGGACGACTATCTAACTAGGGTGCAATCATCCACGGCTGGCTGCACCCTGCCGGAGCCTGTCATTGTCGCCCTGGCCGTAAATGGACTCACTGCCACCTTAAAACAGTGGGTCCACATAAAGGAACCGAAGACATTGGAAGAGGTCCGCCATTATGCACAGGTGGCCCAGTCTTCACAGTCATCTGAGAAGGCCGTCTCAGTCAATATGGCCGACCTAGCTGACCTCGTCCGTGACCTCCTAAAACCAAAGGAGGAAGCCCATGTAGCCAGCGCTACCGGACAGGCCCCAGCGATGACCTCTCCACGACCTCGACATCGATCGGTCCATCGCCAGGACAACCACTCAAGACAGCCACCCCAGTGCATGCAGCCTCCTCCGATGCCAGCACACTTTACGCAACCTCCTCCGATGCCAGCTCACTTTACGCAGACTCAACCTATGCCACCTCACTGGACCCCAGCCGCCCATCTTCCCCCACCAATGCAACAGGCTCCTATGTATCCGGGAGGATATGTGCAGCAAACACCGTACAACCAGCCCCCATTTAGACCGACAAAATGCTCCGGATGTGGTAAGTACTGCCTTTCACGTTCGCAATGTCCTCATGCTAACACGATATGCACATTTTGTAATTACAAAGGCCATCACGTCAGTGTATGTAGGAAAGCTAGCCGTTATTTCATGCAACAATAGGGCTACGCGCCTGATTCTCAGACACCTGAGGTCAGGCAAGACATTCCTGTTGTGTCTCTTGTAGCTCCTTTAACAAAAAATTTAGTGAGCTTAAAACTGGGTTGTGTCCGCACAACCGGCCTTGCCGATTCTGGTGCTTCAATCTCTTGTGTAAGTGAGCGGTTACTTGCTAGAGCAGGATATTCTCAACGCCATTACAAACCCTGTTTACTTACAGAAATCATAGGTGTAGGTGGTGAACGCGTGCCAATTTTAGGCACTATCTCTCTAGACATCAACATAGGCAATGCTCTCTTTTCTCATTCCTTCTATGTCTTTGCACACATACACCATTCTCTCATTTTGGGACTTGATTTTCTAGAGAAGAACAAGGTCATCATTGATCTAGCCAATAAATGTATACACATTCATGAAGGTCTTCTCTCTGTTCCTCTTGTCACATCTGGTGCTGGTCATGCTAGAGCTAAAAAGTCTTTCACTATCCCTCCTCACTGTCAAACTGACGTTCCTATAACCATCTCTCGCACACCACCTGGTGAGGTGCTTCTACTAGAACCTTCTCCTAGCTTGTCTAAACTCAACCTTCAAGGCGCTCGATGTTTGGTTGTTAGTGGTCCAAGCGTTAGCGCATTCTTAACCATAGTTCATAAGGTCAAGGTTAAGAGTACTCAGGTACTTGCGACAGCTGCAGAGGTCAGCTCTTCTGCTGTCTACCCACTAACTGACCAGCCGCCTCCTCCAACACCTCCCGCTGTCCATCATGTCAGTACTACTCACCAAGTACCGAATCAACCAACCACACCCACTCATTATCCCTCCTCTCTTGACTTAGACATTGACCTCAGCCAGTCAGATCTTTCACAGCATGAAAAACAACAACTTTTGACATTCCTCAGAGCTAATCACACTGCTTTCGCTCACAATTGGTCACAATTAGGCAAAACTAATTTACATCACCATATCATAGAAACTGGTGACGCCAGACCTGTTCGTTTGCCATTTTACAGACAGAATCCAGTCATTAGAAAAGAATGTTCAAAACAAATTAAGGAAATGTTAGGAGCTAAGATAATCCAACCAAGTACATCTGCTTGGCACTCACCAGTGGTTATGGTAAAGAAAAAAGACAGTACCTATCGCTTTGCAGTCGACTATAGGAGATTAAATTCTATCACACGTCCCATATTTTTTCCGCTTCCAGTCATGCTAAAATATTTACAGTGTTAGACTGCGCAAGCGGCTTTTGGCAAATTCCTCTCCATGATGCAACAAAACACAAATCTGCTTTTATTACACCTGACGGAGTTTTTTAATGGAACCGTCTCCCTTTTGGCCTCAAAAACGCCCCTATGGCATTTCAAAGAACAATGTCCCAGGCTCTACAAGAAATGAACTGGAAATATGTTTTAATCTATGTAGATGACATAATTGTTTTCTCACAAAACTTTGCAGAGCATCTCAGACATCTTCAGTGTGTTTTCCAGAAAATTAAGGAAGCAGGCCTAACTTTGAAACCAAGTAAATGTAAATTTGCAGCAAAACAAGTTACATACTTAGGTCACATCTTTAACAAAAACGGTATCTCAGTAGATATGGCCAAAGTAGAAGCAGTGAACCAAATTGCCCCTCCCAAAAATGTTCGTGATGTCAGACACTTTTTAGGTCTAGCCACCTATTACAGAAAGTTTGTGTTAAACTTTTCAGGAATTGCATCACCTCTGCATCATTTGTTAAAGAAAGATGCTCCATTTGTATGGTCTGATGAATGTCAAAAAGCTTTCCTTATTCTCAAAGAAAAACTCACAACTGCTCCTATTCTAGCTTACCCTGACCCTGATAAACCTTTCATCTTAACAACTGACGCATCTACCACGGCCATTGGGTATATCCTCAGTCAGCGTGATGATAACGGCCTAGAGCATGTTATTTCTTATGGTGGACGTTCTCTTCACTCTGCTGAAAAGAATTGGGGTGTTACGCAGTTAGAATGCTTGGCAGTCCTTGAAGGTATCAGAACATATAGGGTTTACCTAGCTGGTACCAAATTCAAGGTATATACCGACCACAAGGCTCTCACCTGGATTAAAGGCATGAATGCCGAAACAGGTCGTCTTGGTCGTTGGGCACTCATGCTCCAAGAATACGACTTTGACATAGAACATAGGTCTGGTAAGTCTAATGCCAATGCGGATGCTCTTTCGCGTACACAGTACCCACCACAGACATCACTTCCTGATACTGAAAATATACCTGGGCCACCAATTCCTAGCACTCAGACTCACAAGCGTACACATGCACTCGTTGCCAGTACAACCAAACCATGTCACACTTCTCACGTATCTATGTCATCTATGTCTACTCAGACCTACATAGGCAAACCAACACAAGCCTCCAAGGGTCACATTGGTAACAAGAGATCACATTCCTCAACTACCAACTCGCTTCACAGCACTCAAATCACTCAAGCGCTTCAATCAAAACAAATCAATCAATC
Organism: Phorcus lineatus; assembly: GCA_921293015.1. Classification (NCBI taxonomy): domain Eukaryota; kingdom Metazoa; phylum Mollusca; class Gastropoda; order Trochida; family Trochidae; genus Phorcus; species Phorcus lineatus. The sequence goes on from OV121092.1 coordinate 1,800,302, forward strand.
GCTTCAATCAAGCAAATCATCTCAATTAGCCAACACCGGCTCTCTTCATTCAGGTGCTCGTACATATGCCCAAGTAGCCAGTACCCACCTTCATTGTGATAAATTACCCTCATCACCCCCGATCACAATAGGCGACCATTCCATAGCCTCACACGATCACTTCCCCTCATTAACATGTTCCCCTCCCTCCCTGCCCACTCATAACCAAGGATTCCCGTCTTTAGAGTCACCTTCACGCTCGACTGACCACACCGTGCATGAACTCCCATTATCAGTGGATTTGGTTTACACTGACCAGCCACCCAAACTGGTGTCTTCAGTAGACTTTGAGCTCTCAATTGATGATCTCTCAGATAAACAGTCCAAAAGTCCTGACTTGAAGCCTGTCATAGATTACTTGTCTAAAGGAGAGATTCCTCCTAATTACACTCAAGCTCAAATTCAAGGTCTCAAAGGTCGCTCCCTAGAGTATGAACTACTTGATGGAGTGTTGTACCATTTCTATCAAGCAAAACATCGAGGTAACAAGAACAACAGACCGGCTACTATCACCCAAATAGCTGTTCCCTTGTGCTCCAGAAAGGACCTTCTGACATCTTACCATTCCTCGAAAAGTGGCGGATGTCATTTTGGAAGAGACGCAGTAAGGCATACCTTGCTCACCAAGTACTATTGGCCAGGTATGTATCAGGACATTGAAAATTTCGTCAAGTCATGTCATCAGTGTCAGCTTTCCAAACGTGATATCCACGCTAAGAAGGCACCCATGGTTCCACTACCAATAGGCGACACATTCTCTAGACTACATGTTGATATCCTAGGCCCTTTGCCTGCAACTAAAGAAGGTTACAAGTATATTTTACTTGCTGTCGATTCTTTTTCACGTTGGACTGAAGGTTTTCCCATGCGCACTCAGGAAGCATCAGAAGTGGCCAGAATTCTATTCAATGAAGTATTCACACGTTATGGTGCGCCGCGCACCTTGTTAACTGACAGAGGTCGTCAGTTTACATCAAAGTTGGTCAACGCTCTTTGTGAACTTCTGGCTATCAAACACTTTTACACATCCAGTTATCATCCCCAAACAAATGGCATGTGTGAAAGACGCAATAGTTCAATAGAACAAGCATTGCGCACGTATGTTAATCCTGAACATACCAATTGGTCAGATTTCATTCCTTGCATAATGATGGCCATGCGCAATACTCCGTGTCAGTCAACTGGTTACTCACCACACTATCTTTTGTTTGGCAAAGAAATGCATATGCCTTTTGACACCACTCTCCTACCAAAACCAACTGTTGGTAGAGACGCAGAAGGTCATTTGAATGCATTACTTCACAATCTCAAGTTAGCCAAAACTATAGCAACAGATAACATGACTGCTACACAAGAAATGACCAAAGATCGGCACGATCTTAAAGCAAAGAAGCCTTCATATCAAGTTGGTGATCAAGTTCTAGTTCACAACAGTGTTGTACAGAAAGGTCAGTCCTCTAAATTAACGAGCAAATTCATTGGACCGTATCATATCACCAGGATAGGTCCAAATCATACATTCAAGCTCTGTGACTCTCAATCAAACAAGCCTCATAAGGCACTTATCCATTCTAACAGGCTAAAAAGGTATTATCCTCCACAGCCTCAGGCTATTCCCGACCCAGTCCCATGTCCCAATTTCCAAGCACACAATGACGAAATCGCCCCAGCGGATCAACCTGTCCATAATGAACCTGAACCATCCACGTCTCATAGTTCATCTCAGGACACACCGAACACTGATCACACATCGCACCAAACACCTGCTACACAGCAGCGCACCAACACGCATTCCACTAAGCCAACCACTACTAATACACAAGCAACTGAAGAAGATGAAACGTATTACATAGACAAAATCATTAAAGCCAAAACTGTCAAAGGTGCCCCATGGTACTATGTCAAATGGATAGATTACACAGAACGCACGTGGGAACCTGCTTCAAATTTAAACCCAGAGTTAATTGCTGAATTTCACAAATCAAAAACAAAAAAAGGACGTAAACGCAAACGCAAGTTTTTCACAAAATAGTAATGATAATTATAACGCTATCTTAAACTATGTTTTAAGAGAGCTTTGGATATCTGTTATGCTCTGACCACCCTCATATCAGAACATCAAATGTTCATATTGTACATAAAATTGGAATTGAACAATGTTGTTGGCCACAACATATTTCTATTCCCGGTCATCATACTGAAAATCCCTTTCTTTCTTCTCTCATAGGTCCAACATGGCGAAGCATCATCCTCGCGATGTTCATCTTATTTGTGACCCCAGTTCTCGGCAGTGCTCCAGTCCAACGACTCAACTATGGCGTCTTATTTAAACCTACCACCCCAGCTTATTTTGCAACAGAATATTGGATACATACCTATGAAATCAAATTACCTACCCTACCTACCATTCCTCATCTAAAAGTTTGCCACTCAGATCATAACACTTGTGTATTATTAGGTCAAATTCAAACTCATCTTAATCTTATCACAACAAAATGCATTTTTTACATTAATGAAATTAATACTCAAATTTCTGAAATCGTACCTGAATCAAAATTGTCTGTTAAAAGTCGTTCCAAACGTGGTCTACTAAATTTCGTAGGCTCGTTTTCTAAAACACTTTTTGGCACGGCCACTACGAATGATGTAAACGTCTTAGCTAAACATATAAATGCTTTAACCAAACACGAAATCAATATAGCAAACACTTTAAAGCAACATTATAAGCATCTTTCTTCATTTATGAAATTAGTCGATGATAGGTTCCATAACGCACTCACGGCAATACAAGATAATCATAAGGCGATTACTGAAATGGCAAAAACTGTGAACACTGAAGTTAAGGTACTTCAGGAAACTATTGTTAAATTAACTTCAATATTAACAACTCAAATTCAACATGCTTCTGCTGTCGAACATGAAGTAGACCAACTAAAATTAGGAATTTCGGACCTGGTCCAAGGTAAATTATCACCACTTCTCATTGCTCCACATGTTCTCCAACAAACACTACATCGCCTCTCTAAACTGCTCGCAGACAAATATTCTCAATTCTCGATACTACAAACCAATCCTACCTACTACTACTCACAAGCAAAATTTCTCTATTCACGAACAAAAACCCATATCTATATCGCTGTCAAATTTCCTATTTCTTCATTCCAACAGCCCTTGCGCATATATGAGATTATCTCCTTACCTATGCCTATCAATGAGACATCTTCTCATTCTACTCAACTGCTCGACACGCCTAAATATCTCGCTCTCACCTCATCTAATCAACATTATGCAACTCTTGACGAATCTGATTTGCTATCTTGCTCAGGCGACTCTATCTTAATGTGCCCTCTCAGACTAACTCTTACACCTGACACAGTCTCATCATGCATTTTTGCATTATTTCAAGACAAACGTTCAGACATAAAGACCTTCTGTGACTTTCGTTACATAACTCAACCACACCCAGCTCAACTTATTCCTATTGATTCCGCTCATGTTCTTGTGTATCAAATACCTTATATCTCTCTATCCTGTCCTAACAATAAGAAAATGATCCAAGGATGTCCATTCTGTGTTCTTTCAGTACCATGCTATTGCACTCTGTCAACTGAACAACTTCTTTATCCAGCCTCTTTTGATTCCTGTCAACAAAACTCCACTAAACTAACTCGTCTCCATCCAGTTAACCTCGCTCTTCTGCAACATTTCTTTGATTCCACTGCTCTCTCTACCATAGCTGGCGATACAAACTTTGATAAAGAAATCAACATTAAACTTCCGGCATTCCATTTATATTCCCACAAATTGAGTAATATTATTGCACAAGACAATAAAGCTCACCTCAGTTTAAAACGTATGGTAAATAGCGCTAAAAATGATGAACGTATTTTTCAAAATTTAGCTGTACCTCTTCTTGATGGTCAAATTGCTATCCAGCAATCATGGCCGGACACATCTGCTATTATCGCTATCGTCAGCACTACTGTCTCTGGTCTCGCTCTAATTCTTACACTTTGGATGTTTTTCAAAATTCGAACCTTATCAGCTGCTCTCGTTATGATGCATAACGCCATTCCGACTAAAGCATTAGAATTACCCTCTTTTGATTATGACAAACAAGTAACTACTACAATCGTCACTCCTACTTTTGTTGTGTCTGATCTAGTAGACTACCATGTATCCATTCTATTGGGTTTTATCACAATTCTTATCATTGGTCTACTCATAATTCTGTTAGTTAAGCTAAGGGTTCGAAATCAGAACTGTCTCCTCCTTGAGGTCACGTCTGGATCTCAATGTGTCATGCTCCCCTTCCTAAATCTGACCCTCTGTCCGTCCTACTGGGACATCTTCCCACCCTCACATATTGACAATCTGCGCATCTCTGGTACTCTGTTCCCAGTGCTCATTGTCGAGTGGCCCAATTTCTCCATTAAAAACAGACTTACTAATCGCTCTCTGAATGTCCCTAACTCTTTTCGCATATCATTCTTTGCTGCTCGCAAGCTCCAACAAATGTTTAAAGCCCCGTTCACTGCATATATCCTGCAATCACATCAGGGATACATAAATATTGTTGATCCTACGTCATTAATGTAATCAAATTGTTGATGGTCATTCCAATTGGACATTGTGTTTGACAGGCAGTACTTGTCGCAACCATATTTACATGCTCATATGTTTTGTATTCACCTTGTCATTTCTTGTCTAAAATATTTATATGTATATTAATGTTTTCATTATGCTTTTGAGGACAAAAGCTACATATCGCCCCGGAATCCTAACACAGTGCTATATTTCATCATTTTATTTTGTATAATATTCAGTTATTTGATTCATTATATTTAAGATCTAGACACCAGTTTTGTCATGAAGAATATTCCACATTTATTTTGTTTCATATTTTCTTTGTCTTCAACAAGTTTAAAAATGAATCACCAAACCAAATTTATTAATATCACGACCAGTGGTCACTTTCCTTTGTCTCACTGCCCATTGTCTTGAACTACGGTTAGGCGTGGGTCAGCTAACGGTGGTCTAAATCGAGCGGCCATGTCTTTGTTCCTATTTTTCTTTGTCTTTATCAAAATCAATATTCAAAATCTAGTGGTCAAAATGTACCGGTTGGTCTCGTTGACCAATGGACAGTTTGCGTCCGTCCAATTTCGGCAAAATCGATACTAATTGTTTAAGTGCTACGCGTCCCCTTTATAAGCGAAGGAGCGCTCAATTTCACCAGTTCTGCTGTGAAATTGAGCCGTTGTTTCTGCTTTCTAGGTAAATTGAAATTATTCTCGAACCTCTGATTTTATGCTTACTTTCATATTCTCAGTAACAGTAAAAGTTAATCTTCGTGTATATCTTAACGATTGTTATTGCTTATTTATAATTGGGCGTTATGACTAGCTAGTTCTCATTTGTAACAATTTCATGTATTATTCACACGTATGCACGTGTATGTAAGGTCGTACGCAATGTTGAGCTGGTTAGAGCGATTGTAGATATAAAGTACCTTTCGTGTATACTAACTACAAAAATCAACTATCCAGTTATCTAATATTCGCTGAGTATGTCTGTATTTTTAAATGTAAAATGAGTGGCCTTTCTCTGCAAACAACAAGAGCTAGATTGAGTTAATTAAAAGTAATGCTCACAGATAATTACGCCTTGTCGCGAAACGAGCACTTCATCTCATTGTATAGCTCTGAACGGACGTCAAGCACGAGTGATCAGCGTGTGTCCAGTTGGGAGTAGGGAGCCTCTTTAAATTGATGTAATAGGATTAGTTACGGTTCAATAGAGTAGTTTCAAAACAACAGCGTCCAGCTTTCATTCCTTTCGTCCATCACAACAGTTTGGTGTAAATATTTGATCTTTAGAATTAGCTTTTAAAAAGGCAGTATAATTACAATGTTCCGTGCGTATGGTAAGCTAGCGACCTAGCGCATTGTCGTATGTTATATATTTGCTTTTATTGAATAAACATTGAATTGAATAATATACATTTATTGCAATGAAACTATGTATTAATAAAGTCTCTAATTGATAACATTTGTACTTAATTGATTGTTTAACGATCTTCTTCACCATTGATATTTGTTATTATTGTTTATGATTATTAATTATGACATGACATGAATAAAGAGTTCTGCTGTGAAATTGAGCCGTTGTTTCTGCTTTTTAGACTAATCACCCGAGTCATCAACTACTTCCCTGGAATCACGTAACAAAGCCAATTAAATATTGGCTAAGTTAGAGTTAAGCATCATTGGAACTCGACTTACAATCGGTGTAAAGTGTTATAAATATCTTTCCTTTGTTTTAGATGCATTCAGAAAACAACTTGAAGCATCTCAACATAATTACAAAATGGTTTTGTCACAAAAGTACAAGCTGAAAACTAGAGAGTACTTTTGTCTCCCAATAGAAACAATAGGACATTGCTTTCCGGAAAGGGTAGCCATTTTTAACATCGAGTGATATGCATATGAGGGGTATTTTGAAAATGCAGACTGCATAAGCGACAATGCTGATGAAAACGAATTTTAATCACCTGCCGTTTATTTCATTTCTTATATTTTGTATACATTTATATAGTTGTGCTGAACAAGCTGCAACCTCATGAAATGTTCACGACAACTATCTGGAAAAAAGTTGTTTTGTAATAAGAAGGGTAGTTTTACATACTTTGTGCTTCTTTCGATCTATGACAGCCACAAATTTTGTAAAAAATATGATACGCTACGCTACGCGATTTTATACAAGTCTGATAGTTCCTATATGAAATAGCATGCAATATTTTCGGGAAAAAACCCAGTAAAATTGATCTTTTCTTAAACGTTTGTATTTTCTTTCTCTACAGGGCTGAAATGATTAAAACGATTTGCCACAAAAGAGGACTTGCAATTTTTGAGTCTCTGTCCGTCAGTGACCTTAGATCAGTGCTAAAGGAGGTCAAAGTTCAAATATCAGAAGAGGATACAGATAGGATCATAAAAGAACTTGAAAGTCATTGCTACGGACGAACAAATTTGAACGATTTTATCTGCCAATTTGAAGAAGTTAAATCTGAAGAACCGGAAGTAAAATGGCGGGACACTAGAAACGGAAGTCTCTTCGTCTATAGCTCCACTTGATAAACAGGTTGAATTAAACGAAAAGGAGACACCAGATTGAAATATAAGTTAAAAACAGAGACAAGCATACAGAGGAGAGAAACGGATATGACTCTAAATCTTTATTTCACTTGTTATACACGGCAGTGCTCGAGACTAGAGATTGTTTGTGTCTTGTGGCAGGTCAATACAATTACTGACACTCTCGGTGCTAGAAATGCTCGTGATAGAGGGTTACCATTACCTTTGGATGTTTGTTGTAAGGTACTTCGTGCAACTTTAAGATAAAAAGGGAGAGAATCAAAAGTGACACATGTGCAACAATGAACTGTTTTAGAGTGACTTGCTAATTACTTTCGATTTGAACAAAACACTTACTCAAACTTTCACTCATGATCAATTGGACTTTCAAAGTGGGTTAAGACGCGCATATATTTTACATGTATGGCCTAATGCAAATAACAAAAATCGTCATAGACACCCGTACTTTTTATCTTTAGTTTAAAGATTTTTAATAGCATGTTTTTCCAACGGACAAATATCAAACGAATGTTTTACACAACTTGGTCATTTCCTTGTCTCTATTGTTACTTGAAGAAGATAAAACAACGGTCGATGGAAATATCGATGATTAAACAGATTAAAAAGAAATAAGCATAATTGATACTAAAAAAACCTAAGCTATTTGAACTATGTTTACTGGAATCGTCAATGAAATATTGTCCTTCGTTTTCCCTGTATCGACCGTTCTGTTTTTTATCACAGGAAAAATCGATCAACGCACCGCCAATAATGAATAGGGTTAAGATTTCTTAAAATACAGCGCCCATCAAACAAGGACATCTTCTTGAGAAAACAAACAGCACCCAGTTACCGTTATTATTGAAAATAATATATTGATCTATGTATTGAAGAACAGGCCTCGGGACACGTGTTGCCATCCTTTATCACGTACTTAGTTTTAAGTTTTTCAACTTTTTATAGTTTGAGATCAGAGAAGTAGATTTCCCAAGACAATTGTAGAACCAGCACGCATTAAACCTATTTCTTAGATGTAATTTTAGTGTCTTTTATTCCTTTATCCATTAACCTTTGTAATGTCATATCCTTCTTAAAGCTTACCATTACCTTTGAGCTTTTTGCTTGTTAAAATGATAATAGATGGTCAGAGGAAAATACTTTTGGTCAAATGGATAACTTTGTTTGATAGGTAGGGTTTGGGAATGTTCGGTCTCTATGAATGTACAATCTTTTGGTAACATGAAGAAGATAAGGGTTTCCCAAAACCACTAGTCCATTTGAATATCATAAATATGAATGTGGAGGTTCACGTAACTGTTTTCACATATTTAGCCTGATGTGGGCTCTAAATTGTTTCATTGGAACTTGAACTGGAGCCATTGGTAGCAACAGTTATTGATGCTTCGAATGAATAAGCTTACTAATTCAAGCAACTATTTACAATCTTATTATTTGATTTAATAAGCTTCCTGATTCGATTTAGTAAGCTTATGAATTCAATTTGAATAAGGTGGCATTTAGAACGCTTTCTATTTCATTTTTGAAATCGGCTGAAGAACATTGTAGCTATCTACCTTTGCAAAACATTCTCAACGCATTTTACAATGTCACTCAAACAGATTATACTCATTCAAAGCTAATATAAGTGACATACAGTACTAAAAGACCAATAAACATTGCGAAAGTGTAATATGTTTCATCATTTTCTGATGTTTGAGTGTACATTGTATATATATAAATATTTCATTTCATTTTCGACATACCTTCGTAACATGATAAATATATTGCTCCTATTTGGGCTTAACATGCAAACCGAACCCATTTCTCTTCAAGTATTTGGTAGTACGACAAACCGGAAATGACTTAATACGCTTACTAATTCATGAAACTGGAAGTGACTAGTGACTTAATTTAGTAAGCTTACTATGCCGATATTTTTAATTCATTTAGTAAGCTACTAATTCAATTAATAAGCTTAAAATAATTATAATTATATATATATAATATAATATGCTTAATAAGCAAAAATGAACAAGGGCAATAATTCTGGGTATAATAATAACAATAATAATAATAATAATAATAATAATAATAATAATAATAATAATAATAATAATACAATAATAATTGCACGCCCCTCATTTCTGAACACCATTAAGGGATACCCTGATGCCCCATCTTTAACATTTTCTGAGAAAAATTGTCCACGAAATACAGGCCCCCCTAAGTAATTGAAGGAAATGCATTAAATTGGAAAGAAAACAGTGCCTAATAGAAGGAAAAGCTTCCATAATGGAAGGAAACCAGCTTAATCGCGAAACAAACACGTCAACATCGGTGAAAAACGGTAATAACAGATTTTTCGTCCCTAACGGAAGCAACATCGTCCCACTTTTGAAGGAAATCGGTAGACTTCTGAAGTAACATCGGTAATATCCGTGAATTCTCGGTCGACAGCGGAAGCAAACGCATCTAAAATAGTTTGGATTGAGCAGTCTCCAGCTTCGGTGAGTGTTGTTTTTTATGTTTACCTGTGCTATTTCTAATTGTATTAAGTTGTACATGCTTGCATTGAAAGCGTAATTGGACAAGGAAACGATGGGGTTGTAGAGTTTTGTTATGAAATTGAGTAGTTACGGCGTTGACAACTAGATACATGAGAGTGCACACTCGGTAAAACGAACAAGAATGAGAAGTGAAGCCATTCACCGTCGCCTACGAGTGTGAAAAGCCTTGCTTCGGCATAACACGGCATTGTTGTTCAGTTTTTGAGGAATATTAATGTTTAAAATGCATTTAAAGTCAAACCTCAATAAAGACAAAGGTTCCACAAAATGGTATACAAAAAAATGTGTATGGGGGGGGGGGGGGGATCAAGCGATCTAGGATACTAGTATATCGTTTTGACAGTAGATTTTGAACAATGCCCTGTTACACTCAAGTTCATTGTTTTACATCATCAAGTAATGGCATCACAGTGCTATGACGTCATAAACATAATGGCGTTACATGCAGTGCTATGACATCACCACACTGAGAGTGTTGGAGAAGCGCCGTGTACAGAAATATACATTTTACAAATTTTGGATGATAAATAGAATCTCACCCTTGTGTCCTCTGATATCTAATATATCAACACTCGTTGATAAAAATAAAAATATCTTTGGCAAGCCTTGGATATTTGTAACTTTTATCAACTCACGTTGATATAGTTCATACCAGAAGACACTTGGTGAGATTCTCTATATACCAATTTGCGAATGGAAGGGACCTTTTCTGGAAATGTGCCTTCAGCTAGAACCACTCAGCCAGTGTATTAGGCGAGAAAAGGTAAATCTCAAGAGCTGCAACCACATACCGAAATAACTAAACATACCCATCAAAAGAATCCTTAACTGTCCCATGAGGATTTCGCTGCACTAATTCTAATAGGTTTAGTACTGAAGGCTGTCTTCAAAGTACCAAATACACAATTAATGTCAGCAATGAGAGTATTTGCGAGTTTTTAAAAGTATATGTACCGTATTTCATGTATTACGAGTTATCGAGAGAATTTCAGGAATTCGAACTAGATTTTCGTTTTTCACATGAATATTGGATGGATATTGCAAGGGATGGTGAAAAACAAATATCAAATATAATGAGTATTCAAATATCTCGGCTATTACAATTAACGAAAACAGTGTCATATTTAATGAAACTTGCATTAGTGGTGCTCACTCTCTAACATCAATATTCACTGTGTAAAGCTTCATCTTCAATTAGTTGAAAAGAATTTTAAAAATTTGTATCATGCTTTTGAGTTGCAAGATCACTTTGAAAAAATTACACGGTTGACAAACGAAATAGACATTTATACAATTCACTACAAAGAAACCAAGATATTTGATAAATACATTTGGGAATGAAATGTCGATGAAATGTTTTTCTTGATAAGCTTGTATCATTATTTTGTTATCTGTGGACAATTTGGAGAACTATTGGACGACAATGAACTATATATAAACTCTCTGTCAAAGGTCAAGTGGACGGAATATTGAAATCTGCAATTAATAAACAAAAAACAAATTATCTTTTAAATGAAAAATACACCAATCAGTTCTTCCCACTCTCAACAGAACTGTCCTTCATTTAAAATGGTTATGAAATTAGATATGGAGAGCAATGACATAAATGATTTGCAAAGTGACATCGTACGTACACTGCTTGTTTTAAAAACTGGGTATCAACTACAAACACCGTGTAACAATATGTGTTTGATGAAGCAGAGAAAGCAAAACATGTGCCTAACTGATTGACGGATATATCATACTAGTTGTTACAAAGACTTTGATTCTATAAAAAAAGTAATCTTAAATATACCTTATAGAATCTCACATTATTGACTTTAAGGTTAAACATATGAAACACATATATTCTACGATGTACTTTCAAAATTCCTGTTATGAAAAGTGATTCATTAAGCCAATATGGCGAATTACACTTCAAAATCAAATAAATGGGATTGAATGACACATTTGGATAACATATTTCGAAGGATGTTATCTCAAACGAGTTTATATTTCAAGCATAAATTAATGTACAAAGACTACAATGAAATGATAACAAGCTGGAACAAGAAGTAACTAACAAAATAGGAAATATCAAACTGGCTCCTTAAAATTTTAAAAGATTTTGAACAAACATGTTATCATCGAGAAATCATGCTCACATTACACAAACAAAATGGTATAAATTGAAAAAATCATTAAATGTTTGTTCTCTCCTAGTTCTTTTATATAATTCATTGATATTTACAAACATGTTTCAATAGTAAACGCAGAATCATCTATGTCAGTTGTCATCAGAATCATGAAATTGATTTTAATTTCATCTCTGTCCACTTCAAAGAGTAACGACGACCATGCCAGGTAAACCAGTTGAGGCCCATGCCGAAATTTGTGTCTCCATAAATACCGTTCAAGTTAGATTGGTGGCAATCTGCGTACCACCAAGCACCTCCGTATTTCTCAGCACAGTTAAATGTAAAGTTATCGTTGTCTCGGTCCATTGTCGTGAACATCATGCCATTGTGCCAACTTGTGAGAGAGTCGTCTGAAGGAAGATAAAGAAAACAATAATAAACGATTTCAAACTTTCAAGGTTCATCAAAATACACAATACAGGCAGAATAGCCTATTCCTTTACTGTTATATGTACTTACAAGGACAGTTGTATAAATTTCAGACTTTGGGGCTATAAGCACTGGCTGTCAGAATTTGACGTCAATACTTCTACATGAGAAACCTGAGTTAATATATAGTTTGTCAATTCACCTTGAATGTTTGTTGATATATATATATATATATATCGATTCTAAAAAGTTGATATAAAAATATAATACTTTCACGAACCTCTATCTCCATTGAAGCCACCGACATTAAGTCGATAATTCCCAACCTCGTTTTCAATTTTGAAGTTAGAATACGTGGCGTATCCCGATTGGTCGTCCATATCACGCATGTCTATTCTTAATTGGAGGTCATGTTTGGCACTCAGACGATAGATGAAGTCGTTCCCTTTCAACGATGATAAATATAAATCTAACTTATAATTTGACAAATTAATCCTTTTAATTTTCAAATACATGCATCATCTTGTTATATCCCCTCTTCTTCAAAATGATAAATAGCGTGCATTACCATCATTATACTTATAAAATGATACATCTTCTGATTTATGAGAGGGTCACTTATTTTCAAATTCCAAATAATTGTACGCTTAGCAGGTCTAAAAGATGTTTACTGTCTGACATTTTGGTGAGGTGAGGTGAGCTGGTGTTTAACGCCGCTTACAAGATTATTTCACTTATATCGCGGCTGCTAGTATTATTGCAGGGAGAAGCCCGCAACACTATTGTGGCTATGCATTGCGGTGAAAACTGCAACTAGGGAACCATGGGTGGTACTGCACGGAATTTCAGTGTAGCATTGCACCCAAACCTGACTGCGTGTAGAACAGTTCTCTACTGCAGACATAGTTGCCGAGAACATGGCGGGATTCGAACCACGGACCTCCTGATCCGAAGCTGAACGCGCTGACCACTGCGCTATCCCGCCCCTGACATTTTGGGGTAGATGGTGTGAAACATTGCATTGCTAAAAAAAACCTACTGCAACCAAGGAAATTTCCATCGGTTTCCACATTTTACCAGAATCAATGTCAGATTTTTATATAGATATTTTCATTAAAATGATAACAAAATGTTTCAGTGTAGGCTAACTTCCACGTAACCTCTTAAATCATATGATCAACATAATATAGGCGGGAAAAAAGATAATTACCGAGCCAAAAATTCCTTTCAAGGTCACCAAATCCATGTTTATACTCAGTCCAGGTTCTGTAAAAGTCTGTCGTGTTATCCACACGTCTTTGAAAGACCTTGAATGTTAAGAATAGCTGACGTTGGTAATACATGTGAAGTTACATTGACAAAAATACTTTCAATTGTTGCAGCATCAACAAGCTACGTCATTTAAACCAATAACAAGCGAGTTGAAAAACACATTATAGAATATATTTCCCGATTGTTTTCTTTTGTTTAAATAAAGCGGAAACATCAAAATTTATTTCTCACAAAACATTGCTATAAAAATCGTTTATTTCTAAGAGTATGTTTACATTACTAAAAGTTGAGGAACATTTGGCAAATATGGAATCAGTTTTCATTATTCTGTTAAAATGATCTCTTGTCCCACCAATTTTCGCATAAAACGTCACTTACCGTCCATCCTCCACCATCAGTGGTCATGTCACAGAAGACGATAATGTGACCTGTACCATCCAGAGGGTTGATGGTGTACACTCCGTCTGGAGAACCAGGATCTCTGTACAAAACATCTGCACAACCTTTCATGACAAGGATGGAGAAATAAAGAAGTAAAAAAGGCATTTATAGGAGTTGGGATTGGTCTTCTTAGTGTCACTGATAGTAAAGAGTATGTAATAATTATCAATGCAACCAATCACATTGCTTGAACATACTGTATTTCTATGTAAAATGCCTCGATTCTTGGGTAACGACATTTCATTGGCTTAAACAAAAACAGGTGAGCACAGCCACGAACATCAAACCGCGCCAGCCTTGCGTCAGGGCTTAAGGAAGGTGCTGCATCAGCGGATTGGATTACACTGACGAAGCAGGATGGTAGGTAATGAATCTAGCAACTATATACAAGTTCCAAGTTTTTTTGTTAGTATAGCTTGAATATTCATAAATAAACTTGTTGTCACCAAACATGATTACTCTGTTGTGTTCCTCGGCAGCCCAACGGCTTTACAGCATTGTTTAATGGTTATGAACATTGTGTAGTAGAACCTAAGCCTATCTTGCATTGCAACTTTCAGGCGTAAAATAAACACATTCTATTAAGTTAAATAATTAGATTCATCATACTCACCAAAAGTTAATGCGTAGTAAAGCGAACCTTTGTCTTCTATGCTTGGCGCCGTGGAATTGAATACCTTGTCATGGGCAGTACACACTTCATTCTGTGTATTGTAAAAGAAGGATACACATCTCTTGTCCCTAAAACAACGACTTGCACACGCAGATCTTGAATCATCGACTTCACTCCAAAGGGAATTATTTAGAATTTTTAAACCATCGAAATAATCTTTTTTCAGCATTTCATATTTGTATGGACAAGCGATGCAGCTATATGGTAAACTGTACATGAAAAAAAAAATAAAGAACATGTTGTAGTCATCCATCATCGCCACTATAATGTATTTCTAGATTGATTGCTATATGCAAAATTGGCTAACGACAGCAGAAACAGCAAAACGCTTGAGTAAAATTACAAAGGAGTAATGCATTTAAAAGAGACTGTGAAGTGGAATGTACTAATCGACTTAATCTTTACACTGCTCTTTGATCGAATAGATGATATTTCGTTTTTGTTATTTGTTAATTGCTGTTGATGTAACATTGAATATATATTTTGCTTCAATTCATCAACATATATCAATTCGTTGATATGAAAAAGAACCCTTGTAGATCGATTCTGTAGTAAACATTTGGAGCAAAGAGAGATATTCATCACGAAACATAGAAAGGAGAAATCGTTCAACATTTGAATGTTAGATAATCAATATAAATGTTATCAAGGAAAAAGATATTGATAAGGAGTAACCATTGACCATTGTTTAAAAGTGTTCTGTTGAAATATAACAACATAACTATTCAGTTCAATGTCAATGAATAATCACGCTGTCACTAAGATGCACGTCACCTCAACTCTCAATCAACTCTTTATGTAATAAAGACGCCAGTTCAACTAGTGAAACTGGAATACAAATGCTGTACTTATATCAATATCATTTCTTGGCTATGTGCAGTTCAATAAATGCGTATAATAGATGGACATTGTCTTGAAAAAATAATCACTAGATGATGTTTGTCCAAAAACACCGAACGTCAACATAAGAGCTGTGCCAAGGCAATGACAGTTTTTATCTAATTCAATTAATTATATTTATTTTAGGTGGGCACTTGTGTATGAAGACATGCAAGAACGATATCGACTTGTATATGGTAAAAGCAAGTTCTTGAAATTCGCCATCAGATAAATCAATATTGAATACACTTAGGATATAAGATATTAACAATTGCGTGTTATGTCACTTAGTGACCATGTTAAACCTTCTCGGCATCTCTATCACAAGCTTACTGAATTGTTTCTGAGGAAGGACATTGTCAAAGTTCACTCTTGACATGATTAGATTCGAACTTTATACCACAAAACCACGAGTTCGCTGATGGCGTAGGGCTTAAAACACTCCTTATTAACCAATTTTGTTAAAGAGCAACTCTGTGATTTTCATTAAATATTACAACCCCTACAATCTAGGGGCTCACAATCTAGACATTCTTAGATTGTTTAAACAATCTGCAGATTGTGCGACCTGAACAATCTGGGAATGATCACAATCTGGGAATGTGTGTTTAAGTAGTATTTTCATCATTATAAAATGGGAATTATCTAGCTTATTAAGGTTTTTCTATTAAGAAAGTATAAGGATCTATTCCTAGATTGTGATGAGCAATCAGCTTGTCTCTTTCTCAACATGAGGGGAAATGGGGGCTGATTCCTAGATTGTGAAGGGCTCAAAGCTCACCTTTATTTGTAATGAGAGGGTATAGCAGTCGATTCTTAGATTGTGAAGAGCTCATAGATCACCTTTATTTAAACTGACAGAATGGCTCACATCTGGCCTTAATGTCAAACTGAGAGAGTATAGGGATCGATTCTCAGATTGTAAAGGGCTCACAACTCGCCTATATGTCACACTGAGGGAGCATAGGGATCGATTCCTAGATTGTGAAGGGCTCATAGCTCGCCTATATAAATCAAACTGACGGAGTATAGAGGTCGATTCTCAGATTGTGAAGAGCTAAGAATAATTGCAAATATATATTTCCACCAATGTACTTGATATCTTAATCGTTTCATGTTTGTTTCTGGAGAAACATTCATATAGGCATTTGCTGCCTGTTTGCTAATCCTTTTACCTTTTTGAATATATATATTCTGAATGTTGTGGATAACATGTTTCATGAAAACTGTTTAAATCACAAAGATGAAATTTATTGTTTGCCACTCCCGTCACTATGGTCGCAGCACAGAGTAGAGACGATGCCATTATATGACTCTTCTTGCAGCGTAGTAAATAATCCACTCCATATCAAAATATTCTTAAACTATTGAATCACGAACAGATAATAAATGAATAAAATAAAACATTTCTTTGTTAATTTCACAAACCGATATAACGGAAATTATTAAAATCTATTTACTCCAGTCAATTCATTAATGGATAAGTATTTTTCCCATGATATCGTGCAATTGATAAACATAAATTACAGAGAAGAAGTTAATGTGATTGTACGCGAATGTACGTGCAGCTCTGAGTAGAGACGCGACACAGTGACACGTTGCTTTGATAAGCAGACCCTGCTAGACATATGGTCTAATTATTCACGACAACACAAATTGTTAACTGTTCGAGAATTAGAAATTTTATATATTTATATATTTAAAAACTGTTCATATACAAACTCAGAACATTAAGTAACTTTCCGATTTATGCATCTTTTTTAGTAGAAAAACTTTCAATGTCATGGTCTAGGAAGAAAATGAGGGGAAAAAGTAACAGTTGTCAAGTTTCCATGATGAACAAACAATATAAGGATCAGAATTTGCTATATTTGATTTTTTAAACTTTTTTTAGCATCACGAGACTATTTCCTTCATTGTACCTTGTAAGTGTAAGTGTCTATGCAAGTAATTCATACCAAAGGAGATTAGTGTTTTGTGTTGATACAGATAGGAAATGTGCTCAATTAACCTAACTTAAGTCAAATAAGCGAGAATGAAGAATTAAATTTCAATGAAATTAACTTTCAGATATTATGTTTACTTTTCATAGTAAATTGTTATTTATTGATTTCCACAATGCAAACCTTTTACACATAAAAGAAATACTTCTTACAGTTTTATATGGCAACGATTATCTGACTATCCTGGAAAACAACAATATTATTGAATCATTTCACAATTTTATCAACACGAGTTGGTTCGAAGGAAGACTAAAAAACAATGCGTAAGCATTATAAAATCTAAATTCTAATTATAAACATCGTTTCTGTATCATAAGCAGATCGCCCAAACGCAACATTGAAGTTGCCTTCAGGTTGCGACCGCTGCACGAGAACTTCAGGCCTATCGCGGCATTCTGATTTTAGCGTCTGTATAGTAAGGACGTGTCAGATTTAGATAGATTTAGATAGTTTTTCCCCAACAGTTTGATTAGATAGCTTTGTTGGCGGCAATTGGAATTAACAATTGCAAAGGATACAAACTTTCAATGTAGTTTGTTATAGAGTATTAGATAGTCAATTGTAATCTGATAGTACTTATTCTTTTGTTGTAGATAGTTGACAAATATGTAAATATTATCTCAGGGTTTTGCACATTAGGTTTCTTTTCTCATTTTCCATCAGTTTTCGACAGTTAATAAGTGTTATCACGTTCAGTTGTTTGGTTATTCAATTACGACACTCATACCAAAATAAATGTAATCACGTTTAGTTCCTTGACACATAACAGTTTCTTTCATACATTCGTTCCTCTCTTCATATGCCTTTCTTTCTATCTTGTCTTTCCTTCTTTCTATTCTTTTCTCCCTGATCTGTCTACATTCTCTGGAGAGTGTTAAAGTGGCGAAGGATTGTTGACAGCACATTCTTAGACCCAAACTCACTCACTCACTTAAATCTCCTTTCTTTCTCTATAGTATCACGCTTCCACTTTCGTCCACAACCATTAGCATACAGAACACGAGTAATAGATTTTGACATTCTGCAATTATCTATAACTAAACTACCGGGCAAAAGAAACGATACCAAGTATAATTGACCAATAAAAAACAGAAAATAAATGACACATCTTTTATTTCATTTCCATTATGAAAACAGATAACAAGTTCATCAAACAATCACATATTGAAGTCTTTCAGGTCAGTGTGTTATGACGTACAACTCCTTAAAGTTCACTCATGAAATTGTCCTGAATTCGATCAGCACCTAAAAATACAACACCCATAAAAACAGGTTTTTCAGTATCTTGTATGGCCGCCACGGGCCTCGATGCATGCCCGAACTCGTCGTCGTGCTGAGAACACCAGACGTAAGATAACACGGTCTGGTATTCTCTGCCATTCCTCTCTCAGGGCCTGGGCAAGCTCTTGGAGGTTTCCTGGAACCACGGCTCTTTGACGGACTTGACGATCCAAATGGTCCCATAAATGTTCGATGGGTGACAGGTCAGGTGACCTGGCAGGCCATGGCAACACGTTGATGTTGTTTCTTTGCATGAAATCCCTGACAATACGGGCTGTATGGGGACGGGCGTTGTCCTGCTGGAACAGGGTTCTGTTGTTGTGCTGTTGCAGGAATGGTAGGAGCACTGGGCGGAGAATCTGATCGATGTACCTCTCTGCATTGAGGGTCCCATCAACCACAATGAGATCAGTCTTCCCTTGTCCGCTAATTCCGCCCCACACCATGCATGACACTGCCACCGCCAAAGTGTACCACAGTCTGAACACAACAACGTCGCCAACGTTCACCACGACGTCTATACACCCTCGCTCTTCCATCATTTCTGAATAGTTGGAAGCGGCTCTCATCCGAAAAGATGACTCTTCGCCAGTTCCGGGCCTGCTACTGCCCGAACGTTACGTGCCCACTGGAGACGTTGACGTCGATGTCGAGGCGTCAGATGCACGCCACGGCCGGGTCTGTAGGCGCGAATACCATGTCGTCTTAGACGTCTGGCCACTGTTCTTCGACTGACAGCATGTCCAAGGCTATTCGTCGCTGATTCCGTCACTGACAGGAAGCGGTTCCGCAGATGAATAATTCGCAAATGGCGGTCTTCGTTGGCGGTTGTTACGCGGGGTCTTCCACTCCTCGGCAAGTCTACTGTCCTCCCTGTCTGCCTGTACCGTCTCATAAGCCTGGTGATAGTAACACGGCTGCAACCCAACGTCGTAGCCACGTGTGCATGCGTTGCACCCATCTGTATCATCCCGACGGCCCTCTCTCTCTCTTCTGGTGATAATCTTGCCATGTTTCCATGTACAGTTGAAGAAATGGTATGTCGTCGAATGATAAGACACATCTTTTATACCGAAATGATGCACGTGCAACATGTGATTTTCATGTAAAAAAGTCTCGCTTTAATGCAATTTCCCGGAAACGGATCGCCAAAACGCAACAATTTTCGTGACACATATGATTATTGACATAGGGGAATCATTTCAATGTCGTGTATTTACATTTTCAACAGTTTTGTAAAAAAATATTTGATCTGAAAGTTTGGTATCGTTTCTTTTGCCCGTTAGTTTATTTTCACTTTACTTTGTTTCGTGCGGAGGTTGCAGCAGACTTCAATACTAGGCATAAACCAGTAAATATTTCAAATCCTATTACGTAACTACATGTTAACATGAAACGGTGTCCGGACAAAAGCCCATAGGACAAAACCCCACCCGGATAAAAACCCACACCTATTTTTTAGTATGTTGACAAAAGCCCACCAATCATATGAAAATTATATATTGATGTACATAGATTGGTGTAAAATACTAAGATGTTAACACTTATCATTAAGATGAAATGGAAAGACGTAAGCAGAATCGAAACGAGGGCTTCATGAAACATGACAGAATTATTTTGAGGAAAAAAGTGTTGAAGGGAATTTAAAAGCGACATTCATAAGTATACAACAATTTTGCGGATAAAAACGTCGGTCATATGAAAATCGCGACAAGTGAATGCTTCCTTCAGAAGGTTTGATGATAGATCATTTAAAAATCAAAATGGTCACAAACACGACTGCAATTTACGTGTTATTGCCTGTTGTACGAAACTGCATGACAATAAAACTGAAAGATTTCTTTAAAATGGAGTGAAAAAGAGTAACACATTTGATAGTTTCAAACTTTTCTAAGATCAACAAACAGTTCACAATAACCTCTCGAAACTTCTGAATGTTTCGCCTCAGATCTTTTTATACATATTCAAATGATATAATACACATGAGTGAACGGATGGGTGAATGGCGATTAGAGAAGTGCTTGTTAAAATACCATATAGACTTTCAGGAATAACTAACGTATAACCTACGTGTAGCTCTCATTTTGTTTCTGTCTGTAAACACTGCAGGTCTTTGATGAATACGAT
Organism: Phorcus lineatus; assembly: GCA_921293015.1. Classification (NCBI taxonomy): domain Eukaryota; kingdom Metazoa; phylum Mollusca; class Gastropoda; order Trochida; family Trochidae; genus Phorcus; species Phorcus lineatus. Next base: position 1,821,266 of record OV121092.1, read on the forward strand.
GCCAACAGTGATGGTTTTTTATCTTGAAAAGTCATGAAGTTGACGGTGGATGCACTTGGCAATGGCCAAGAAAATAAGTGTCATGAAAAAAAGCGTACGTAGGTAGGTAGATGGATTTAAGGGCTCAGGTCTTCACGTTGAGTGTTATGACCTTCACATTCTATCAGAAAATGGAAGACTGTTTCTTGGCTATTTGAAAAACAGTTGATACATAACGGGAATACACCTTTGTCTAATATATGCCTGTAAGCATTTAAAGATCGGGTGAAATGCCCTATGGTCGATTTCGGAATTCGTTAAAAGGGATTACAATTTGACGTGGACTCAACTTTAAATTTCTGAAATCGGCCGCTAAACAACAAAATTACGGCTGTGTAATTCAATTGCCTAATTACGACCGGCGAGCAGAACCTGAAAGGCCCTGTGGTCACTGAAGCGTGAATCTTTCGTGACGTGCTAGTTGGCGTATCATCATTCGCTCGTTATGTAAAACAACACTAGCCGATAGTAAATCTCACAGTTTAACTGTCGGTTTTACCTACTATACGTTATCCAAACAACTCAAACCTTAATGGAATCTATTGTTTAATTCATTGTCTGGATATTTCTATTTTTGCAAGCGCAAGACCCTGATTAAATAGGATAGTGTGTGCACTTTCCTACGGAATGTTTTTCAAAGTAACGACCCTGCGCCATGTTGTCATATTTATAAGAATGCGCAAGCGCGTGAGATCCCGGAAGTATTTCTTACATGAACTATGCTCACTTATTGGACATTTTATTGAGGGATGCACAGGCATCCTTATTCCCATAAAAATATAACCTTTATTAAGTATTAACGCATAATGTCCACCAGCTATTTAGAAAGTGAGATATCATTATCTATGGAATGTGTCTCATCATGTTCATAATCGCTAATTTCAATTGACGGGGCCGATACTTTTCCTTACTTATATGAGCCAAATGACAGTTCGAGTGGCACAGAAACAGAAGAGACGACAAGCAATCAAAACCGAGACAGATTGAACAACATCGACTGGTTTAAATTTCTTTTGGCATTTTCAATTTAATTTTTATGCTATTACAACAAAACTCGGAATTTACTATTAATGCTAAATTGCATTAGACTGATTATTTTAAAAAACAATTCTCCATTAAATGTATATATTTTTTCAGTCAACAGAAATAATAAAAATAAAATTGAATGTATTACTGACCATGGATTATTTGAATATGATATCCATATATTTATGTACGTTGGCGTTCACACAATTTTCTAAATGTAATGTAGTGTATGGTGAGTGAGACATTATTGTTGATATTGTCGTAAGAATAGAAATTATCATTAATGGATAAGTATTTTTCCCATGATATCGTGCAATTGATAAACATAAATTACAGAGAAGAAGTTAATGTGATTGTACGCGAATGTACGTGCAGCTCTGAGTAGAGACGCGACACAGTGACACGTTGCTTTGATAAGCAGACCCTGCTAGACATATGGTCTAATTATTCACGACAACACAAATTGTTAACTGTTCGAGAATTAGAAATTTTATATATTTATATATTTAAAAACTGTTCATATACAAACTCAGAACATTAAGTAACTTTCCGATTTATGCATCTTTTTTAGTAGAAAAACTTTCAATGTCATGGTCTAGGAAGAAAATGAGGGGAAAAAGTAACAGTTGTCAAGTTTCCATGATGAACAAACAATATAAGGATCAGAATTTGCTATATTTGATTTTTTAAACTTTTTTTAGCATCACGAGACTATTTCCTTCATTGTACCTTGTAAGTGTAAGTGTCTATGCAAGTAATTCATACCAAAGGAGATTAGTGTTTTGTGTTGATACAGATAGGAAATGTGCTCAATTAACCTAACTTAAGTCAAATGAGCGAGAATGAAGAATTAAATTTCAATGAAATTAACTTTCAGATATTATGTTTACTTTTCATAGTAAATTGTTATTTATTGATTTCCACAATGCAAACCTTTTACACATAAAAGAAATACTTCTTACAGTTTTATATGGCAACGATTATCTGACTATCCTGGAAAACAACAATATTCTTGAATCATTTCACAATTTTATCAACACGAGTTGGTTCGAAGGAAGACTAAAAAACAATGCGTAAGCATTATACAATCTAAATTCTAATTATAAACATCGTTTCTGTATCATAAGCAGATCGCCCAAACGCAACATTGAAGTTGCCTTCAGGTTGCGACCGCTGCACGAGAACTTCAGGCCTATCGCGGCATTCTGATTTTAGCGTCTGTATAGTAAGGACGTGTCAGATTTAGATAGATTTAGATAGTTTTTCCCCAACAGTTTGATTAGATAGCTTTGTTGGCGGCAATTGGAATTAACAATTGCAAAGGATACAAACTTTCAATGTAGTTTGTTATAGAGTATTAGATAGTCAATTGTAATCTGATAGTACTTATTCTTTTGTTGTAGATAGTTGACAAATATGTAAATATTATCTCAGGGTTTTGCACATTAGGTTTCTTTTCTCATTTTCCATCAGTTTTCGACAGTTAATAAGTGTTATCACGTTCAGTTGTTTGGTTATTCAATTACGACACTCATACCAAAATAAATGTAATCACGTTTAGTTCCTTGACACATAACAGTTTCTTTCATACATTCGTTCCTCTCTTCATATGCCTTTCTTTCTATCTTGTCTTTCCTTCTTTCTATTCTTTTCTCCCTGATCTGTCTACATTCTCTGGAGAGTGTTAAAGTGGCGAAGGATTGTTGACAGCACATTCTTAGACCCAAACTCACTCACTCACTTAAATCTCCTTTCTTTCTCTATAGTATCACGCTTCCACTTTCGTCCACAACCATTAGCATACAGAACACGAGTAATAGATTTTGACATTCTGCAATTATCTATAACTAAACTACCGGGCAAAAGAAACGATACCAAGTATAATTGACCAATAAAAAACAGAAAATAAATGACACATCTTTTATTTCATTTCCTTTATGAAAACAGATAACAAGTTCATCAAACAATCACATATTGAAGTCTTTCAGGTCAGTGTGTTATGACGTACCATTCCTTAAAGTTCACTCATGAAATTGTCCTGAATTCGATCAGCACCTAAAAATACAACACCCATAAAAACAGGTTTTTCAGTATCTTGTATGGCCGCCACGGGCCTCGATGCATGCCCGAACTCGTCGTCGTGCTGAGAACACCAGACGTAAGATAACACGGTCTGGTATTCTCTGCCATTCCTCTCTCAGGGCCTGGGCAAGCTCTTGGAGGTTTCCTGGAACCACGGCTCTTTGACGGACTTGACGATCCAAATGGTCCCATAAATGTTCGATGGGTGACAGGTCAGGTGACCTGGCAGGCCATGGCAACAGGTTGATGTTGTTTCTTTGCATGAAATCCCTGACAATACGGGCTGTATGGGGACGGGCGTTGTCCTGCTGGAACAGGGTTCTGTTGTTGTGCTGTTGCAGGAATGGTAGGAGCACTGGGCGGAGAATCTGATCGATGTACCTCTCTGCATTGAGGGTCCCATCAACCACAATGAGATCAGTCTTCCCTTGTCCGCTAATTCCGCCCCACACCATGCATGACACTGCCACCGCCAAAGTGTACCACAGTCTGAACACAACAACGTCGCCAACGTTCACCACGACGTCTATACACCCTCGCTCTTCCATCATTTCTGAATAGTTGGAAGCGGCTCTCATCCGAAAAGATGACTCTTCGCCAGTTCCGGGCCTGCTACTGCCCGAACGTTACGTGCCCACTGGAGACGTTGACGTCGATGTCGAGGCGTCAGATGCACGCCACGGCCGGGTCTGTAGGCGCGAATACCATGTCGTCTCAGACGTCTGGCCACTGTTCTTCGACTGACAGCATGTCCAAGGCTATTCGTCGCTGATTCCGTCACTGACAGGAAGCGGTTCCGCAGATGAATAATTCGCAAATGGCGGTCTTCGTTGGCGGTTGTTACGCGGGGTCTTCCACTCCTCGGCAAGTCTACTGTCCTCCCTGTCTGCCTGTACCGTCTCATAAGCCTGGTGATAGTAACACGGCTGCAACCCAACGTCGTAGCCACGTGTGCATGCGTTGCACCCATCTGTATCATCCCGACGGCCCTCTCTCTCTCTTCTGGTGATAATCTTGCCATGTTTCCATGTACAGTTGAAGAAATGGTATGTCGTCGAATGATAAGACACATCTTTTATACCGAAATGATGCACGTGCAACATGTGATTTTCATGTAAAAAAGTCTCGCTTTAATGCAATTTCCCGGAAACGGATCGCCAAAACGCAACAATTTTCGTGACACATATGATTACTGACATAGGGGAATCATTTCAATGTCGTGTATTTACATTTTCAACAGTTTTGTAAAAAAATATTTGATCTGAAAGTTTGGTATCGTTTCTTTTGCCCGTTAGTTTATTTTCACTTTACTTTGTTTCGTGCGGAGGTTGCAGCAGACTTCAATACTAGGCATAAACCAGTAAATATTTCAAATCCTATTACGTAACTACATGTTAACATGAAAAGGTGTCCGGACAAAAGCCCATAGGACAAAACCCCACCCGGATAAAAACCCACACCTATTTTTTAGTATGTTGACAAAAGCCCACCAATCATATGAAAATTATATATTGATGTACATAGATTGGTGTAAAATACTAAGATGTTAACACTTATCATTAAGATGAAATGGAAAGACGTAAGCAGAATCGAAACGAGGGCTTCATGAAACATGACAGAATTATTTTGAGGAAAAAAGTGTTGAAGGGAATTTAAAAGCGACATTCATAAGTATACAACAATTTTGCGGATAAAAACGTCGGTCATATGAAAATCGCGACAAGTGAATGCTTCCTTCAGAAGGTTTGATGATAGATCATTTAAAAATCAAAATGGTCACAAACACGACTGCAATTTACGTGTTATTGCCTGTTGTACGAAACTGCATGACAATAAAACTGAAAGATTTCTTTAAAATGGAGTGAAAAAGAGTAACACATTTGATAGTTTCAAACTTTTCTAAGATCAACAAACAGTTCACAATAACCTCTCGAAACTTCTGAATGTTTCGCCTCAGATCTTTTTATACATATTCAAATGATATAATACACATGAGTGAACGGATGGGTGAATGGCGATTAGAGAAGTGCTTGTTAAAATACCATATAGACTTTCAGGAATAACTAACGTATAACCTACGTGTAGCTCTCATTTTGTTTCTGTCTGTAAACACTGCAGGTCTTTGATGAATACGATGCCAACAGTGATGGTTTTTTATCTTGAAAAGTCATGAAGTTGACGGTGGATGCACTTGGCAATGGCCAAGAAAATAAGTGTCATGAAAAAAAGCGTACGTAGGTAGGTAGATGGATTTAAGGGCTCAGGTCTTCACGTTGAGTGTTATGACCTTCACATTCTATCAGAAAATGGAAGACTGTTTCTTGGCTATTTGAAAAACAGTTGATACATAACGGGAATACACCTTTGTCTAATATATGCCTGTAAGCATTTAAAGATCGGGTGAAATGCCCTATGGTCGATTTCGGAATTCGTTAAAAGGGATTACAATTTGACGTGGACTCAACTTTAAATTTCTGAAATCGGCCGCTAAACAACAAAATTACGGCTGTGTAATTCAATTGCCTAATTACGACCGGCGAGCAGAACCTGAAAGGCCCTGTGGTCACTGAAGCGTGAATCTTTCGTGACGTGCTAGTTGGCGTATCATCATTCGCTCGTTATGTAAAACAACACTAGCCGATAGTAAATCTCACAGTTTAACTGTCGGTTTTACCTACTACACGTTATCCAAACAACTCAAACCTTAATGGAATCTATTGTTTAATTCATTGTCTGGATATTTCTATTTTTGCAAGCGCAAGACCCTGATTAAATAGGATAGTGTGTGCACTTTCCTACGGAATGTTTTTCAAAGTAACGACCCTGCGCCATGTTGTCATATTTATAAGAATGCGCAAGCGCGTGAGATCCCGGAAGTATTTCTTACATGAACTATGCTCACTTATTGGACATTTTATTGAGGGATGCACAGGCATCCTTATTCCCATAAAAATATAACCTTTATTAAGTATTAACGCATAATGTCCACCAGCTATTTAGAAAGTGAGATATCATTATCTATGGAATGTGTCTCATCATGTTCATAATCGCTAATTTCAATTGACGGGGCCGATACTTTTCCTTACTTATATGAGCCAAATGACAGTTCGAGTGGCACAGAAACAGAAGAGACGACAAGCAATCAAAACCGAGACAGATTGAACAACATCGACTGGTTTAAATTTCTTTTGGCATTTTCAATTTAATTTTTATGCTATTACAACAAAACTCGGAATTTACTATTAATGCTAAATTGCATTAGACTGATTATTTTAAAAAACAATTCTCCATTAGATGTATATATTTTTTCAGTCAACAGAAATAATAAAAATAAAATTGAATGTATTACTGACCATGGATTATTTGAATATGATATCCATATATTTATGTACGTTGGCGTTCACACAATTTTCTAAATGTAATGTAGTGTATGGTGAGTGAGACATTATTGTTGATATTGTCGTAAGAATAGCTTAGTGGAAGTCAAATCCTATCACATTTGTATGTCATACATCATAAATGTACATCCAAAGATAATTTCCTGGGTCCCGTTGCACAAAACTCTAAGGTAGGTTAACCTTGAATTTAAGTTGTTCATCAATTACTACGTCTGCCAAATGTTTTCACAACAATCAAATTGGTTGAACTAGTTTGTTTGTTATTTATGACACACAGGTGGCCGTTATGTAATCCTATCGCATTCAATTTCAATTCTTGATTTAATGGTCTCTAATTATACCTTTTGAATTTTAACGCCTTGGACCCGCCAAGCGGAATATATGTCCTGTCATGCAACTCTTGGCATTCGACTGCTACTTAGTTTATTTTCACGGCGTCCAGTCATTTTGAACCAATGAACTTGTAGAATATATATTCAACCAATAAATTAAGAGGAGGAGATTTGGCTCATGCACTTTTACGGACGATGACACACATTTAAAAAAGTACATCGTGAATAACGAGAACCAACATTCTTTAGGATTATGTACATAGGATGTTTCTAACGCTTGCGCCAGGTATGTTTTCATGTCATTTATTGTTAAATTCAAAGACAGAGATATTGCATCACGGTGTGAGATGTTATACTAGATAAGAATATGACATGTGTTAGTTAAATACAAACGAATCATCCAATAAGTACTAAGTTGTCATGAAAGTGAAGTGAAACAACATTATTTTTGCTATAGTCATTAAAAACGTTTCTACATTGTCTCCCGTTTATTACAAAAACCTTAATTTTTTCGAGACAATTTATAACTTCATATCGATTAATACATGTTGTAACACTACGCGATATCCCATTGTAATTGGATCTCTCACCGACCAAGTTCTTTACCATTTTGATATAAACCCACCCAAGAAAACCGCGTCCAAGGATTGTCACAGTCTAATTAAGATGGATTTGACGACTGAGAGGGAAAGTTCATATCATGAAGCCGTTATATATCGTATTTTGGAATTCTTTCGGTCATGCTATTGCCTCTATTTTGCTGTTGAATTAGCTTAAAAATACAGAGAAAATCAAAGGGCTGGGCTTTCAGCTGCCCACTAGCATGTCACACACTGGGCGTGGCTTCGAGTCATGCTTCGGTGATTTTGTGTAAGCGTTCGCCAGTCTCATTAGGCGGCTATCCAAAACAGGGGTATAAAAGGTCTCCTAGTAGTCGAATTAAAGCGTATATTTTCAATTTTTTTGGCTCTATTGATTGATATTAGTGAAGCGAATACAGATACTAATTTGTAATAATCAAATTCATGCGTTACTTCTCCTCTTTAAACCACAATGACCATCAAGTCTCAAACTAGTGAGAAGGATTTATTCTCTTCGATTTTGTCATCGGAGTTTGATATGATTCCTGAATAAACGAGGATAAAATACAACGATAATTACCTCCCCTGAAGATCTCAAGAAACAGGTCTTTGACTCACTTGCATTTCACATGTACAATTACCTCTCTTATTGTCCCACTGCAGTTCCGCCGTTCTAAGACGAATGTTTGTTGAGAACGATGCCATGACGGTTACCTCTTACAGCGAGACTTAAAGTTGTTGCTGACTGGACTCTGTATAGGGCGAGACGAAGAGTGGTTTCCATACGTAATGATGGAATACGATACTGATGGGGATGGACGGTTGAAATTGTAGGAGTTCGTGGTCATGTATGTGAGGTCTGGTCTGGTCCCAACTTAACGTGTGGGGGATCATCAGCCACCCGGAGAAAAGGAAGACACGACGACGATGATGATTGAGGTCTTGTTATCATGATATGTGTTTCATTATTTAGAACCATGTGCACACCATATATGTCTTCGTCTACTGAAACCCATTTCAGTCTAACTAAAATCGAGGAATAAAAGTTTTTAAATATTGACTAGTGGGATTCGAACGTACTCTATGAGGGGTTTTCTACTCCACAACAATCTGAAGGCAGCTTAATTGCTTGCATCACTAGCGGACCAATCACATCATCGCGTATAGAATAAGGATAACGGCGATCAATTATAATGAATGGTAAATGGGAGTTACTTGCCCCTAGATACTGATACCGAAGGCTTTTTCTGGAGTCGTTGTGATTGGCTACGAGGGTGCTTTCAGACCGTTGTGGAGAGGAAAGCAATAGATAGAATATGTTCGAATCCAGCTAGAGCAAATTTTAAAAATCTTGCATTCTTCTGATCACAGTCGATTTTAATCAGACTCAAACCCATATAAAGCGAAATCTGCTATACTCTAGTAGTCAGCTCTGATATGCCCCTTTGATCTATTGTCTACACGATCGTCTTCTTCAACATGTGAGACAACTTATTTGAATAAGGCATCATTGGAACTCGACTTTCAACCGGTGTAAAGTGCTATAAATAATTGTCCTTTGTTTAAGGTGCATCATAAAGCAACTTAAAGCATCTCAACATAATTACAAAATGGTTTTGCCACAAAAATACAAGCTGAAAACTAGTGATTACTTTCGTATCCCAAGAGAAACAATTACCGTCACCGAAATGTTCTTGATTTTCATAATAACACGTCCTGAAGTTAAAATAAGGACATTGCGTTCCGCAAAAGATAGCCATTTTGAACATCGAGTGATATTCCAATGAAGGGTAATTTGAAAATGCAGACTATTAAGACGAAAGCCTGACTGCATAAGCGTTAATGCTGATGAAAACGAATTTAAATCACCTGCCGTTTATTTCATTTCTCATATTTTGTACACGTATGTATTGTTGTGCTTAACAAGCTGCAACCTCATGAAATGTTCACGACAACTATGTGAAAAAAGTTGTTTTGTAATAAGAAGGGTAGTTTTACATAGTTTGTGCTTATATTGATCTATGACAGCCACAACTTTTGTAAAAAATATGAAACGCTACGCTACGCGAGTTTATACAATTCTGATAGTTCCTTTATGAAATAGCATGCAATATTTTCGAAAAAAAACCTAGTACACTTGATATTTTCTTAAATGTTTGTATTTTCTTTCTCTACGATTTGCCACGAAAGAGGACTTGCATTTTTTAAATATTTGTCCGTATGTGACCTTAGATCAGTGCTGATGGAGGTCAAAGTTCAAATATCAGAGTAGTATACAGATAGGATCATAAAATAACTTGAAAGTCATTGCTACGGACGAACAAATTTCGATTTTATCTGCTTATTTGTAGAAGTTACAACTGAAGAACCGGAAGTAAAATAGAGGAACGTTAGCCGAAATTGCGGGACACTTGAAACGGAAGTCTCTTTGTCTAAAGCTCCACTTGATAAACAGGTTGAATTAAACGAGAAGGAGACGCAAAATTGAAACAAGTTAAAAACAGAGACAAGCATACACAGGAGAGAAACGGATACGACTCCAAATCTTTATTTTACTTTTTATACACGGCAGTGCTCGAGACTGGATATCATTTGTGTCTTGTGGCAGGTCAATACAATGACTGAAACTCTCAGTACTAGAAATGCTCGTGTAAGAAGGTTATCATTACCTTTTGATGTTTGTTGTAAGGTACTTCGTGCAACTTTAAGATAAAAAGGGAGAGAATCAAAAGTGACACATGTGCAACAATGAACTCACTCAAACTTTTCACTCATGATCGATTGGGCTTTCAATGTTGGATCGTCATAAACACCTGAACCTTTTATCTTTTAACGATTTTTAATAGCATGTTTTTCCAACAGACAAATATCAAACGAATGTTATACACAACTTTGTTATTTTTTTGTTTCTATTGAAGATAAAACAACAGTCGAGTGATATATTGATTGTTAAATAGATTCAAAAGAAACAAGTTTACAAATTAAACTATTTGAACTATGATTATTGGAATCGTCTATGAAATATTATATTTCGTTTTCCCTGTATCGACCGTTCATTTTTATCACAGGAAAATCTATCGTATAAACGCAGCGCCAAAAATGAAGAGAGTTAGTATTTCTCATAATACATCGCCCATCAAGCAAGGACATCTTCTTGAGAAAACAACCAGTACCGAGTTACCGTTATTATTGATAATAATACAGCTGCATGCCAAAAGTTTGTTCACATACCTGTATTATATACCAGTGCAAATATCATTTAATTTGAGATGCCTTTGAGTGAGGTATCATAAAGTTGCGAAAATCAAACGTATAAAATTGAATTTTAAAGTACACATATTCAAATCCATTCTTTTTTAAGGCAAATGTTTATCGTACGCCACAATTACCCGTAACAGTTTTTGCAGGTCATTGAAGTGACCAGGGGTCAAAATTCCGAAAACACTAATTTTAATTTTTCTCCATAAAATCCTTTATAAGTTGTCATCTTCTTAAAAAATACGTCACGTTGGTACCCTAGCAAAAAGTCAGTGTGGTTATGTTGGTTTTAATCTCAGAGAGTCCATATGAAACATTTTTTCGACATTTAACAAAATCGAAATTTCGAAAATTTGACCCCCTCTGTCTTTATCAATATGCCAAAATTCGAATCTTTGCACAAGAGACCAGAAAATCCCAAAATTAGTTCAAGAATGGCTATTTCACACATGGACAGTAGGTGATCCATTGTCAGGCTTGCTGAAGTCATTCTATTTACGTTGAAACGAAACCAAAATTACATGATATTTGTACTGCGATTCAGTGGTAAGTGAACAAACTTTCGGTATGCAGTTGTATTATGATTGATGTATGGGAGAACAGAAAGTAGGGCCTCTGGGCACGTGTTGCCCTCAATTATTACCTACTTAGTTTTAAGTTTTTCAACTTTTTACAGTTTTAGATCAGAGAAGCTGTAGAACCAGCACTCTTTAAACCTATTCCTTAGATGTAATTTTTAGTGTATTTTATTCCTTTATCTTTTTAAGCTTTGTAAACAATGTCATATCCTTCTTAAAGCTTACCATTACCTTCGGGCTTTTTGCTTGTTAAAATGATAATAGATGGTCAGAGGAAAATACTTCAGGTCAAATGGATAACTTTGTTTGATAGGTAAAGTTTGGGAGCGTGCGGTCTCTATGAACGTGGAATCTTTTGGTAACATGAGGAAGATAAGGGTTTCCCACACCCATAAGTACATTTGAATATTATGAATATGAATGTCGAGGTTTCCGTAACTGTTTTCACATAAGTAGCCTGATGTGACCTTCAAACTGTTTCACTGGAGCCATTGGTAGCAACAATTATTGATGCTTCGAATGAATAAGCTTACTAATTCAAGCAGCTATTTACAATCTTATTTGATTTAATAAGCTTCCTAATTCGAGTTAGTTAGCTTATGAATTAGATTTGAATTAGGTGGCATTTAGAACGCTTTCTTTAAACATTCACAACGCATTTTACAATGTTTACTCAGACAGATTATACTCATTCAATATAAGTGACATGCAGTACTAAAAAACCATTAACATTGCGAAAGAGTAATGTTTCATAATTTTCTGATGTTTGAGTGTACATTGTATATGTATAGATATTTCATTTCATTTTTGACATACGTTCATAAATGATAAATATATTGCTCCTATAAAAATTTAAACCGAACACGTTTTTCTTCAGGTATTTGGTAGTAGCTAGTAATTGATTGAGATAACGACAAACCGGAAATGACTTAATACGCTACGGTTACTAATTCGTGAAACTTGAAGTGACTAGTGACTTAATTAAGTAAGCTCACTATGTCGATATTTTTAATTCATTTAGTAAGCTTATAATTCAATTAATAAGCTTAAAAATAATAAAAAGGCACCCCATGTAACTAGATAATTACAAATAATGTTCAGAACAGGATCAACTTATGTAAAATTTGGTAATCCCGTCTGAATTAGTTTGTTAGAACAACAAAAAAAAAAAAAAAAAAAAAAAAATAATGATAATAATGATACAATACTAATTGCACGCCCCTCATTTCTGAGCACCATTAAGGGATACCCTGATACCCCATCTTTAACATTTGTGAGAAACGTTGTCCTCGAAATACAGGCCCCCCTAAGTAATTGAAGGATATGGATCAAATTTGAAGGAAAACAGTGTCTGATAGAAGGAAAAGCTTCCATAACGGAAGGAAACCAGCTTAATCGCGAAACAATCACGTCACCATTGCTGAAAAAAGGTACTAACAGAGGATTTTCGTCCCTAACGGAAGCAACATCGTCCCACTTTTGAAGGAAATCGGTAGACTTCGGAAGGAATATCGGTAATATCCGTGAATTCTCAGTCGACAGCGGAAGCAAACGCATCTAAAAATAGTTTGGATTGAGCAGTCTCCAGCTTTGGTGAGTGTTTTTTGTGTGTTTTACTGTGCGATTTCTAATTGTATTTAGTTTTATCATATAATGGGCAGTGTTATCGGTGCAATAAACCCATCTTGTAATCATGTTATCAGATCCCTGATAACAATGCAAATGAGGGTAACTAGGTCGCACTACTTTCAATAGCTCCGTACCGAAAAGAGCGATTCCGAAAACGTTTCCTTGGCAATACAAACGATGTGTCGAGTTTGGTGTGACGTAGCGTCAACGTAAACAAACATGGCCGCCTCGTCAATCGGCGATAGTGTTCACATCGATATCAAAGGTACCATCACAGCTGTTATTGATATGTATAATGGGAGCAAACACTACTAAGTGCACATAGTAGTGTAGAGTATGAAGGAAAGTTTGAACACCCCGCCTGACAAAATTTCCAACATAAATGCCACGGCGGGCAGGCGACGGTTCGTCTCGGTTTCAATTTCAAATGTTACGAACGAGTTTATATATATCTAAAACATTTATGACGTATTTTGTGTGATGTTTTATTCAAACAAAACGAGTACACTTTTGTTGTAAAGGGTTTGACAAATTGCACTATTTTTCTCTTGTGTGACGTCATTTTTCTATGATGCGAAATGGAATGTCAGTTTGCCTAATGATGACGTGGGTATATTCATAACCCCTTTTTGTTTGTAAAGGGGACACAAAATTAACCGAAAAAGGAGGTTTATTTCAAAATGACATTATATGATAAAGAGATTATTACCTTCGTATGTTTTGATATCGTAAATATCACTATATAAACAATAAAAACTATGTATTATATTAAACCTCGCCTAATACAATTTTTATTGTTTATATAGTGATATTTACGATATCAAAACATACTCTGGTAATAATCTCTATGTACATGCTTGCATTGAAAGCGTAATTGGACAAGGAAAGGATTGAGTTGTAGAGTTTCGAGTTTTTGAAATTAAGTAGTTACGTTGTAATTCGCATATTGAGTCCGGGTTTCATTACATCAGTCAGAAGAAGTCATATTGCTAATGCTATCACTGAATCGCGCTTGTCATTTCGCTTACCTGCATCAGACTTTTCGGGTTATTTTTCTTATTAATTTTGAATTATTTATGTGAATTTTGTGTGGGAATGTTATGTATCATGTGTAAATCTAACTTTCATTTTGGTACAAGCAATTTGTTTTCCTTCAAATTTGATGCATTTCCTTCAATTACTAAGGGGGGCTGGAAATAGGTGATTGGTAGAACTGAATTTGCTTCCGGATTATTTTTGTGTAAACGAAACTTAAGGGGACATTGCCGTTTTAACGCGTATGTTATTCGTGAACTTAGATTTGACAACTAGATACATGAGAGCGCACACTCGGTAAAGAGTGTGAAATGCCTTGCTCCCGAATTACACGGCATTGTTTTTCAGTTTTTGAGGAATATTAGTGTATAATACGCATATTAAGTCACACCTCAATAAAGACAATGGTTCTACAAAATGGTATACAAAAAAGTGTGTATGACAGACATGCCTTAATTTACTGACAGCAGAGCTATTGAGTGAAGTTTGAGATATTTGACTTTGAAAGGTAGGAATTACGATGTATGATGACTTTTCGAAACTTCAATATAACTTGCAAGGTTTCAATTACGAAAAAAACGAAACGGATACAGCTGCTAAGGCACTAACATTGCTGAAAGAACATGTACATCGCAAGGAATCATACATCGTTTTTTATCTAAACTAATCTAGAATCTCGCTAAACATAATGGAATATTTCCCTTACCGTCCATCCTCCACCATCAGTGGTCATGTCAAAGTTATTATCCAGAGGGTTGATGGTGTACACCCCTTATATTTGTATTTTAGTTCATTGCAAACCAGATTCACATAAATGTTAAATTGTATTTATCATACTTACCAACGTTGAAAAAGAAGGAAAATCACCTTCTGTCCCGAAAGCAACGTCTTGCACACTTAGAGACTGAATCTGCAGATTCACTTCATAGAGATTTATTGAGAATTTTCAAGTCATTAAAAGAATCTTACTTCCGCATTTCATATTTGTACAGACACTCGCCGTAGCTAAATGGTAATCTGTAAATCAGCACAAATTAAACATCTTGTAGTCATTCATGATCTCCTCCAGTGATGTATTTAGATTGATTGAACATATTGAAAGTATGATACTTAAAGTTTCGAAAATTGTTGCCTCCATGCGCCTTTTGAAATATGTATTGTGTAGAGTAAGTCTCAATAAAATCGATGTCATATTCATTCGGCCACATTTAGAATACGCATGCGAAGTTTGGGACGGTTGTACTATTGAACAAAAAAGAAAGTTAGAGCAGATACAACTACAAGCAGCGAGAATAGTTACTGGTTTACCTAAATATACATCGAATAGATCTCTTTACTATGAAACAGATTGGGAAACATTGCAAGAACGAAGGAGAAAACGAAAGTTGAGTTTGATGTTCAAAATTGAAAATGGAATGGCCCTTTTATACTTGAACGAAATACTTCCCATGAACGTGGGTTCTAAAACAAATTATAATTTACGCAGCTCGCACAATATATCAATCCCTTTCTCTAGACTTAAACATTCAAAAGAATCTTTTTTCCCATCAACAATAAGTTCTTGGAATAATTTACTAACCAATGTTCGTAACTCGCATAATATTTCTGCGTTTAAATCATCAATATCCAACTTGGGGGCACATGCACCTATGTACTACTCGTACGGTAAAAGAAATCCTAATATAATTCATACCAAGTTGCGTTGCAAGTTAGTGGTTTGAACTCTGATGTGTATAGATTTGGGATTAAAACTGATCCTGGTTGTGTATGTGGTAATGTTGTTGAGAACTCATATCATTATTTCTTTGAATGTCCTTTGTATAAACAACAGAGATTAAAATTCTTGTCACCTATTGAGCGCATTTGTACATTAGTAGGAATTGCAGTTAATCATAACATTTTGCTAGAAGGAAGTGCAGATCTATCACTGTGTCAAAATAAAAATGTATTTAAGTTAGTACAATCATTCATTAGTGCGTCAAAGAGATTTGAACACATGTAAACCAATATTCTTCTATTTATGTTCTGTTCTTTTTCTATGCTATTCTCTTGTTAACTGTCTGCCATCTGTCTTTGAAATATGTAAATTACCATTGTACATCTCAAGGAGAGGGTATCCTAAGTTGGAGAACTTGTTCCTAATCCTTTTCATGTGAATAAAATATGTTTAAACTTAAAGTGGGATGACAAAACACTCAAGTGAAATGCACACAGGTGTATTTCATATGATACCTTTGCACTGGAACTAGCAGCTCAATATAAAAAGTTATCTTTTCACGGCTCTTTAGAAATAGATATAATTCTATCCCCGGTTTTAGGTATCTGTATATGAATGCTAATGCTTCTTATGTCAATCTCATGCTTCAAATGATTAATCGTTTAATGAGTTTACACAAAATAGGTCCATGCAGATCATATTTCTTAAATAAACATCAGGAACAGTATGATGGTGCTCATTATTTAACTATTAATTAATATTCTTACCGACAAAAATTATATTGATAACTTGTAAACGTTGACGAATTTCATCTATATTTGAGTTGACAATGTGGCAACAGAACCAAGCCCAGACAATGAGTCACCCCACTATCACAGCGTATCAAAACTTTTGCTGAACAGGCAATGAAAGTATTAAATATCCTTAAATCATCGGTAAGGAATTTTTATAGTCTTCCGATAAAGGTTCTGCTCCATATATTTGACGTCAAAATTCTGCCATTGCTACTTTATGGAAGTGAGATCTGGGGCTTTCATCAATCGCCATCTGTGTTGAATGTGCATGAAAGGTTCTGTAAACAGATTTTAGGTCTTTCTAGAAATACGCCGAACATCGCGGCGCTTGCTGAACTTGGTCGCTATTCATTAAAGGTAAATCAGTATGTCAAAATCATTAAATATTGGGTTCGACTTTTGTCTCAAACTAAAAACACAATACTAAAAAAGGTGTATAATTATCAGTATGGTCTGGCTGAAAAGGGTTTAGATTGTTTGGCTTTTAAAGTGAAATCACTTTTGTCTACTTACGGGTTTGGTAATGTGTGGCAAAATCAACGTATCGGAAACATTGCGACGTTTGTAGAATTGTTCAAGCAACGATGTATAGACATAGACAATCAGTTATTCTCATCGGACATTAATTTGGTCTCAAAACTGGATTTTTATCGTAGGGTAAAAACATTTATAGAGTTTTAGTTTTATATTAGTAGTGTCAGTGTGAGACAGTTTCGTATTTTTCTTAGTAGGTTTCGCTGCTCTAATCACAATTTGATGATAGAATACGGTAGATATATAGGTCTTAAAAGGGACGATCGCCTTTGCCCGCTCTGTATTATACCTTATATTGAAAACGAATACCATTTTTGTTTAGTATGCCCTTTTTATAAGAAATTAAGAAATGATATTTTTCCAGAATATTTCATTACATATCCTTCAAAATTAAAGCTAGCCCAATTATTTACATCAAATTATATTCTTGTTATCAACTGCCTCGCAAAATACTTATTTCTTGCTATGAAAAAAAGAAATAGATTTCTGTCAATTGTTACAACCAAAACTATCTAACTAGTTGACATCCATGTGTTGATAATGCTCCAAGGTGCTCTCATGTATACCAAAATGCTGTATGACCTCATGTATAATGGGCCTGTGGCCCCTTTACTGAATAAAATCTTTCTCTAACTATCACAGCGTTGGGAGTAAATTAACCTCAATTTTATAGCATTCAACAGACGAAAATTGGGTCATTTTGTTTTACTGATATTGCAATATTCGTTTAGCTACCCATTTGTTTGCTCAATACAATAAGTTCACCGTGAGCACGTGGGCAATAAGACGCATATGGAAAACAAAAGAAAAATGGGTGCTTTTTTAACAACATCCTATATCATTCAAAACTGTGTTTCACAGAAGATATCGCTTGTGGAAGATCAAGCGATCTAAGATCTGTCGTTTTGACAGTAGATTTTGAACAATGCCCTGTTACATTCAAGCTCATTGTTTTACATCATCAAGTAATGGCATCACAATGCTATGACGTCATAAACATAATGGCGTCACAGTGCTATTACATCACCACACTGAGAGTGTTAGAGTAGTGCCGTGTACAGAAATATACATTTTACAAATAAAAACATTTTGGATGATGAATATAAACTTACCCTCGTGTCCTCTGATATCAAATATATCAACACTAATAACTGATACAAATAAAAATATCTTTGGCAAGGCTCGGATATTTGTAACTTTTATCAACTCATGTTGCTATATTTTATACCAGAAGACACTTGGATGAGATTTTCTATATATCAATTTGTGAATAGGAGGGACCTTTTCTGGAAATGTGCCTTCAGCTAAAACCATTCAGCCAGTGTATTAGGCGAAAAAAAGTAAATCACAAGTGCTGCCACCACATACCGAAGTAACTGCAACCATTTATCTAAGCATACCCATCAAAAGAATCCTTAACTGTCCCATGAGGATTTTGCTGCACTAATTCTAGTAGGTATAGTACTGAAGGCTGTCTTCAAAGTACCAAATACACAATTAATGTCAGCAATGAGAGTATTTACGAGTTTTGAAAAGTATATGTACCGTATTTAATATATTACGAGTTATTGAGAGAATTTCAGGAATTCGAACTATATTTTCGTTTTCACATGAATCATGGATATTGCAATACAAGGGATGGTGAAAAATAAATATCAAATAAAATGAGTATTTCAAGTATCTCGGCTATTACAATTAACAAAAACAGTCTCATATTTACTGAAACTTGCATTAGTGGTGCTCACTCTCAAACATTAATATTCACTTTGTAAAGCTTCATCTTCAATTGGTTGAAAAGAATTAAAAAATTGTATCATGCTTTTGAGTTGCAAGATCACTTTGAAAAAATGTAAACGGTTGTCAAACGAAATTGACATTGATACCATTCACTTCAAAGAAACCAAGATATTTGATAACTACATTTGAGAATGAAATGTCGATGTAATGTTTTTCTTGATAAGCTTGAATCATTATTTTGTTATCAGTGGAAAATCTGGAGAACTATTGGACGACAATGAACTATATTTAAACTCTCTCTCTCAAAGGTCAAGTGGAAGGAATATTGAAATCTGCAATTAATAAACAAAAAAACTAATTATCTTTTAAATGAAAAATAAACCAATCAGCTCTTCCAACTCTCAACAGAACTGTCCTTCATTTAAAATGGTTATGAAATTAGATATGGAAAGCAATGACATAAAATGATTTGCAAAAAGACATCGTACGTACACAGCTTGTTTTAAAAACTGGGTATTGACCACAAACACTGTGTAACAATATGATGTGTTTGGTGAAGCAGAGAAAGCAAAACATGTGTCTGACTGATTGCCGGATATATCATACTAGTTGTTACAGAGACTTTGATTCAATAAAAATAGTAATCTTAAATATACCTTATAGAATCTCACATTATTGACTTCAAGGTTAATCATATGAAACACATATATTCTAAGATGTACTTTAAAAATTCCTGTTATGAAAAGTGATTCATATCCAATATTGCGAATTACACTTCAAAAACAAATACATGGGAATGAATGACACATTCAAATAACATATGTCGAAGCTTTAAGGATGTTATCTCAAACGAGTTTACATTTCAAGCATAAAGTAATGTACAATGATATTTACAATGAAATGGTAACAAGCTTGAATAAGAAGTAACTAACAATAGGAAATATCAAACTGGCTCCTTAAAATTTTAAAAGATTTTGAACAAACATGTTATCATCGAGAAACCATGCTCACATTACACAAACAAAATGGTATAAATTGCAAAAATCATTAAATGTTTGTTCTCTCCTAGTTCTTTTATATAATTTATTGATATTTCCAAACATGTTTCATTAGTAAACGCAGAATCATCAATGTCAGTTGGCAACTGAATCATAAAATTTATTTTAATTTCATCTCTGTCCACTTCAAAGAGTAGCGACGACCATGCCAGGTAAGCCAGTTGATTCCCATCCCGAAATTTGTGGTTCCATACATACCGTTCAAATTAGATAGGTGGCAATCTGCGTACCACCAAGCACCTCCGAATCTCTCAGCACAGTTATTTGCATAGTTGTCGTTGTCACGGTCTATTGTTGAGAACATCATGTCATTGTGCTTACTTGTGAGAGAGTCTCCTGAATGATCGAGTAAAGAAAATTCAAGTCTGGTGATATTGTTCTGACATGTTTCAGAGGACAAAGGAAAACAACAATAAATGATGATCAAACTGGTTCCAAAGTTAATGAAATTAAACAATACAGGCAGAATAAACAACTGCTTTACTGTGACGTGTATCAACTAGGACCTAACATTGGTTTCAATGTTATACTTTTGTGCTAAAGCATGACGTCAATACTTCTACTTGAAAAGAATAAGTTAACATATTCTAAGCAAATGTTGTCATTAGAATAGAATTTATCATCAATTCTTCTTCTTTAGAAATATAACGTTAAGTCGGATTTTGATTCATTCACTATGATTGTTTGTTGATCTTTGACTGGAAATAAATTGAAACCTAACCAAAGTGATTATCATACAAAGTAACTATCACTGATGAAAATCAATTTGAGTACAGGCACACCTACGAATGCTGAACGCACCCGATCATTTTCTCTCTCTCTCTCTCTCTCTCTCTCTCTCTCTCTCTCTCTCTCTCTCTCTCTCTCTCTCTCTCTCTCTCTCTCTCTCTCTCTCTCTCTCTCTCTCTCTCTCTCTCTCTCTCTCTCTCTCTCTCGTATGACAACTATCATGAGCTTCCTTCATCGTGTCTCAGGGTAAGACGTATAGCTGACGCTCCACTCTTCTTACCCTTGGTGTAAACCCAAGCAAAAGCTTGGCGCCGTAACCCATGATTCAGCCAATCTTATACTTTTATCGCGATGTTGTGCGATTACATTTCAGCCAACCAAAGAGAGCCTCTCAGGAGTTGGCTTTCGCTCTTACGCTGAATGGCGACGTCCATAGATAAACAAACTGGAATCGAAAGTTTAACCGATCGACCATGGTGATTATGTCCGAGTCCAATTTTGTGATTCTGGTTAGTTTATTACAACAAATCATGCATGCAATTTGAAGAGATCGGTTTGATTTTCCACCACTTAACTCAATACCTTATCGTGGTGGTTTGAGTTGTGCAGAGACCCCTTGAGCTATGCGTGTAAGCCCGAGCTTGAAAGGTCGTCGGGTTGAGGGCAGACCAAATCTGAGTCGTTCTAAAACCTTCTGTCCATCTCTCACAATGCAAACGTCTTTTCCCTCATCCTTTCGATCCTCTTTAGGATGCTTGTCACCCACGTGTTTAATAACTTAAATATTGTTCAAAACACGTTTATCCCATACTCACTCACTCAGTCACACGGTTTGAATTTGAAAGGATGAGCGCTGCGATATTAAATTGCCGACTCGCTTTTCAAGCGCAGTCATTGGTTGATTATTTTTAGAAAGTTTGTAGGGAATAGGACACCGCGCGAAGTTTTAGCTTGTGTTTACACCAGACCGACGGACGTACGGATGCCGCTGAATTCATAGTACCCCGTTCCGCGTTGCGGCGGGGAACAAAAAGATTAAACGGTAATTAATAGGTAAGAGTATTCAAATCGGTTAGAAGTGTATAGATGGAAGATCAATGTACCAATACAATGTTACATAAAACAAAAACTGCAACTTAGCAACCTATTAAGTATAAGCACAAATCGATCTGGCAATGATTCTGATTCCTCGATTTAAAAATTGTATATAAAATATAACTATTTCACGAACCTCTATCTCCATTGAAGCCATCGACATGAAGTCGATAGTTCCCAGCCTCGTTTTCAATTTTGAAGTAAGAATATGTGGCGTATCCCGATTGGTCGTCCAGATCACGCATGTCTATTCTCAATTGGAGGTCATGTTTGGCACTCAGTCGATAGATGAAGTCGTTCCCTTTCAACGATGATGAATATATATTTAACTTGTAACTTTACAAATTAAACCTTTGGTGTTCAATATGCATGTATGATCTGGTGATATCCCCTCGCAAAACCTCTGTTACAACAGTACCCTCTTCCGCGAATTTTAAAGAAAAAGCATGCATTGCCATCAATACTCTTATCCAATCATACATCTGATTTATGATTTATGACACTTATTTTCAACTTCAAAATATTATTCAATATCATTTTTACGCAAAGCAGGTTTAACAGATGTATTCTTGTCAGACATTTTGGAGTAGATAGTTTGAATAGTGCTTTTGTGCTCTTTTCTGCTAAAAAACGACAGCAACCAAGTAAAGTTCCAACCTAATGTTACCAGAACGAGGAAGAATTTATGAAATTATATTCATTGAAAAGATAAAAGATAAATTGCAAGTGTAGACCTATTTCCACGTAAAGCTATTAAAACACGCGATTGCACAATCATAAATGAACCAACGTGAAAAAAGATAATACCAAGCCAGAAGTTTCTTTCAACGTCACCGAATCCACTTTTATACTCCGTCCAGTTTCTATAGAAGTCTGTGGTGTTGTCCACTCGTCTTTGAAAGACCTTGAATGCATAGAATAGCTGACATATATGTATAATATAAGATAGAAATAAACTTTTAGAACTAAAAGAAAGCAGATTTATCAAAATGTTTTCACCAAGGTTAAATTCTAGAACTTAATGTTTTGCTGTACATGTATATCCTATTGTAAACTATATTGTGACGTAAGTGTGCCTCAAGTGTAAAAAATCCTTTATTGGTAAAACTGAATGCCTAAGGAATAGGGTAACCTTACACAGACAACACAATAACGATAGCAGATACCGCTGATTATTTGTAAATCAACATCTTTCTACTTGTGCAAATGGTGATCTCAAAATTATTTCCTTTCTATAAATTATTTCACAAATCTAACATGGGCAGTGTCTCAAATGCACTTTTACGACTTGAAGAGTCCTTCGTTGACACCTATAGACCCTCACTAAATAAACAATGAGATGATTACCCTTAAATCACTGACATATATCTCTTACTACAATTGAGCTATTTAAAAACAAAAGGGATTATGTCACATTAACACATTGCTCAAGGGGTAAACTCATAAGAGAGTGATTGTGTCAATCAGAAGACCAACAAGGAAGAACCATGATGTCACCTGATTAGCATAATTTACAATATATCATTGTACATTGTACATATATTTTGTTATAAAAACGCTTGTAATGCGATGTTAACGATCATATCGTTTCATCCCTGATGAGTCAATACTATTGACGAAATACTAGTATCGGATTTAAATGATTCTTCAAACGACTATGTGAAGTATGTTATATTTAATCTATATGTGACCTTGCGTTGAACACAAAACCACTTTCAATTGCAGCAATATTGATAGGTCCTGAGATCTAGCACCAGCTATGAACATTTATAACCATTGGAAGTACTTTATCAGACAATAAAGGTATATTTTTTTTCATGACGTAACAATTGAATGACGTTTTATACCCTCTTCCCCGCTGCCCCCTCATGATCACGCGTCCATGGTAACCTTTTATCTCGGTTCTTTCGATCAACGGGGCTTATCCCTATCAATGTCTATCGTATTGGCGATTTTGCCGATAATGTTTCTTTTAATGAAGACTAGTTTCGAGTCATATAGTTCTATCTATCGGAAAGAAGAATGGAAAACAATAGCTTGTCGACTGTCGAGTCACCGCGTTGTTTCACGTCAGGTCACGGCGCCCCCGTACGTGGGACTGTGACGTTGGTTCACGTCAACCGTCTCTACCAGGTTCAATGTGTTAAGGTCAACCTAATACTTAAATAATTCTGGGTAAACAGCCCCAAGAGTCTTCTTATAGAACAGATTAAAGCATCACCTTCAACGTTTATGACAGCAGCAAAAAATAGATGTCAGGATTCAGTCCGCCATCTCGCCAAATATAATTCAAAATTGAATAAATGAAAAAGTTAAAATTCAAAACTACTTCTTAATTATCAATCAGGGATATCATTTATCAAATAGGGAATGAGATTTTTTTAAGCTGTAAAAATTATCTCTTATCCCACCCAATTTCACGTAAAACGTCACCTACCGTCCATCCTCCACCATCAGTTGTCATGTCACAGTAGATTCTGATAGGTCCTTTACCATCCAGTGGGTTAATGGTGTACACTCCGTCTTGAGAGTCAGGATGTCTGTACAGAACATCTTCACAACCTTTCACTATTCAGAAATTAGGAAGAAAAAGAATCATCTGTAGTATATGTAGTTCGGATTGGTATTCTTTGACATTAGGACTTCTAACAATATATAGTATATGATAATTACAAAAGTAAGCATTTATATTTCTTGAACATTTTGTATTTATGTCGAAACTCCCCAATTAATCTCATAACTCAAAACCACCATTTCCTCCAGCACAAAACGTAAATGTTGATTATTCACAAAGGTATTTCGCAAAATAACAGTTGGCTTACAAAGTAATTTACTTGGTGTCATGAGTGTGTGATTGTTTAACATTGTATAACATTGTTGTATTGTTTAGTGGGGCACACACACACACACACACACACACACACACACACGCACACACACACTTGTTTTGATAGTCTTAGCTGACAGTGTCTTCAATCATCTGGAACATTCTGGAAGGTATCTAACCTATATATAGGCTGGCATAAGAACTCTTACTCATCTTGCTTCTTACAATCAACTTTGCGATCATCTGCCGTGCCACTGTTTTTGGATACCATTACAAGCCGGATTCATCTATCTCTTATGAAGACTCACTGACTGTGTTCTACATTCATCAACTGTGTGATTCATAAGGACTGGTGAAAATACTTATTTAGCTAATTAGTGTGACTCATTTGATATTGTATTATAACTTGTATTAGCTTGATATTGTAACCTAAACACCTTGTTTATTATTCGATAAATTAAATTGTAATTTAAATACAATTGTCTTGTTATGTTTTGCTGGTTTGACTGGGGACATTTTCTTATTCCAAATTCATTCGTAACAATGGGTTATTTTTAAATTTTCATAATTTTAAAATCATATGAAGGGTTCTCCGTCGGTTAGTGTAACATACCTAACGCCAAGTATGAACTTACCATCACAATTTTGAAAGATCAGAAGATATGACTTGGTATATATTTGAGAAATATGTAACGTTGCAGTCTGCGTCACAATCTACATCAGTAGTTAATGAAACAATTAACTATTTACGTTTACGATTTAACTATCCAGGTTTTTTGCTTGCATACCTTGAATAGATTTATAAACGTGTTGTCACTTTACATGATTACAATATTCTTAGTTACTAATTCGTCAGCTTCACTGCTTTACACTATCGCGTAATTGTTATGACCATTGTGTAGAAGAACGATAGCCTATCTTTCATTGTAACAGAGTGAAAACGAACACATTCTTTAAAGTTTCTCTCGTTTTTCGATAGTAACTTAAGATCAATATCTAGTTGTGCAAGAGATGGATAAAATATTTGTCAACTATACCTAGCAAAGTACCAAACTTGATCCGTGCATCTAATAAATGTTTGAATTCTTTATTCAACTAACGTTTATCTTATCTTGATATTTCTATTTCAACCCTTACATGAGAGGAGGTAAAACAAAGAATTCCACTGTAGAGGATATTGTAAGGTGATCTTGCTGTAAGACAATGAGGATATATTTATTTGACAAATAAACCAACGCGAAATAACGTCGGCAAATAATACTAACGTTGTTTTCTGAACATTTCTTATAAATAATTAGATTCATCATACTCACCAAAAGGTAATGCGTAGTAAAGCGAACCCTCGTCTTCTATGCTTGGCGCCGTGGAATTGAATACCTTGTCATGGGCAGTACACACTTCATTCTGTGTATTGTAAAAGAAGGATACACATCTCTTGTCTCTAAAACAACGACTTGCACACGCAGATCCTGAATCATCGACTTCACTCCATAGGGAATTATTAAGAATTTTTAAATCATCGAAATAATCATTTTTCAGCATTTCATATTTGTATGGACAAGCGATGTAGCTATATGGTAAACTGTACATGAACAAAAACATAAAGAACATGTTGTAGTCATCCATCATCTCAACAATAATGTATTTCTAGATTGATTGCTATATGCAAAATGGGCTAACAACAGCAGAAACAGCAAATCGCTCGAGTAAAATTACAATAATGCACTTAAAAGAGACTGTGAATCGCATTGTACTAATTGACGTAATCTTTACACTGCTCTTTGATCGAATAGATGATATTTCGTTTTTGTTATTTGTTAATTGCTGTTGATGTAACATTGAATATATATTTTCTTTCAATTCATCAACATATATCAATGCGTTGATATGACAAAGAACCCTTGTAGATCGATTCTGTTGTAAACATTTGGAGCAAAGAGAGATATTCATCACGAAACATATAAAGGAGAAATCGTTCAACATTTGAAAGTTAGATAATCAATATAAATGTTATCAAGGAAAAACATATAGATTAGGAGTAACCATTGACCATTTTTCTAAAAGTATTATGTTGAAATATAACAACAGAACTCTTCAATGCAATGTCAACGAATAATCACGCTGTCACTAAGATGCACGTCACCTCAACTCTCAATCAACTCTTTATGTAATTAAGTCGCCAGTTCAACTAGTGAAACTGGAATACAAATATACTGTTCTTATATCAATATCAGTTCATGGCTATGTGCAGTTTAATAAATGCGTATAATAGATGGACATTGTCTTGAAAAATTAATCACTCGATGATGTTTGTCCAAAAACATCGAACGTCCACATAAGAGCTGTGCCAAGGCAATGACAGTTTTTATCTAATTCAATTAAATATATTTATTTTAGGTGGGCACTTGTGTATGAAGACATGCAAGAACGATATCGACTTGTATATTGTAAAAGCAAGTTCTTGGAATTCGCCATCAGAGAAATCAATATTGAATAGACTTAGGAACATGAAATTAACAATTGCGTGTTATGTCACTTAGTGACCATGTTAAACCTTCTCGGCATCTCTATCACAAGCTTACTGAATTGTTTCTGAGGAAGGACATTGTCAAAGTTCACTCTTGACATGATTAGATTCGAACTTTATACCACAATACCACGAGTTCGCTGATGGCGTTGGGCTTAAACACTCCTTATTAATCAATTTTGTTAAAGAGCAACTCTGTGATTTTAATAACATATTATTTACCTTTGATACAAACCTAAATGTCATATGTGGTGAAATAAATCCAGAACATCTTCTCTTTTCATGTCAAAAAGAAATATACATGACAAATACTGTTTTTCCATGAAAATCTAAAAACAGCCTTATAAATACACAGAGGTGTAGATATCACGTCCAATATACATAAATACTAGTTACATAACCTAACAAACGCTATCAACTCCTAACTGCCCTTCTGCCTGTTTTAGATAAGTTTCTTAAATTACGTTTGACTATTTGACGCGCGCCACTGTCCGGTTTCCCATCATAATTGCGACGATCTACCTTCATATTGTCACTGTAAAAACAATAAGGTTTAAAATGTGTCTTTTTGGTAACAGTCGATACTTCACGATCAAATGACACCATTGATTAAGTTTGGCAACAACTCACGGAGTGGCTCTTAAAACCACAATAAAATGAGTGACTTTGACTTTTAAACATAGTTGTACATTGAATACATAGTACATGTTGGAGTAAGGATTACGATGTAACTTTGAATATGCAGTGGTTGACCTTTAAATAGCTTCAAGCCTTGTACTTTATACTATTGCATAAAGAAGTCGGCGATTTCTTGCGATTTCCAACCACAAAGAGTCTTCTGGATCACAATCACCGACATAATCAAAAGAGTCCTTCATATAACACTTTTTCAGGGTATGTTATTCTGCGTCAACATTAACTACGTATTGAATCAAATGAAATTATAAACGAAATATCTATCTACTGATCATTAAAAGGTTATTACAATTATGTATTGATTATGATAAATTATATGGACAGAAAGTAGAATATTCTTAAACATGATATTTATCTGGTGTTTCTGAATTTAAATAGATGTTGTTTTTTTCCCTGATATTCTTTTAAAAACATGCCATACCTAATACCACATCTTAGCTACTGCTATGTACTAACCTTTGCTGATTGCATCAAACAAAGTTGAACAAAATGTTTGAAAGATAAAAGTTTGAAACTAAAGATTCTAAATTATTTTTTTTTAGAAAATTCGTAGAATGTTTATTAATACGGTTTCTAGTCTTCTGTACATCAGAGGTATCAAAACAAAGCTTTGTAAAGATTAGTCCTAATCTTCTGCTGTATTGCCTCAAACAGACATAATAAAGTGGAGACACCCTCCAATAACTAGTCCAACCTACAATAGTTGATTTTAAGTGTTGCCAATGTGTTATGGTAAAAGTATTGACAAGGTAAAAGTAACACTAATGCTTTCGTTTCAAAGCAAACTATGATATTTTTTAATTAAGAAATAAAGTTCGCTCTACCCCAATGTGTTTTGTAATAAAGTATAGTTTTGCCCTGAACTATTATAGTTAAAGCACGAGGACGGTGCACACATTGGGGTAGAGCGAACTTTATTTCTTTTCTAAGATGCTAAAATGATCTTTACGGGGACCTCTCTGATTTTATTAATTTCGAAATAAAATATAGTGTTTACATCGCTCATATTAATAATCCATGAACAGGGCTAACTGTTGGCTATTCCAAGTATAGAACCCAACCCCTACTTTAAAACGACATTTAGTTGGTTAAAACTCTGATTATTGCAGTTTTGCACTTTAACTATTTCATTTATTCAATTTTGAAATACATTTTCTGCTTATTGTTTTGTTTAAAAACTTAAACAAACAAATTAACACCTCTTTGTTCTTAAAAAACCTTGACTTTTACAAACTCTTGTCGTGCGATTATGCAGTGCTGGCCACATTGCCCATATAAGGCTTATGACGTGGTCAACATTCCACAAAGAATTATGGGTAATGTTTGTTTTGGAAGCGTGATGGCGGACTCAATCCTGACATCTATTTTTTTGCTGCTGTCATAAACGTTGAAGGTGATGCTTTAATCTCTTACATAAGCAGACTGTTCGGGCTGTACACCCATAATTATATAATCATTAGGTTGACCGTGTCACATTGAACCTGGTAGAGACGGTTGACGTGAACCAACGTCACAGTCCCACGGGGCCCGTGACCTGACGCGAAACAACGCGGTCACTCGACAGTCGACAAGCATTTGCTTTCTATTCTTATTTCCGGTAGATAGAACTAAATGATTCGAAACAAGTCCCCATTATAAGAAACATTATCGACAAAAGCGCCAATACGATAGACATTGATAGGGACAAGCCATGTTGATCGAAAGAACCGAGATGAAAGGTTACCATGGACGCGTGATCAAGAGGGGGCAGCGGCGAACAGCGGATATAACGTCATTCGATTGTTACGTCATGAAAAAACTATACCTTTATTGTCTGATAAAGTACTTTTTTTTCGATTGTTCTAACCGCTAGGCATTTTAGAAAAAGAAATAGAAGTGTTTTGACACTTTGTTAACGTAAATATTGCAAAAGTTGGAAGAGACTTTGTTTGTAGGTAGATATGACTTTCTAAGTCCTAGTCGTGCGCCGCCTAATAATAGTGGACGATCGCGAGTCTCCTGTGGCAAACTCTTGGAGAATTTTCGAATCTCGTTCTACACATATGTACCCCACTTGTTGTAAAGGAAGAATAAAGATTCCATGTCATAATGATACCGACTTGCACACGCAGAGACTGACTCTGTACCTTCAATCCTTTGGGAATTGTGGGTAATTTTCAAATCATCCAAACCATCTTTCTTCTACATTGCATATGTGTACGGACATGTCATTTTTAAAACTAAACTGTTACTTTTAATCACAACATCATGAACGTCCTATTGTGAATCATGATTTCTCATACCATATATCTATTTGACACAATTATTACTGTATGCAAATTTGCAGCTGCTAGGAGAACAAAACGCTTGAGTCGACATTAGAAATGACTAATGCAAAAGTGTCTTAATTTCGAAACATATTGATATTTAGACTTCAGATGGGTCACTAAAAATAGCTGATATATTTTCTACGTTTTTGGTATTAGAATATGAATGTTGAGTTATATTTTCCTTTTTTTCGATTTGATTAACGTAGGAATGTTAGTCATTATAAAACATAGTTAAGGAAATCCATTCAAAATTTTAATGTCAGATAAGTTAGGCATAAGTTATCGTTAATGGAACAAATATAAATACTTTGTAAATGTTTACTAGCATTCCATTCACCAGAACCATGCCAGTGATTTACCACCAAACTCAGCGTGTGAACATGTAAAAATCCGACCCACATAACGTGCAGTAATGATGCATATATACGCTTGTTTGAAAGGGCAGACAGTAACATATAGATCACCAAAACTATGCCAAGACTAACGCAAGCGGAACGTGACCATGCGTTCGGTATGTCCACTATGGGGGCTCAAATGGCAATAACTGCAGCCAAATCGCCATCAGAAGTCACTC
The DNA here is from genome assembly GCA_921293015.1 of Phorcus lineatus. Classification (NCBI taxonomy): domain Eukaryota; kingdom Metazoa; phylum Mollusca; class Gastropoda; order Trochida; family Trochidae; genus Phorcus; species Phorcus lineatus. The sequence goes on from OV121092.1 coordinate 1,851,821, forward strand.
GGTTATGTCATCAGCACAGGAAAACCCCTTCTTTGACTTCGTTTGGCCGGTATACGAGCCTACCGCCCCTTCCGTGGAATGGCTGTGATCCGTTTACACCGTCGCAGATTACGATTGACACGTCTTGTACGCCGGTGGCATCAACGTGACTGGGAGAGGGTGCTGCTTACAGACGAGAATAGGTTTTGCCTCTTCAGGAAGAACGGCAGGGCTCGACGTAATGGACGAAGGGGCGAGCGTCTCGCGCCAAACTGCATCAGAGTGATTCACCCGTTTGGAGGCGGAGGCATCGGGGTGTGGGGAGGAATTTGTAGTCAAATATTCGACGCCGCTAGTTGTTCTTCAAGGGAATCTGACTGGCCGACGATAAATTGATGAGGAACGTTCCTTTCGTCCAACAGCCAAGCAGATTGATATTGCAACACGACAACGCAAGACCTCATACTGCCCGAATTGTCAGAGACTACACTGAGAACGCCAAAGTTACTGTTTCGACTTGGTCAGCCAATCTGGGATCACATTGACCGCCACCTCCAAACATCCAGCAGAAACTTGAGCAAGCTCTATTTAACATATGGAACAGGATTCCTGTCATCAACCCGATGACTGCAATGAGGAGGCGTGTACACGCTTGCATTGATGCCCAGGGCGGTCACACTCGCTATTGATGACAGACTTCGTGATTCCTGTGACTAAAGAGAGGTTTTTTGCACCTGTCTTTTAAGTCCACATTTGTGTAATCTGTCTCTTTTCTTGTGTATCTGGGCAAATCAAATGCCGATTTGGATGGGTTTTTTATTAGAGAATATTGGAAAATAATTTCTGTTTATAAACAAATCGTCAGAATTTTCATATCCGCGTTTTCTTTTAGACTTGAAAAATATGTGAAACCTTTCCTTTTGCCTGGTAGTTTATGTATGAAAGAAATAAATTACTTCAAAAGCTTACACTTTTCTTGTTCACTTCAACGATTTAGGTATAAAAATACGAATATATCATGTACGCAATCCTTTATTTTGTAAGGCAATGTAAGGCTTTTCATGTACCGTTTACGTGAAACAGCTGTTGGTATGTTTAATCAAGATTGGTAGTACACATTAAATAATAGCTCAAGCTAGGCACGATTCATATCGCATTTTTAAAACCTTACTCCAATCTGATCATTATTTATTGCATTTAAAATCAAAGAAGCTGATGATCAATGAAAGAAGATTTAAGTCAATCGATAAAAGCAATAGAAAATACCAGTTGTGTAAAAATGGTATTGAAAACGAAATACACTTTTTTGTGTTTGTCAACCAAACGCAGAGTAGCGTTAATAGTATATCTCAGATTGCTATCTCTTCGAGGCTTCACTTATACTTTTAAACTAATTATTCCTTCTGATATGCATGTTAGTATACTTATGCTTTCCCAATTTGTTACCATTGTCATGTCTTTGAGAGACGACTTGTTAAAATCTTCTTTGCAGCCAACCTTTAAATTTTGTGTAACTTAAATGTATATGGACAGGAGGCCTCTCATACAATAAACATCTTCGAGTGATGACTAACGTCTAGTCAGTTAAACAGCTGACACAGGGAAATGTGATGAGATGCAGCAAGGCTTAACTTTGTCAGTGATTTGGACTAGAGTGACTTATGACTTGCGGAGGGATGTTAAGTAGAACATGACAGCTGAGAGTAAGGTAAACTAGAATGAGAGCTTTCATACTGCTCTTAATTTCATTTCAGTCCATTTCAAAGAGTATTGCTTTCCATGCCAGGTCGCCCAGTTGAGTCCTTTACCGTGGTCAGTGTGCCCGTAGAAACCGTTCAGGTTGGAGTTATGGCAACCATTGTACCACCACCCGCCTCCAAAATCCACTGCACAGTTTCCCCCCCATTGGTCATTGTCTCGGTCAATTGTGGTAAACATCATACCATTGTGGACAATAGCCAATGAATCACCTGGAAATGTAGAGGGAAAAGGGTTTGAGCCGGTTAGCAGATAGTTGGCAAGATGTAAAGAAATGTTGAAAAATGCAATAATTATGAAGGCTATTGGTTGAGAATATATCACTGACTCAAATCTCAATATAACCTATAGGTATACGTGTACCTCCTAGATATGCGTGTGCAAAGTTTGCAAAACCCCCTTTATTGACAATGGTAAATTTGTGATAGCAGCGACCAAACTGCTAAATTAAGTACGATATCTAAAACACTGAGGATTGAAATGCACTTTTATACAGTTGAGCGCCACTTATAGCTGAAATAAGACCAAAGCTGCGCTATATATAAACAAAAACTCACTCACTCACTCTAATCATTTCACAAACCTTTGTCTCCTGTATAGCCGTCAACAGTGAGGCGGTAGTTTTCAGCCTCGTTTTCAATCATGAAGTTGGAATACGTGGCGAATCCTGATTGGTTGCCCTGGTCTAGCATGTCAATCCGTAGCTCTACTCTTACCGGTACAGTCAGTTGATGGATGAAATCATTTCCTGTATACATATTAGAATTATAAAGATACAGAGTTTCTTGATGGGGTCAAAGTTGTGAAACCTTGTCAATCTTATCGGTTTATCAAGTTGTACGAACTGTTTTGAAAATTACCATTACAACGCTATTTGGTACGTCACAGTTTCTAAAACATGTTGTTGTATTCTTCAGATAAACAGACTATGTGTAGCAACTTGCGCGCCAGTGACGTAATTCTTAAAGATTTTATCAAACAGAACAAACGAAAACTATGGATTGGTTGTTTTGAAATATTTATGAACTTGTGAAAATGATATTTGTAGAAAGCTTTTGGCCTCTGAAAGTTAAAGAGGTCATTTGCTCGATTTTAAATAGAAACAAGCAAGTGTCTTTTATTTTGAATATTATAAGTTGGGATATAAATTGAACTTAAATCAGTAAACATGAGGTTTGACAAGTATCAAAGCAAACATCGTATTAAATGGAATATACTGCATGTCACGTGTGCAATGTGAAACGAATATGAAAGTATGCAATCTCAAATACATCACCCTTTGAACTGATTGATGATTTTTAAGTACTTGAACTGAAATTTCAAACTCAAAGCACATTTCGGCAAAATTTTAACATTAGTTGTTAACCTGTTAATGAGAATATGTTATGTCTGTAACGTTGGTCATCCTCGTTGTATGACTGGCTACAGTGTAAAACTAAAGACCGTGAAATTTGGTTAAATATCTGTCTGTTTATTTTGTGTCATGCACAGGAATAGATATGTTGACTAGCAACTAGTTCACGACTATCCTTGAAATGCTTATGAGTGTCCCAGTTTAGATATGGGCGATTGTTGTGTTAAAAAAAATAGACACCATAAACATAATTTACGAGTATAAATAGCTGAACGCGATGGACCAAAACTACAAGAGTTGCCTATGATGGCAAGTTCTATCGTTCTGTATATTGCACTTCATGATCGCTGTTGCAATTGTTGAACATTACATCATTTCGAAAAGGTTTTAATATTGATTGATATAACCGTAAACTTTGTTTACAAAAATATATGCGAAGAAATCCTTTAGTTTTTAAATGCATCACGAATTGATTTGAAACGCTACTTAAGCAGTATTATAAAGTGCAGTAAGCAATACGTTTTTAACGGTATTTTCCAACGACTACTCCAAGTACCATCGCTACCAAATAGGGCAATCATAGAGCTCCTCCAAATACCCTGATAACCTCGATGCCAAATTCTTCGTATCGCAAGGTATATCACCAGCTAATGAACGATTCTCATGTAGCAGTAGTGACACGACCCGAATGAATTCGTGATTTTAGCTTCAAGCTTGTTAAATTGCGATATTGCATTGGCTTGATGAATACACCTAACCACAGCCTTGATGAACCAGCTGTTAATTATAAGAGGATTTGGGCCTACGGGAATCATGCTATTGGATGGAGTTCTGTGGATTGAAATACGTTGACAGAGTAAGATGCTTCTGTGTTGTTTAAAATATCACGAACATTTTATCAATTTAACATCAGTTGTATGGCATGTTTTAAATATGGATTGTCGTCGTTATCGTTTTTTGCTATTACAACGGACATTGGACTTGTTACAAGGTCAATATTGAAATCCTCAAGTACTAACATATTGATAACTTGAGCATGTCCATTGAAAGCCTCACGCTGCATGTTCGACTATCATAAAATAAAGGCCATCATACTTCCGTTGTATCCGACAACTCGCCAAGAATAATGATATAATGCTGTATACTATGGTAATTTATCAAATGAAGAATGTACATATCAAAACAATACATACAATTAAACATAAATAACAAAGAACTTTTCTTCATCGATAGGATGGATCATTAACCTACTGCATTGTTATGGAACTACTCCTTGTTCCTGACAAAACGAATCTTGATAATAATTTGATTCAAGATGACAAAAATTATCGACCTTCACATACACATGTAAGAAAAAGGATGTAAGAAAATGGATGAGTTGAATTTTCAATGGGCGTCATATCAGTTTGGTAATCCTCAACATTTAAAAGTAATGACATAAATCTATATATATAATAAAGAAAAAAAACTGATTACCAAGCCAGAAATTCCCATCAAGGTCACCAAATCCATTTTTGTAGTTGGTCCAGTTTCTGTAAAAATCGGTTGTGCCGCTTACACGTCTTTGGAAGACCTGGAATAGCCGCATAGACTCTTTATTACCATGGTCAAAATCCATTTTCTTTAAACAGACGTTACTCAATCATGTTCTTCCCTCGTACTCTATGCTACCTTTTAAGCAAGTTTCTAGGTTCTTTTAAAATTTGCTTTTTAGCGTTTCTACATAATCATTTTATATATTTTCTCAATATATGTTGCATACATGAATATACGTATTATAAAAACTGAAGAAAACATTGGGAACTGGTAAGGGACTTAACAAGACTAGCTAAAAATAAGAGATCATACTTTGTAAAGTGATAATGTTTTTTCCTTATGGTGTTAACACTTAGGGTGTTGTTTATCTTTGAGACTTCACTTCATAGATGTTATTTTGTGTTCATAGATGTTATTTTGTGTTCATAGATGTAATTTTGTGTTCATAGATGTTATTTTGTGTTCATAGATGTTATTTTGTGAAATGGTTATCATACAAATCAAATTATTTCCTGTTTGATAATATAAGTGTTCTTTTCCTTATTGCGATTGGCATCAGAAACATCAGTTTAACGAGGGTACAAAAGATTTCAATAGTTTTCACATATAACCGCCCCTTTGACGTGTCGTGCTTTTTATTCACTGTAACAAATAAATATAGGAACAGATATAGTCAGCAATAGTTGTAATTTATAATTTGTCATAAAGTTCAGATGTATGTTAAAATATTTGTACTCAAAATCAACCTCATGTTTTTGTCGAACTATCTTCATGTGTTCAAGAAGTTTTTACAGCACTACATAAATCATGATCAAGTATTCCTCACAGCCAAAATTGTATATCATACTGATGTTCTCTTGGCCACAAGACTTTGTTTTTAATAAAGGAGAGTCCTGGGATGCATGTAGTGCCATGGGATGTCTGAGTTCATTCCATTAGTATTAGCTCTCGCTTAGGGGCTCGATTTTGAATTTATGGGGGATAGATAGCGCAGTGGTTCGGATCAAGGGGCCCGTGGTTCAAATCCCGCCAGGGTTTCGGCAACTTTGTCTGCAGTAGAGAAATGTTCTACACGCGGTAAGGTTTGGGTGCAATGCTACACTGAATTTCAGCGCAGTTCCAGCCGATAGTAGCAGGTTTCACCGCAATGCATAGCCACAATGGTATTGAGGGTTTTCTTCCTAAAATCAAACTAGCAGCCGCGATGTAAGTAAATACTCTTTTAAGCGACTTTAAACCCCAAATGTATGTGTGTGTGTGTGTGTGTGTGTGTGTGTGTGTGTGTGTGTGTGTGGGTGTGTGTGCGTATGCGTGTGTACAGTGGAGATAGAAAACTTTAGTTAACTATTCACTAACTTGCTTGACTATTGATGCAACTTACCAGTCCTACTATTACATCTGTTTTTCTATTGCATTTAGTTTCAACAAGATTACATACATATGATACCTGAAACATTTCCCTTACCGTCCATCCTCCACCATCAGTGGTCATGTCACAGTAGACTCTGAGGGCACCTGTACCATCCAGAGGGTTGATGGTGTACACTCCGTCTGGAGAACCAAGATCTCTGTACAGAACATCGGCACAATCCTTCACTGTTCGGTTTAAGAAATAATGAAGTAAAAAATATCTTTTAGTCATTTCAGATTGTTATTTAAATTGTATATTTAAAGAACAGGGGAAGACAAAAGATAAGAATGGAACACAGAGAGATATATGTAAACAAACGTTCAAGCATTTAAACATATATATATTTACACTCTTCTGATTTTTACGGGTATACATTTCAAAAATTAATATTCACATTTTCACATATTCACTTTTCGAATTAACCTTTACCCATTTTTCAGTTACTATTTCAATTAATCGGTTCTCTCTTAAGATTAAGTGACACAATTAGAAAGAATCTCAAAGATTATTAAATTCCACTGACACTCATTGTAATATTAATCACCTCTCATTAATTAAAAGGGACATGCTGGTTTATTTTAAGAGAATGAGAAGACCTGAGTTGGAATTTAAGACGAGATTTATTCCAAATGATATTGCACTGTTTACTATCATGCTTCTCCGGTTGTTCATTTAGGATTAATACCTAATATTGGATAACTGAGCTATTTAGGCGACGTCTTTCCTCGTTACACTGTCACTTTTCAACGGCGATTATGTAACATTAAAGTGACACATAGTGTGTTTCATGAAATTTGTATCAAACTTAAATCAAGCCAAAATATCATAAATTATAACCTGAGGGACGTGTTTAATAACTGAAATATTGTTCATAACCCAAAATCACTCACTCACTATAACCTGAGGTAAGTTCAAAACGTGTATCTAAATTTGTATCTTTATCTCTTAAAGGCCAAAAATATTACATCTTCTTGTTAATGAAAAACAGCATTAATGAAGTTTGCCATATTTTAGCCCAACAATATACTCTGTGCCCCTTTAGATGTAGAATGTACGTCATTGCATTGTACAGTCGAGATCAGTTCTTTGTTGTCACAGTAACAAGGGCTGTAATTTCTAACTTCAGTGATGAGTACACCTTTCCTAGAAACTCATATTTTACCAAAAGACCTTAACATTCCCTTATGACAACGCCCTCCTCTACCTTAGATAACTCACTAATTTTTAAAAAATCATCTATGACAACGCACTACTCTAACGTGAAGAAACCAGTTGTATACTATAAGATATATTTCAAAAAGTATTCCATTTACTCACCAACTCGTAACGAGTAGTAAATGGACCCAGAGTCTTCAATGTTTGGCTCTGTGGAATTGAACTCAACGCCATGGGCAGTACACATTTCATTCTGTGTATTGTAGAAGAAGGATACACAATCGTCATCCCGAATACAATCACTTCCACAATGCGCTACTGATTCCTTTACTTCACTCCATAGAGAATTCTCAACAACTTTCAAATCATTAAAGTTACTTATTCTAAACATCTTTGTCTGGATTGAGCAGTCACAGTTAATCAAATGTAAAATATAAAATATCACAGTTGACATTAAGAACACAAACATGCTGTGTGTTTCCACTGTCTTCTTCCTGAAGTATAGCCTGGTGTTACGAAGAATCACCACACGGCAGTGATCATTGTATACAACCAGTACTTTACGAGTTATCGACCGAAAGACAATATGCATTATCTAGTTCAATTACGTAACCATGCTTTGTAAAATGAATGCAGATACTCTGACCAAGTGTTTGCACATTAGTTTATGTTTATCGTCTCATTGTTAGACAGTGATGTAAAGATAAAATTTCTCCTGGTTTGTATCGATTTACATGACTTTCTAAAGTTCTGACACGACTATGTGAAATGCACAACATGCACCTCAGTGAATAGGACTATTCGTGTTATCGCTGATTGATTATGTTGAAGATATATTAAGCTGTTGTACCCTGCTATAAGTAATCGAACAATGCATGTAGCATTGGAAAACCAAGTACGCTAAAACCGATTTAAAGAAATGCCACGGCAGATATTCTTGTGTCAAAATCAATTTTAATAACCTATTACTTACGTTTACGTTCCTTATATATTATGTATTTTAATTAGAAATTTAACTTAGCCTATACATACATCGATTTGCACATCTATCATAAATAATTTAATATTTATAATAAAGGTTAATGGATTTATCATATATTAAATCATAATTTGCTTTCATCATTTATCTAACATTTACAGTGTATTTGCTTTGAACTTTTCCTAGCCTTTATAAATAGTTTACCATTGTATAAGCATTAATGTACGTCTGCAACGTCTTACCTCGTTGAATTTTACAATCATTTTATTTTATAAGCATTTCAAAGAATTGCTTTCTCACAATGAAGATTAAATGAATGACTCGTTTGAACAGAAATGAAGTGATCCCTCTAAAAGGATATTATTTTATCAATTGAAATCTTTTCTTGTTTGATTTGTTATTGTATGGACAGTTGTTACTCTTTGTGTATGGTTACTATAGAATGTATTTTTTATCATGAGTGTACGCCTCTGTTATCTATTCGATTTTCGATCGAAAGTGTCGGAGCTTTCACTTATTCTGTGTTTAATGTTGATTTCAGCGGTATCTGGATAGACAGTCACCAAACCAATTCAATGTATAATATTAATCATGATGAACCATGTTTAAGGAAAATCAGAGAAAATCAATGTTAAAAGTGTTTGTTGTAATTCATGCAGTTATCAAAACGTACGTCTTGGTACATCCGCCACATGTCAAACAATTTCCATATGATACCTTTTAGAATTATAGTTTAGCCAAAATAGTATGTGCATGTAAAATGTTTCTGCATAAGTGCTGCTGTTGTTCGCTAAATATACAAGTACAACTTGTTTCAAAGTCAATTCACAAGCGTCCGATAGAGGTGCGAATATCAACCGTTCGACTTGTGGCAGGAAGTAAAGCTACCTGTACAAGTTCTGGACATGCGCACAAATGCCAATTTCACGGCCTCCTTGACTTGTTTTGATGTCAATTGCATGCGAAACACGATCTGCTCTCCTAATGAATTCAAATCAAATATAGATTGTTCTTACCTATGTATTTTACTTATGGTTAAAGCAATGTCTGCTCGCGTCGTGGTTCAATCAACAAATTCATTACTAAACAACAAACACTCGTGGTCAAACTATAACAGATTACATTGGCTGATTGTACTTTAGCCTCGAATTAAACACGGTGCTGAAAACCATTATTATGTTTGAAACATATACTTGTATTGTAAGATTTCTGCAGATAATGAATACAGGAGAGATAGTTAAGGATAGTCCAATGGGGGTGTATTTTGTTGAAACAAAAGTCAAGGGGACATTCCCATTTATACATATGATGTAATGATTTTATTAGTACGTGATTGTAACATAACCCAGTTGCAACATTTGTCTGAAGGTAACATTTTGGTTGATTAGATTGTACAACTAGCTGAATGAAGATGCACACTCAGTAAAATAAAAAGAGACAGCGAGAAAAGCTGTGCCACTGCATTACAGGGAATTGCTCATTAATCTTATCATAAATCATTTGTTAATTTATACAAATAATTTATTTTCCTAATCTGTGAAAGTTAGTTAATGTACAGCGCCTTTTTCCACGCCACTCCCTCAAAGCAACGTGACGAACCGTAGCCGATAGATTGGTCGCCTCAAATGTCATTGTAGTCTTATGCTTGAGGCGGGCGGGATAGAATTTTGAATTCATCTTATCATCACCCATGCATCTAAAAGAATTATAGCTTTTTGGCATAAACTTAACACATCTATATCTCACTTTAAACTATCTTCAATAGTTAACGAGTTTATGTCACTAGGTAGCATTGTAATTAATCGTTGTTATTCGTTGCTTAATTCTGTTGAAAAAATATTGAACTCATGTGGGCTTAGCAACGTATATAATTCTCCTAGTAATTATAATCGAACATAGCTACTAATTAAAGTTGAAACTATTCTTAAAGATCAGTTTTACCAAACTTGGAGGAATTCCGTAGAAAGAAGCCCAAGGGGAAATTATTATAAATATATTAAGATCTTGCCATCTTTTGATGCTTATCTTTTACTACCCTATTTTATTTACCGCATCAGAACTATTGTTCTTAGAACCCTGGCAAAGTTCATTCACGTGATAAAATGATGATTGTACATTTTCATATCTACAATTGTGTTTCTATATATCTTGTTTGAACCCACCGCCATTTTGACCGATTGTACATTAAATATATATATATATATATATATATATATATATATTTGTAACATGACTTCGTTGTATCCTCGATTCTGATTGGTCGGTTCGAAAAAATTACCCTATGTTCAATGACAATGAATACCCGCAAATTAGCAAAGGCGAATCACCGCGAATTGATACAACATGGTCACTAGTGCCGGCCCGACTCAAGTTTTAATTGAACAGTTTCTTAGAAATTGTTTGCAGTACTCAGATTTGACAGTTGTTTTTGTCTTTTTTATATTGTGTCTACCGGTATCACAAATAACGAAAATATTTTCAACTGGCTTTCTTAGACCAAGTTTGCCGCAAAGTTTCATGCGGCTGCCTTCTTTCGAATGCCGTTCCCATGGTATGATGTCCCAAATGCCAACTGTTTTGACGTCACAATCTTTGCGTCGCTGTTACAATGGTTTAAGGCTAGTTCAAGACTTTTGTACTCGGGGTATTCCGATATTTTTCTACGAGCTTTATAATTACTGATTTCGATCTCGAATTAAAAAAATATTTTGTAAGGTCTCACTGTAACGAGTGCCACTATATGCTAATATCACAAAGACGGTTTTAAAGTAAATAATGCCGTTTATTATATTTCGAATGGTGAATTATGCCATTTATCGGTGAAAATAAAACCCGTATAATTATGATATTCTACTCAGTGAAAGGATGCAACAATCATATGACGTCGTCTGTGACGTCATGAAACAATTGAATTACGTCATCCGACGGCAGCGCTAGCGAAGCGTTTTAGCTTCTCCAGTCATATAGTTAGGGGGTTTTGGGTTTTATGTCCGCTCCAATATTGATTGTGCAGCAAAACATGTCATGTATGTCATTATCTGTCAAGGTGTCATGTATATTGTTAAGCTTATGAAGCGCTTGTAAAATGTATCACACCACACCAGTAATGCCTATTATTGTAAGCGGCCTTAAGAGTCGCCTTGTCGCTTATAGCACAATAAAGACTTCCGGTTTACCTTCCATGCCTCGTCGTCTTCGATATATTACATGGTGTCAGAAATCCGACTCCACAGCCGACATCCGTCAGTAATAAGAATATTTCGCATCAAAAGGACATTGATAAGGACGAATTTAACAAGTTGGTCGACAAATATCAATACTAAAGGGGCGAAATGGCATCTTTAGCTGGCTCGGTACCGATGATGAATTGGGACAGTGGCGATTTACCGGGCGCATGGAAGAGTTTTCGTTCTCACGTAGATTTCATGTTCGGCGGTCCACTAAAAGGAAAGACAGAAGCAGAAAAGTGTAATTTCTTAGTGCTCTGGGTGGGAGAACGAGGTAGAAACGTCTTTGAGACATGGGCATTGAGTGACGAAGATCGAAAGAAGCTAGACGCTCATTACACAAAGTTTGAAAACTATGTAAAGCCAAAGTCAAATCAAGTATTTTCAAGATATAAATTTCAGTGCAGAACTCAGAATCAGTCAGAAAAAGTAGTGCAGTTCATCACAGACTTGAAAACTCTAGTGAAAGACTGTTCATATACTGATTCGGATGAGATGGTGCGAGACAGAATTGTCTTTGGAACAAATTCACCTAAAGTGCGTGAAAAGTTGATAAATGAAGGTTCTGATCTGACCCTTGAGAAGGCAATAGAAATAGCCAGTACATATGAACTTTCTCAAGAGCAACTGAAAATGATGAGCGGCGAAGACGCAAATATCAACGTCGTCCGTCAATTTCAGGGCAGAAGGGACAAATCAAGACAGAGATCATTCAATAATTCTACTGATAAACAATCTCAAAGACAGAATGTGTGTGGCAAATGTGGGTATGAACATTTTATAAAGCAAGTTTGTCCAGCTAAAGGAAAACAGTGTTCCGAGTGTAAGAAATTCAACCACTTTGCATCTGTCTGCAGGAACAAGAGTGGCAGATATGAACATTCCAAACAGAAAGGAAAGAAACACAAACGTAAAGTGAATAAAGTAGCAGAAGAAGATACATCGGACACTGAGGAAACTTTCTTTGTTGGAGCTATAGACACTGATGGTGACACAGAAACGGATAATGACGAGTGGCAAGATAACTTTAAAGTGTTCAGCAAAACAGTAAACTTTGAGTTGGACACTGGAGCCAAATGCAACGTAATTTCAACAGAGACTCTGAAAAGCCTTGGGGTGAAAACAGCAATGGAAACGTCAAACGTAAGGTTACGGTATTACACGGGACATATTCTCAAGGTAGTGGGAGCTGTCTTACTTCCACTTGAATATAAAGATGTCAAATCCAATGTGAAATTTCAAGTTGTAGATGGGAGCCATGAATCAATATTAGGATCAAGGACATGCAGTCAAATGAGGTTAGTGGCGAGGGTGAACCATGCAGTGACAGAATCTACCATTCCTGAAGATGTGCTAAATGGACATCCTACATTGTTCGAAGGCTTAGGTTGTTTACCTGGGGAACATACCATCAAGATTGATCCGATGATACCTCCAGTAGTCCATCCTCCAAGATCTGTTCCAGTCTCCCTGAAAAAGCAAATAAAAGAAGAATTAGACAGAATGCAAGAACTTGGAGTGATCGTAAAAACAAGAAGAACCAACATCGTGGGTCAACTCCATGGTTACAGTCATCAAACCGAAGAAGATAAGAATCTGCATTGATCCTAAAGACCTTAACCGGGCTATTCTCAGGGAACATTTTCCGTTGAAAACCGTTGAAGAGGTGATGTCATCAATGCCTGGTGCTAAGGTATTTACAAAACTGGATGCAACCTCCGGCTTCTGGCAAATCAAATTGAGTGAAGAGAGCTCTAAATTGTGTACGTTTAATACTCCTTTTGGGAGATATCGTTTCACAAGGCTGCCATTTGGGATAAAGAGTGCACCCGAAGTGTTTCAGAGAGTGATGTCTGAGATGGTCCAGGACATCAATGATGCTGAAGTCATCATGGATGACATTCTAATATGGGGGCGTACGCTTGAAGAGCATGATGAAACACTGAAGAATGTTCTAGATCGTGCGGAAAAATTCAACGTGAAGTTGAGTGCAACAAAATGTGAATTTCGAAAGTCAGAAGTCACATATGTTGGACACTTGTTGACAAGTAAAGGTGTTTGTCCTGATCCAGAAAAGGTCCGGGCAGTAGAAGAAATGTCAAGACCACAAAACAAAGCTGAAGTACAAACATTTCTTGGATTTATCAATTATCTGAGCAAGTTTCTCGTGAACATGTCAGAAGTAAGTGCTCCGCTTCGGCAGTTACTTGAGAAATCAACAGAGTGGCACTGGGAACAACCACAAGAAAAGAGTTTCCAGAAGTTGAAAGAACTGGCAACTAATGCGCCAATTCTCAGTTTCTACGATGAGAAAGAACCTATTGTGATCAATGTAGACGCAAGCTCAAAAGGATTAGGTGCGGTTCTACTTCAAAACAGTAAACCAGTTGCTTATGGTTCCAGAGCACTTACTCAGTCTCAACAGTCTTACGCCCAGATTGAGAAGGAAACATTAGCAATGGTCTACGGCTGCAAGAAATTCCATCACTATGTTTTCGGACGAGAAATTATCATAGAAACTGACCATAAACCTCTCGAGTCAATCTTCAAGAAACCTCTGCTGGATGCTCCAGCTCGTCTTCAAAGACTCCTTATGGCCTTGCAGAAGTACAACATCACAGTGAAATACAAGCCGGGAAAAGAAATGGTATCAGATGCATTGAGTAGACTATATCTACCTGAGGTCTCAGAATCCCTAGTGCCTGAAATAGAGATTAATGCTGTTAATCTCCTTGCATACTTACCTGTGTCGGAAGAAAAACAAACACAACTCCAACAAGCAACGAAAGAAGACCCAGTTCTTCAAAGTCTACAAAATGTTGTGTTTTCAGGCTGGCCAAATTCCAAAACAAGTCTGCCTTCAGGGCTTGGTGAATATTGGTCATTCAGGGACGAAATTTCAAGTCTAAACGGACTACTATTCAAATCTCATAAATTGATAGTACCTACATCAATGAGAAAGGAAATGTTGGATAAAATCCATGAACCCCACATGGGAATAGTCAAGAGCAAGGCTAGGGGGCGTGATGTTTTGTATTGGCCAGGAATGACATCACAGATCGAGGAAATGGTTTCCAAATGTGAGAAATGTGCCCTGCATCAAAAGGCTAATGCAAAGGAACCAATGATCACACCAGACTTACCTGACCGGCCATGGTCAAAAGTGGCAACTGACCTCTTCGAGTTTCAAGGAGAACATTATCTTCTTACCCTGGATTACTTCTCAAAATGGCCTGAAGTAGAAAAATTGGATAATTTGGGAACAGGAAATGTGATCTCATACATGAAAAAGCAAATATCCAAATATGGTGTTCCGGATGAAGTTGTCAGTGACAATGGTCCCCAGTACTCTAGCTCGGAATTCCATCAGTTCAGCAACTACAGCAGTCCTTACTACCCCCGTGGAAACGCACAGGCGGAGAGGGCAGTTCAAACTGTAAAGAACCTCATCAGAAAGGCAAGTGATCCCCATGTAGCCTTACTTGCTTACAGAAACACTCCTATCGAAGGAATTGGCTTGTCGCCTGCACAGATGTTCTTAGGACGTCGATTGAAAACTTCTCTACCGACTGCAGCACCACTTTTGAAACCTGAATTCGCCACAAATGTCAGGAATAAGCTCCAAGTGAAACAACAGAAAGAGAAATTCTATTATGACAATGGAAGGTGCAAGGAGTTACCTCCCTTAACTCCTGGTGATCAAGTTGTGTTTCAGCATCAACAAAAGTGGGTTCCAGCAACTGTGATGGCAAAGCATTCCTCTCCTAGATCCTACATTGTTGAGACAGCAAGTGGGAAAAAGTACAGACGGAATAGATCACAGTGCAAGAAGACAAAAGCTTCTTGGGCTGAGCATTCACAAATGGATATTCAGACTGGATATTCAAACCAAACCGTGTCGAGTGCCAAACAACAAACTGATGTCACGACACCAGTTGACACCAACCAAACAATATCAGTGGAGACACCTGCCACCGATGAACTTGTTAATGTCACAAGGTCTGGTCGCATAGTCAAGCCGCCTCAGAGATTCAATGACTTTGTTACTCCTTAAATTCAGGTTAAATTCATATCTTTGCTTTTCAGAATATTGTGACTCTTTAACAGTAAAGCTAACCGTGCTATAAAGTTTATTTTATTTGTGAGTGACATCTCATGTGAACAGTGTTTTGTTTCAGATTGTGAACTCTCATTGGTTTCTTCCAATTTGTATATTGGAGAACTGTATTTTTACAACAGTTAAAACACTAGGAAAATGGAACTTTTTCAGATTTTAAGCAAACAACAGTTTCATAAGTTTATAAGGTTGATAATTTTGAGTATAAGCATTTATTTGATATAAATGTAAGATGTAGTTATGCTTTACTTTCAAAATCATTTTTATTAAGTTAAAGTCTTGTTAAAGAATAATGTTATCGTTTGGTAACTGAGTTGTGTAAATTTGGTTTGGTTTATTTTTCTATAAAAAGGGAGATGTCATGTATATTGTTAAGCTTATGAAGCGCTTGTAAAATGTATCACACCACACCAGTAATGCCTATTATTGTAAGCGGCCTTAAGAGTCGCCTTGTCGCTTATAGCACAATAAAGACTTCCGGTTTACCTTCCATGCCTCGTCGTCTTCGATATATTACACAAGGGTGTTCCGGTGAGTATATTGGACAAACTGAGTGCCTAAGAGACTGAGTCCGCGTCCATAAAGAACAAATAAAATGTCCTGAGACACGTTGTATACCACTTAGTGCCCACTTGGATACCTGTGCAAAAGACAAAGACATTAAATTCAAAATATTACCATTCTACAAAATGGATACAAATGATAGAATAATGAGTCAGTTGAAAAAAGACTTTTTCATTAAAATATTAAAACCTCAACTTAATGCTTAAGAATAATAACCTATGTGTCCATCCTACCCCTTGCTACATTGTGACGTCATACCATTGTTATGTCAATTGTATCGTGACATCATAACGTCATAACTGTTTTTTGTAAGAAGATATCAATGAAACATGTTGGGGAAATGTTGGCCATGTGTAATTTTTTGTCTTTGAATATATAATATTGCATACTTGTGAACTCTTTTTCAAATATTGTGTGTATATAATACATATATATATTTATCTTATACCTGCTTATAAATACAGATATTTTGAATGTACGATGGACCCTCCGTCAAGCACCCTGTATCAGCCCGCAGGGCAGATAACCTGTATCAGCCCGTCGTCAAGGGCAAAAACCTGCATCAGCCCGTCGTCAAGGGACTTGAACCCGGAACCGAAGGCAACGATCGTAAAAAAAGATCGAAGTCGCGAGGAGTTTAGAGTTGTCTCCCTTTTTACAGCTGACGTTACAATATGGCTGATATCGCGGAGAGAACGGTGCAGTCTCTTGCTGATCGGATATTTCACCTTGATACCATCAAGTGAGTAAAATGAAAGCAAAAGTTGCAATAGGTGTAAAATCAGAGTAATTAGCTCTAACAGTGACAGTGATTAGCAGCCCGTATTTGTTTATGGACGTTAACAAGAGTAATTACGTCAATCAGCTTTGATTCTCGGTATGGCACTCATGTTAATGTTAATAATTAAAGTTAAAGATTGTTACAGTTTCCTTTTCTATTTTTTAAGTATATATGATAAAAATAGTATGATATGGGTATCTTCATATCACATCCTGTATCAGCCCTCGACCAATATCAGCCCTCGAGCCCTCATATAAGTTCATTACCAACCGGTTTCAAAACATAGTGATCATCAGGGTAACTTATACATTGTGTTGCTAATAGTATAGTATACTATGTTGTGAAACCGGTTTGTAATGAACTTATATGAAGACCAATCTTCAGTCTTCCATGAACATTTAACTTTTACATCTAACGATATATATATATATGGATTTGTACACTTTTACCACCATTGGTGGTCCTTGGAGAATAAAGAAGTTGAAGGAATGAGTGCGACTTCGGATCAAGAGGTCTGATTGCTGATTGCTGATTGTTTAAACTTCTGAGTAGGAATATATGTTTGCACGAAAATAGAATACTTAATAAGCTTAAACTAGTTTTGTTCACTTGAATGATTTAGGTAAAACAATATGAGTATATCAAGTACACAATTCTTTATTCCTTCAAAGTTATGGCTTTGCAAAGCTTTGTCAGTCATTCTGCAATGTGAGGCTTTCCTGTATCGTTTTCGTGAAACAACTGCTGCTATGCTTAATCAAGATTGGAAGTCGATATTAAATAATAGCTCAAGGTACGATTGATATCGAATTCTTATACCCTTACTCAAACCTGG
Source organism: Phorcus lineatus (assembly GCA_921293015.1). Classification (NCBI taxonomy): domain Eukaryota; kingdom Metazoa; phylum Mollusca; class Gastropoda; order Trochida; family Trochidae; genus Phorcus; species Phorcus lineatus. The sequence continues at coordinate 1,869,517 of OV121092.1, forward strand.
AAATTATCTATTGAATTTCACATCTAAACGCTGAGGCGTTAAATAATTCGTTCTAGATCAAGATTGTAAAGTTCAATGATCAATGTGTTGAGACGAAAGTCAACCAATAGAACCAAAGGAATAAGCCAGTTATGTAAACATGGTGTTAAAAACGAAATACACTTTTTTTTAATAGTATATAAGTATAAACCAGATTCCATAGCTTTTGAACAACTTATTTCTTCTGATGTGCATGATTGCATTCTTATGCTTTCCTACTATGTTACCTTTACAAATTCTGTGAGACGAATTTTTAAAATCTTCTTTGTTGCTACACTTTGTGATTTAACAATTTTATTGCATGTAACTTCAATGTGTATGGGCAGAATGCCTCTTATATAATATATACATATTTGTATTTGACTGTAAGGCCCTCATCATAAATTAGCCAGCTATTGAGACCTGGTAGCGTCATGAATGTTGGGCGTTTAAGTATGAACTGACAGCCTTGCATTAAGTGAGGCAGCAGAAATACAGGCTCAGGTCGAGGAAGCTACAATTCGATTTGAGTTAACCTCTCACTGGTCTTAACTTCATTTCAGTTGTCTTCATAGAGTAATGATGATCATGCCAGGTCACCCAGTTTAGTCCTTTACCGTAGTCAGTGTTCCCGTATAAACCGTTCAGGTTGGACATATGGCAGGTATTGTACCACCACGCTCCTCCATATTCCACTGCACAGTTATTTCCCTTTTGGTCATTGTCTCGGTCAATTGTGGAAAACATCATACCATTGTGGACAATAGCCAATGAATCACCTGGAAATGTAGATGAAAAGAGGTGTTAGTCTGTTATCAAATATATGCTATAAAAACAATCAGGATGCAAAGCAATGTTGAAAAAATGAAATATTTGTTATTGGTTATGACATTTTGTTAATCCTATTAATCTATTGAGATTAAATACTCACTCACTTCGGTTTGGTGTAGTTTTATAAGATCGTTTAACCCTTTTGTGAACAAGAACAAAAACGTGATAGCAACGACGAAGGACGTTACACTGGAGAAAATAGAGCAGTTTAATGAGGTTTCATGAGCAGGAAATGCCGAATTTCAGCTACTGTATACGGCAGGTAGCTGGGACTTTCCTACAATTTCCTCGACAGTAAATGCCTAGTTTCCAAACGCAGGATGCTCTTGTCACTATTTTAAACTATATGAAACTATAGGAAAATATTGAAAACTTAAAAAAAAAAATTATATACTTCTACAAAAACAATATGCAACAGGTATTATTGATTTACAACTTGGAAGAGGGGAAGTTTGACGTTAATATCAGGAGTTTTTCAATTGGTATTGTCAAACATTTTCATTACAATTACTAGTAGTGGTATGACAAAAGAAGACAATTCAAGGGTTAAATGCATGTGAATATATCACCAGAAGCCACTCAATCACTCCCTCTACTCATTTAACAAACCTTGGTCTCCATTATAGCCATCAACAGTGAGACGATAGTTGTCAACCTCCGTTTCAATCTTGAAGTTGGAATACGTGGCAAATCCTGATTGGTTGTCCTGGTCTATCATGTCAATCCGTAGCTCTACTCTTTGCGGGACAGTCAGTAGATGGATGAAATCATTTCCTGCATTAACATACATATGAGAATTACGGGGATACAGATGCGATCAAATTTGTCAATGGTATCACTTTATCGAGTAGTACGGACTGTTGCTGAAAATTACCAGTTTAATGCTATTTGCTACATTTTAGTAGTAAACATTGTTTTTCCTTTTTTCTTTTTATCTATAATCAACAATGAAAATGTTGAGACGGCCTCTCTGTCGGCTTAGAGATGTATAAATATATGGTGATTTGTGCACAAAACGGAACAATTTCGGAAGTTAAAAACCGCTGAATTAGTAATATGTGCATCTTTTGAAATTACCTAAAAGTTTAACTAAGAACTAAGGATGAAATAAAGTGTATTTGGGTATTCTGATACCGTAGTTCATGCAGATTGAATTAATTGATTCGATTCTTCTGGTCTTTTATTATCATCGTGACAAATTTAATATTTGAGAAAATACCCCCGTGATAGATTACATGTACCTACATGTTTATCCTTAGTTTTCATGATATCCAGATATCCAGTATATGTTCATTCGGTTTGTTTACGGATTATCAGTGTGTGCTAGTTTCTTTAAATTAACGTCATTATAATGATACCTTGACTTTGTGCATGCTTCATGTTCAGTCTTTCATGGACATCAAGCTATTATAATTCTGTTGCATACTGTCAATCTAAGGCACAGTGCTGTTATGATAACTTTCCAATTATACTAATGCGAAATCGAACCTCTTTCCTATGATAATTCATTTAATGAAATTGTCCCTTTGAAAGCCACACAGTTTTAATGCATACATTAACTGTGATAAGGGATTTCAAAGATGTAAATTTATTGACACATGAGAAACGAGACCGAAAGTGAATGGATATTTTAATTGGGCGTCATATGAAATTTTTCTTATCCTCAACATTTGGAAGTAGTAACATAAAAGCTCCATATTTAACACCAAGAAAAGTCTGATTACCAAGCCAGAAATTCCCATCAAGATCACCAAATCCATGTTTGTAGTCTGTCCAGGATCTGTAAAAGTCGGTTGTGGCATTTACACGTCTTTGGAAGACCTGGAATAACCGCATAGACTCTTAATCACCATGGTCAAAATCTATATTCTCTTTCAACAGATGTTACTTCAACATTATTCTCCCTTTCTATATAATATTTTAAGTATGATTCTAGATTAGTTTAAAAAACTTTTTAGTGTTTCCAATTAAGCATTGTACATAATTTATCAATATACGTTGCATAAATACATACATATATTTAAAAAAACAAAAGAAAAAGTTGGGACTGTTAAGGGACTCAATACCACTAGCCAAATATGAGATATCATACTTTGTATAGTGATAATGTTTTATCCTAATGGTCTTGTACATCTTTGAGATCCACTTCATACATGTTACTTTGTGAATGAGATGCTAAACATAGAACCCAAGTTATTTACTGTTTGATGATATAAATCAGTGAAATTCTCAAATGTTCTGTTCTCTTGTGCAATTGGCAGGGATACACAATGAATTAATGTTCCAACAGTTTTCACATATTACCGCCTTATGACCTTTCGTGCCTTTTATTCTTGTAACGAGACATAGAATAAGGAGAGTCTTTGCATGCACATGGTGACATGGGATGTCTGAGTTTATTCCATTATTATTTGAACTCGCTTAGGGACTCGACTTTATATTTTTCTGGAACTCCTGAATGGTATTGTCATCTATCTCGCTTTCGCTCGTTAACTTCCAAACCATTCACTTGTGTAAAAAAAAGTTATTATGTCATTGATTATTCTCTATTTAATTAACTATTCACTGACTTGCTTGACTATTGATGCACCTTACCACCCTCAACATTACATCTGATTTTTTATTGCATTCAAGACTACATGCATTATGATACGTGAACATTTCCCTTACCGTCCATCCTCCACCATCAGTGGTCATGTCACAGAAAACGCTGATGGGACCTCTACCATCCAGAGGGTTGATGGTGTACACTCCGTCTGGAGAAGCAGGATCTCTGTACAGAACATCGGCACAATCCTTCACTGTTAAGATAAAGTGATGATGAAGTAAATTATATCTTGTAGTCATTTCAGATGTTTTTCTTTTAATTGATGCCCCGAACGTAGTGGACAATAACTTCCGGCATTACTAATTGAGTATTACCTTGGTATAGATGAACTCAGAACTCCATGACTAAGAAATACTGAATGCAAACTATCTTCATGAATCATTGTGAATATTTTGTGTACAGATGCCAGCAATACAACACACAATGCAGATCATGTGCATAATTGAATTGTATACTTTAACGAACAGGGGAAGACATTAGATAAGTATGGGAAACATACAGATATTTGTAAACAATCGTCCAAGTATACAAACATACATATATGTACACACTTGTGATTGTTACGAGTATACATGTAAAAAATATCTTACACATAAAAGGTATATTGTACTGTCTATAACTTTTTCTAATTAACCTTTACCCAGGTTTCAGTTTCTATTTCAATTAACCGGTTGTCTCATAAGGTGAAGTGACACTTTGGATCAAGGTCCAAAAAAAAAAAAAATATCAAAGACTACCAGATTCAATCGACACTCTAAAGTTTTACCTTTAATCCTGATGGCGGTTATTTTGTTTTCATTGTTATATTAATAATCTCTCATTGAGTGATTGCGATATATGTTTAGGGATTTGATCATTTTTTACTATCATGCTTCCACGGTTGTTAATTTAGGATTGATATCTAACATTGGATCATTGAGCGATTTAGGGAACGTCTTTTATAGTGTCACATTGTAACGGCGATGATGTAACATTAAATGTGAAATTGACGTCATTGCCTTGTTCAGTCGATGTCAGCCCCTCGTTGTCACATTGACAAGGACTTAATTTCTTACTTAAGTAATGAATTTACCTTTCGCAGACATGAGAAACTAATTTTTAACAATCCTAAATTACAAAGCTCCCCACTCACATTTTAAGATCAGTCTTATAGTACAGGATATATTAACAAACTATTCCATTTACTTACCAACTCGTAACGAGTAGTAAATGGACCCAGTGTCTTCAATACCTGGACCGGTGGAATTAAACACAACTCCATGGGCAGTACACATTTCACTTTGTGTATTGTAGAAGAAGGATACACAATCGTCATCCCGAATACAATCACTTCCACAATGAGCTACTGATTCCTTTACTTCACTCCACAGAGAATTCTCAAAAATTTTCAAATCATTAAAGTTACTTATTCTAAACATCTCTGTCTGGATTGAGCAGTCACAGTTAATAAAATGTAAAATATAAAAGATCACAGTTGACATTAAGAACACGAACATGCTGTATGTTTCCACTGACTTCTTCCTGAAGTATAGCCTGGTGTTATGAAGAATCACCACACGCCAGTGATCATTGTATACAACCAATACTTTACGAGATATCGACCGAAAGACAATATGCATTATCTAGTTCAATTACGTAACCATGCCTTGTAAAATGAATGCAGATACTCTGACCAAGTGTTTGCACATTAGTTTATGTTTATCGTATCATTGTTACACAGTGGTGTAAAGATAAAATTTCTCCTTTTTTATATCGATTTTCTAAAGTTCTGACACGACTATGTGAAATGGACACCATGCACCTTATTGATTAGGACTGTTTGTGTAATCGTTGCTTCATTATTTGAAACATAAGCTGATGTACCTTGGTATAAGTAAAACAAACAATACAAGTAGCAACTGCAAACATGTACTGTAAAATGCAACAGCAGTTATTTTTGTTTCAAAATCAATATTTATCACCCATTAATTAAGTTTACATTCAATATGTATTACTGGCATCAGCTAATTTTTGAGTCGGTCGATATTTACGCATTTCCTATAAATAATTGTAACCATCTGTTATGAAGGTTAAATAAGATTATTACATATATAAACAAAATGTGCTTTCAGCATTTAACTGAAATAGTATTGTATTTCTAGTTGGGTAAGGGAGTAAAAACGATTGTATGTTATCTTATTCATGCAACGATCCAAATACAAGTCTAGGTAATTCTGCCACATGAAAGATATTTGACTTGTATAAAATCTGAACAACTGAGAAGGGCATTAACAAAGTTTAGAATGATTTCAAAGTTATTAAATACAAACACGTCCAGAATCCTAAAACAGCTGATTTGTATATGTCCGTATTGCGGTGAAGGGGTAGACGATGAATATAGGTTGTTTTGTTCTTATGTTCCGCAGGTTTGAATTAAAGTCAAACTTTAATAGATAATGCATATGAAAATATAAACAAACGTTTGTACACGTACGTTTTAGTTCATACCTCAAAAACAAGTATAAGTTCGTGTCAAAATCTCACCACAACAAGTGTCGGTAATAACTGCATATATCTACGTCTGAACCCTTAAACTTTCATAGTACAAATTGCAGAACAAGCGAGTTAAAATTTAAGCTGCACGTGTTTAAACTGCCATGAGCGAATTTCACCGGCTCTGTCGTTTTGATTTGATGTCACGTCAAATTAATTTCATAAAAGGAATATGAACTTCGGTTAGAGGTATAAATTATTCTGACGTATTTATAAGGTAGTTTATTTATGGTTATGATCTAACTAAGTTAAACCACTGTTTCTGTTAACTGTTTCAGGTCGTGCCGTGGTTTACTCAACGACTCATCAACAAACCCTCGTGGTCTCACAATAACATTATAAATTGCGTTAGCCCCGAGTAGACCACACAACTAAAAAAATTCGTTGCTATGTATGCTAAGTTTATATCAAGAAATGTTGTTAAGAAGGTGATGAATAACTGAGTTTGTTAAGCGAGGTGTTCACTCAAGTATAGTATTGCTTTAGGACGGTTTTATAATCTTTACTCAAAACATCATCTTTTGAAAAATAGAGAACTTAATCCTGCATATATCAACTGCCTGAACGCTTCATAACAAAGATGATGAATGGTTTACTATGAGCATATTCAACTGAAATTGTAAAGTAGTTTTAAATACGCTCTTATCTGAGCTCGACAATTCAAATAAAAATTTTGAAAGGCTATTACGTCAAAGGGGCTGTATTCATTTCACGACTGTGTTATGAAGTTGTTACCATTCAGATACATAAACTAAAATGCAAGATAATTTATGAATTTTGACGTATTGACGTATGATTGTCGACATAACGTATTTTGGTGGACATTACCTTTTAAAAGTTTGTAGAGTCACTGATCCCTATGGGATACCCTCAGATCATAGATGAATGACAAATTACAGTCGAATAACATAGGGAGAGAATCTTGGATTTGATTTTAATCAGATTGAAATAGTTGGTAAGCTGAGAAAAGTGCATGAGAGTGAATGCATTAATGCATTATTATCCTCGCTATTATTTTCAACGAATCCATATCTAGATCTTGCTTCCCATGTTCACCCATTCTTTCCCCATAGAGGTAATTCCGACACAACCTCTGTTAAAATAAGAGCCCATCACGAGCTTCCTGCGGTTTACCTTAGCGACACAAAATTGCAACTTAAACTACCTTGCAATATTTCAGTTAATGAAAACACCGAATGCATGAATAACATACTTGTTGTCACATAGGTCTATGCAATGATGCAGTCGGAAAATGATTTGTAAGTGTTTTGTAAAGACGTCTTAAAGTGCAAGGTGCATATTCGAAACAAGTTTAATTTAGTTTTTGGAAAGCTTACGGAATTTACTAAGGCAATTTGAATGATAACATTTGAAACGGCATCGCTGATTGCACAACTAACTATGATTACATCGAATCAGATATATATATTACCAGAACGAAAAGTTTTATACGAATATATGACGGAGCTACCTCTTTTGTGGGGGAATGATGTTCACCGCGTGTCTTTCACAATAATAAGTTTGTCAACTGACAATTTAATTTCCCACTTAAATATCGTATGGAGAGTTTCATTTTCGAATCGTTTCTCTCATGCTATAAGAAGTTTATTTTGATATTTCAAATGTGTTACATTTATTATTCTAAAAGCGTATATGTATGAGTTTAATCTGTTTTATCATATAATAAAATTCATGTTTATTACGTCGGGGCCATCGTAGTATAACCCAACCTGGCATAAAATTTCAGCTTCCTGCACATGTTGTTTCTGGCGAATTAGATGGAAATCTGTATCAATGATATCGATGGATAGACGGTATGCCGATCTTGTCGTTTAGTCCTGTTCCGTCTACCAACATTTTGCAACCTGAGACCGGGAAATGAGCAGCAAATTCCTGAAAATAATCCTCTGTAAATACAATAGAGTGACGTCATCACCAAGGATTAATGTTTCATATTTCATAACACGCGTTACCTCCCACAGTCCTTTTCTACTTCGAGTGGACACAAAAAAGTCATTTGATATCTACGTAATTGATCAACGGATAAACATTTCCTGTACAAACATTTCTATTATTTACCTGTTGGTCACCTTTGTGACATCGACTTGTTGTAATGGGAGCAGTCATAGAACGCCGACATTTTAAACGCTTCTTTGTGAATCGACATAATGATGCCTTTCAGCAGACGTGTTACCTCTTTTATGCATTGTTAGAATAATGAGGTATTATTTATTAATGTGTCAACCAAATTATTAGTCTGTTATTGGTTTTCTTCACGTTCATAACCATAATATTTCGCGATGTTTTATTATTCGCGCATTATGACTTTGCGCGAAAAGCGCGAAAATTAAACCCCCGCGAAATATTATGATTTTACAGTAATTATTGATATTGAAATAAAAAAGTGTTTACCAACAACGTCTAAGCCATTTTATAGAGGGTTTTTCTATGAGACATATAGTTATATCAAGAAAAAGTTTATTCTGGTTCCCTTCATATGTTACTTTGTCAAAGCGGTACATAGCCAAGGTGTAGGGCAGTTTTTGAAGCGTGACATACCCAAATGTATCGCAATTTACGAAGTATAGCATACCCACGGTGTAGCACCGTTGACGATGCGTAACATACCATAGTAGCGCAATAAAAAAGCGGAACATACCCAAGGTGTAGCGCAGTTTTTGAAGCGTGACATACCCAAATGTATCGCAATTTACGAAGTATAGCATACCCACGGTGTAGCGCCGTTGACGATGCGTAACATACCACAGTAGCGCAATTAAAAAGCGGAACATACCCAAGGTGTAGCGCAGTTTTCGAAGCGTGACATACCCAAATGTATCGCAATTTACGAAGTATAGCATACCCACGGTGTAGCGCCGTTGACGATGCGTAACATACCATAGTAGCGCAATTAAAAAGCGGAACATACCCAAGGTGCAGCGCAGTTTTCGAAGCGTGACATACCAAAGGTATCACAATTTACGAAGTGTAGCATATCCAGGGCGTAGCGCCGTTGAAAAAATGTAACATACCCAGGGTCTTGCGCAATTAACAAGGCGTAAGACACCCAGGGAACCTAGATGGAAAAGTAGGTCGTAGGAGCTTAAAATAGAATCGAGTCACTAAGAGACCCTTTCGGGTATATTTGAGACTGGAGATCGCTTTCAATGCTATGGGTTATATCCGCTCAATAGATTAAGCTTTGTGAGGTGAGTGTTTAAGAATCTTTGTTTAAATGTAATATTATGATTTTTGATACAAACAACATTCAAATCGTATCAGAACTTATCAGCTTTCATCACGTGATTAGTGATTAGTCATACAGGTACATTTAAGAGGTATGTTTCGTGTTGTTCGTATCGTTTGTTTGACAAACTTATCTTTAAAAACGGAAATATTTGAGTAATTATTAATCACCAAAATAAAAAAGAGTGAAAACCTATTGTTTTAACAGTAATACTAAAACGTAAATGTCAAATGTGTATCAATAACATTGTAAACATTGATAAATCATTTATACCTTTCTTATCACATACTTCAAGCATATTGCTCTACGACTGTATAATTTCATATTTTTATAGGAACAATGACAGAATTGATCTATTCCACCTTGTATCTTCTCCTGATTGTAGTCAGTGTTCAGGTAAGTAGTATTTTCGTTTCGTTTCAAATACACGCTAGCAGTTAGCGCATGCTCACATCGCTCACCTCCTACATGGTGACACTGATTGTAGTAATGTTGCCTCATTATTTATTAATAGTGCCACGTTAGTAAATATTTTGAACTAAAATGAAATTAGGATGCTGTTTCTTTATCTTTTAATATTTTTTTCAATGTTTATGATTAAACATGTTCAGATGCAATACGAAGAGGACGTTGTCTTTCAAATGATTAACTACTAAGCAAACACTGTAAGGAGGTATATATGATATTTTATTAACGCTTCAACCATTTGTTACAAAACATAGCACCTTTGAACAAAATTAGTTCTTGCATTTAAAAAGACATATAACAAACGCTGTAGTAGTTGAAACGCAATTCGTTAAAATGATGTTTTTTTAACAAAAAAAGTTAATATCATTATCAAAGTAAACGCCCCGAAATGTTACGAAAAATGTCTGTCGGAGGTTCGTTCATCTCATCTGACTAGGACTTGCGTCACTGTCCGTCTTTTAATGCTTTTTTCACTTTTTCACCTCCGTTTCAAGAAAGACTTAAATGTATTTTTACAGTTACTTTAGCTAATGGTAATTATAAATAAATACTTTTTGTGATTCCATTGCTACCAAGGCCACCAGGTCATGCCATAAAAACATCTTTCAATCTCTTTCTCCGAATCGAAATGGCCTACACAGCGGAAATGTGCACAGAAAATTGAGATAACTGTAATTATGTAACTTTGGTTTTCAGTGGCCTCTAAGAAAACATAAAACATGAGACATCCGGTATGTTTTAAACACACCCCTCAACCAACAGGGATCCTTAATTGTATATTTATCAGGGCCACAGGGACAGTGTCTTAAAAACCCTTTTTACTCAATAACAGGAAGTCTTTCAAAGCCGGTATATTGGAATTATAGACATAGTGACTATGTGACACCTTATTGTTATAGTTTATAAAAGCCTGATTAGTTACATAGAGGTATGAGCACTAGGTAATCAAAGTAGGTATTGTCACGGTGTAACGATATCTAAACTCAGGTGAGACCCGTTATCCGACAGAAAATTAATAAAATAAAATAAACTAGCCAATAAATAACTAAAGAGAAGCCAATCCGTGAATCAAGTGATTTATTTGCAGTCAACACAAGACGATAACCGGGTGCAGCGACAAGCTACCCGTAATCCACTCAACAGGAGTTAACAGCTAATTAAGGAAGTCAACAACCCATGAAATAAACAAATAGACAGACTGTAGGGAATCACTCTTGCATACCCCCAGATGTTGTAATAACACGATAAGCTAATGGCCGTCTTAACGAGATAGCATACATAAGACAAATCAACACTTTGGCGAATATACAAGGGGCACGGGTGGACGGGTGACCTAACAATAGGGATATATAAAAATATCAAGCACACAGTACTTTAGATTATCCCTAATCACTACTTGAGTGAGTAAATGAATAAAAACACTAGAAAAGGTATAGTAGAACTAATGGGAGGGAAAGGTAAGGTTAAAACTGTAAGTTCTGAAAGGAAGTGATCACATACTCCAGAAAGGTACAGAGAAAATAAGGAATATCAATCTCACCAATTCACCTCCAACGTCCCAGGTCACCCGTGACCTCTCCCCGCGAGTTTCAAGCCAAGACTACTGGTACCAGAGCTTAGCTCGGTATTTATATGGCTTGTGCGGACGTCGAAGTGAACATGGCTTAGTTCTAACAGGAGAACGTTAGCCTAGCGTAAGAATATCTTTATCTGTGTTTCTTTGTGAAACTAAATTATCCCTAGCTCCATTAATATAAAAGGTATGGAGCCCTACAATGGCTTATTGTACAGGGCGCAAACTCTTCTACACGAAGATATAAATATCTATATCATGAGTATTGGCATATAAATACTACATGTGATAAGGCTGATAAATGGAGCATGAACATGACATATGAACAGTCGGCGAATAAAGACATGAATGATAAAAATAGATACATGAATATAAAGTACATAATATGTACTTTCGAAAAATACAATAATTGATGTTATTTTATGAAAGTACATTAGAGGAGAGGCGAGAATTAGGTCGCACGCTCGATCTGCGTGACAGTATTCATATTAGCTAAGAGTGACCTTTATTTACATGCAAAGTCTATCATAATGACGGAAGTCGGTGATTCTTGCTGCCTCTGCACCTCAAACCTATTTTCAGCGAACATATTTTTTTAATCCCAAGTAAAGAACGAGTTAACGAAACAATTAAAAGTCCTAGAGAAGATTACGCTTTCACGTTATAGTATTTCGTAGATAACTAAGACACGATGAGAATATCTACATTCTATTGCAAGAAAGGACATATATGACAAATTCGCAGTGTTTTAATTGTTTTTACTAGATCTGATATCTTCCTCCTCGTGACATCAATAAAAAGGATATGAATAAACAAGAAATATCCAAAGTGTAATCTAAACAGCAAAAAGTTGCTACAATTTCCTGCGAAATGAAAACTAAAACATACATTCGTTCACAACCATTATTTTGTGAAATGGTTATCAAAATCTATTACATGAAAATATATTTACATAACGCGTTAACATTTTTCATATTAACTCTATGACAGTTCAATTAATGAATGTTAAATTAAATTTATTCAGGTCTTGACTAAGGCGAAGTCCGTCACTTGCGGGCCCGGGACACAGCCACGAAAGATGTCAAAAGGCAAAGTTCAGTGCGACATCTGTCCTCTTGGAACGTTTTCTAAGGGATATAACTCCAAATGCAGTAATTGTCGATCATGCGAAGGAATACCTGAGCGTCCCTGCAAACACGACAGAAACGCAGTATGCAAAGAAGGTAAAATATAAAACTATTTTGGCATGAATACAGTACTATGAATAAAGAGAAATTAGAATTCGGAATTGTTTTTGCGAATAGATAGCAAATCTTATAATCTAGCACAGAATCAACGCTTATTTTCATTATGTGGCAGGGTGAAGTAAAAGCATTCATACTCACTTTGGCTATTTGGATATCTCTTTGGCTGAATCGATAGAGTGTAGGACTTTCACCCCGCTTTATTACCCATATCGGCAATCATAAGCGGTGACATATTTTCAATATGTGCACATGTGAACATATCACTTTTGCCTAGCAACGATTGTTTAGCACGAGTTACCCTATTACGTCGTCTGTGACGTCATCAAACCATTGTTCGTGACGTTACTGAGGCGGGCCGCCGCAAAGAAAGCAGGCCGCTTTCCCTGTGTTTTAAATGAAATAGAATTGTTAATTTAATTATAACCCTCGGAATTTCGCCATATGACTTTTACGAAACTCGTGCGAACTTGTGTATAACCCTCGCTCTCGCTCGGGCAATACAAAAATTCGCACTCCTCTCGTAAAAGTCAAATGACACACTTCCTCAGCTAATAATCTCCATGAAGGTGATCTCGATAGGAATGCTTTTACTTCACCCCGTCACAATTATACTATTTACATTGGCAGATGGAGACCAAAGGATAAAAGAATGCCAATCATACTTGGAGAATAACCAAACGGATTTGTTTCTTGAACTCTGCGGTGAGACACGGCACTATAGACATCTGTTTGAATGCAGTGGATCGGTAAGTCAATAATGTATTTCGTCGTACATCTTATATGCATATCAAAATCATGGTGACAATATTTGAAAACACTACATATCAGAGCAATGAGTCGGGGTAATATTTACACTCAAACCGTTGCGCTCTGTTATATGAGCATGTTCAAGAAGTTTGATTTACATGATGAACTGGTGTTCAAGCCACTACCGAAAGAAGAGACGAGTTTTGTCAGTTAATATAAGGCAAGTTGTATGTAGTTCATGCATATCAGCCACCACCCTATACAATATGCCTCCCATCTGAATCAAAGGGGTTTGGTTTCGTATGGTTAGACCAACATGTAGACTCGAATGATAGATTTATCTTTCAACTAACAAGAAGACTAAAAGATAATTATTTACAAGAATGGCTTGAAAAGATATCACTTTCCAGTAAATGCCTTTATTATAGAATGTTTAAATGTACCTTGGAGTCAGAGATCTATCTCTCATGTGTAAATGTAAAAAAGTTTCGTATAGTTTTAAGTAGACTTAGATGTTCTTCACATGACTTATTCATCGAGAGTGGAAGATACAAATCAATTCAAAATGAAAATAGAATTTGCAAACTCGGTAATCTTATCGAAATAGAAGATGAATATAATTTTGTTTTAATTTGCCCTCTCTACAATTTTCTAAGGAAGTTATACATAAAAAGTTATTTCCTTGTCCATCCAAACCTTTTCAAGTTCGTTAAATTGTTGAATGACACAAATCATACAGTGCTGCAAAATCTGTCCATGTTTGTTTACTATGCAATGTTATTTAGATCAGAATTTATCAAGAAACATGATGTAAATTACACTTAATTGTTGTCAATTTAAGGTTTAGTTTCCAAGCGTGTACATTTTAATACATGCAAGTATTGTACTACAGGCCTGTGGCCTTTCAGTACCGGAAATAAATTGAATCAATGTGAGCCGTGTCAATAAACCTTTAATAGTAAAAACAATATTTTAAATAGTGTGGTTTTATTGGCATTATAGTCAGGGAAAACTGACAAGAGAGTTGACAGGCGAAAACGTCGCCATATTGTCGGCTTCATGCTACGTAAACTTGTCAAAATTTTGAAACCAAATTTTGAAGGAAAACTGGAAAAAACGTATACAAAGTTAATATTTTTTAAAGTTGGTTTATTTACTGACAATTTATGTATAAAGAAAGCGTTTATTGTTGTTATGGTTCCCGACTTGTAATTTCGTCTCATCGTGATTGAAAAGTGTGAATGAAGTTTACGCTCCGTAGTAAAATATTATAAATGGAGAAAGTAGTCCCTCGTCTCGTTCACAGAGGTCAAGGTCATATTTCAACCAATGCAAAAAGTGATATGTGCACATGTGCTCGTATCGAAAATATCAACTCGCTTATCATCAACCCCAGCAGGCAGACGTCGAAATTTGGTTGATTTCAGGTCAGGACGTTGATCAACCAAATTTAGGCGTCGGAACAACGTTAGATTCCTGACGTTGAAATTTTGTTGGTTTTTGACGTTGTTTTAACGTCATGAGAACAACTTAAAAGTGACAAGTGATTATTTTCATAAAATTTCATTATCGTTAGTAACATCAAGTAAGTTATTGATTGTTTTAAAAAATGAAATGAAAAATACAAAAATGAACAGCTATCATTGACATTAAAAAGTGTTATCAATATTGGATTTAGATTAATTAAACTTAATTTCTTTCAAATTCACAATATTTAAGGGAGGTCACTCTATCGATACATGTTATTACAGATAACAAGATGAATGGTATTTTTCACAACTGACAACATTAAATTTAGAATTGACATCAGATTTCGACGTCGCCACAAATTCCAAATCCAATCGTATTTCAACGTTTCAACGTTGTAACCGACGTCGTTTCGACGCTGATACAGCGCCAAATTGCCTGCTGGGTCCAGTTTGGCATTATAACCAGTGAAATATAAGTGCATGAAATCCGTTCTGGCAAACATATGGCATTATAACAAGTTTGGCATTATTACCAGGGGCATTAAACCAGGGTTTACTGTATTTGACCCAGACAACATACTCTATGATGTACTCTGAAGTCCCATTTCTTGCGAGTTGCGATCAAATCGCCTCCAAAAACTTGTATCTTTATCTCCAACATGACACAATCATTTTATTTTATTGCTGTCGATGACAGAAAATCAGCAACGTCGTCGTTGAGAAGTCTAAATTCAGCAACCCATTTCGATGAATATTACTTCAAGGACCTAAATGCCAAATACTAAATAGTAAAGCCCCGTCACCAATACATCATTAAGACTAAACGCTTTGATAAAATCAGCTAAAAGTGTTATTATAAATGAAGTCAAACTGCAAAGAACATGTATATAAGTACTAGTTGCACACATACTCTATTTGGATTATGCTTCATATTGTCATTTGCTGTGTCTAGTTGTGTCATGTGTATTTATTTAGCCTATGTATGTGCTGGTGATGCATTCACATAAGCAGAGCTTTGCTTGTTTGCCGAACCAGATTCTACGTGAATAAAAATATATTTAAACAACTTCAAGGACCTACTGATCACTAACATTCCATATTTTTCACTGTGTATGTTATATTTTCAAAATAACGTTTTGTTAATTGGCGCATGCTAATTTCCGGTTATCGTTCATAAATCGCGTCTAACAATACAATGCAATTATAGTTACCGATAAAATAACCTCGTTTCATAAACTTTGATGTTATACGATAAAATAAAGCAACTGATAAAAAGCATTTTGATGAACATTTACCTTTCGCAGGGATGTCAAAATAAAAAGGTTAAAGTACACAAAGGAGACAAGAATAACAGGCAAGATGGAAAAGCAACACCACTACCAACGTCACCACTGGAAGTCTCTGATTCCCAAATTGCCGTGGTTAGTCTAGAGGAAGATGAAGAAAGCGATGGTTCAGGTGACATCATTTCTTCCTAAGGATATTTTTTAATGGAATTTCTAAGATGCCTAGCGATTAGAACAATCGAAACAAAGTACTTTATCAGACAATAAAGGTATAGTTTTTTCATGATGTAACAATTGAATGACGTTATATCCGCTCTTCCCAGCTGCCCCCTCGTGATCACGCGTCCATGGTAACCTTTCATTTAGGTTCTTTCGATCAACATGGCTTGTCCCTATCAATGTCTACCGTATTAGCGATTTTGCCGATAATGTTTCTTATAATTGGGACTAGTTTCGAATCATTTAGTTCTATCTACCGAAAAGAAGAATGGAAAGCAAATGTTTGCGACTGTCGAGTCACCCCTTTTATTTACGTCAGGTCACGGCGCCCCGTGGGACTGTGACGTCGGTTCACGTCAACCGTCTCTTCAAGGTCCAATGTTCTACGGTCAATCTAATAATTAAATAATTCTGGGTGTACAGCCCCAATAGTCTGCTTAAATAAAAGATTAAAGCTTCACCTTCAACGTTTATGACAGCAGCAAAAATAAACCCGTCAGGATTCAGTCAGCCATCACGCTTCCAAAACAAACAATTCCCATAATTCTTTGTGGAATGTTAACCACGTGATAAGCCTTATATGGGCAATGTGGCCCGCACTGCATAATCGCACGACAAGAGTTTGTCAAGTAAAGGTTTTTAAAAACCAAGAGGTGTTAATTTGTATGTTTAAGTTTTTAAACAAAAAGATAAGAAGAAAATATAATCCAAAATTAAATAAATGAAAAAGTTAAAGTGCAAAACTGCAGTAATCAGAGCTTTTACCAACTAAATGTCGTTCATAACAAGGGGTTGGGTACTAAACTTTGAATATCCAACAGTTAGCCCTGTTCATGGATTATTAATGTGAGCGATATAAACACTATATTTTATTTCGAGATTATTAAAATCAGAGTGGTCTCTGTATAGATCATTTTAGCATCTTAGAAAAGAAATAAAGTTCGCTCTACCCCAATTTGTTTTGTAATAAAGTATAGTTTTGCCCTGAACTATTATAATAATTAAAGCACGAGGACGGTAGTCAGGGCAAAACTATACTTTATTACAAAACACATTGGGGTAGAGCGAACTTTATTTCTTAAATATTATGTGTTATCAAATGTCCGTCTTTCATTGGTTCCGGAGTCTTTTCAATGTAAGATTCTGATTGGACCCCAGTCAAACAAGTGAAGTCAAGGTTATCATAGCCAGTGCACATATTTTTTCGTAAGTTCAAAATATGATATACTCCACATATTAATGTTAAGTGTAAGGATAGAACTTATTTAGTTTATTATAGTTATAGTGGAATATATTATGTGTTTGAAGTATGTAGTAAGTATACATAAGGAAAAAAGTTAAGCACCAGTTTTTTACCAGTAAGTTTTGTCTTAGAATAAAGAGGACCACATTGCAGTAAAAGTAATTGTATGATATGGAATTATAATCTTGCAAGTTAAGAAAGTTATTTCATTTAGGTATCATTTCGGATATTTTGAATAATTGTAGTTATAGAACTGGTAATTTGACTAAATGGAACAGTTTTAACCGTAACAACGAATGTAAAGCAAAAATAAGTATAGGGTTACTGAATTAAAAAAAAACCCAAACCCACCTTAATTCCAAAATCTTCTGGTTATGGCCATTTGCTAAAAATCATGGAAAATTCTTATCAAATGTCAAAATCAAATTCATTATTGTGAAGGATACATGTTTTTTAAAGTGTAAAATTGTACCAGTTAACAAAAATGTTGTTCATGACAACTAACATCAGAATCCAACGCATACCTTTGACAAACGGACGATAGTTATTTTTGGGTGAAAAATCAGTACCATTACGATTGTGATCTGAAGTTCTCAAATGTCATCATGTATGATGATTTTATAGATAATAAGTCACAAAAACTTTAGTTTCTATGTCAAGGGGATCCATTTTGTCATATTGTCGTATTTTTCTCCACATATGCAATTCAAAATATAAATATCTTAAAATAGTGGGATGGTTAACTTTGTTCTCTATGTTTATATGAAGATAGCTGTTAGAAACGATTTCTTCGACTAGGTATTTTCAACATCAGAAGTACCTAATATTCATAAGTTACAGTTTGATACATTCTTTTACATATAGCCCTGCTCAATGAAATTTGATATATATTTTTCTGACTGAAATAGGAGAGCCATAAAATACAATAATCTCATTGATAAAAATGCATCATTTAAAAGTATCCTAATTGAGGTTAAGTCTCACTACAACGCTTAAAACAGTAAGGTTCTTCCTTGTGTACATTATCGTTCTCTGTTGTATCATAGTTTTCTTGACAATGCTTTTCTACACCATTGAAAATCTGCTTTCATTGAGTAGCTTTTATGAATGAGTCGTCAATTGGGATACTCTATCTAACAGGTGAGGGTAGGTAAGGGAATTTAGGGTTTATCGCAGCTCTCAAGAGTATTTCGCCTACATCACGATTGCTAGTATCTTTTAAACGCATTTGTTGCCATACCCTACACTATATAACGCAGACAAAATCGCCGAGCCCCTGGCGAATTCCATCCCGAAATTCTTAATCCGAATCGGCGCTATCCTGACACTGTTAAACACCTTGGTATCTCCGAATTCTGCTTTCGTAAGAACAAGCTAATTATAAGCTTCGACCGATATTCATTGGTTATGAAGTATACACGTCATAAAATATCTTTTTAATGTGTTGAAATAAACCTGTTTGTTTCCGTATCCTATCCTAGTGTAAATTTCGAAAAAAAGTCTTAGGCCATAAGTGTGTCTTGTTGATTGAACGATCCTTTGTTTAAATCCTTTGTTTTGAATTTCCTGTTTCCATTTATTATAGCAACCGATTCCCTTCATTGTTATATGAATTGTCCAAATAACATTAACCGTTTAGTGGTACAATTCCTTGAACTGTTGTGATATGAATATTGATTCTCATCTCTGAAAATTAATCTGTAGAATGCCTTTCTCTGTTGACTTGCAACTTGCTTAAGAGTTGACATCTGTATCGTCTACCTTTGTTACAAGAACTGTGACCACCTTTACATCTACATGTATAAACATGTCAAAGAAAACACATATGAACATTTCCTTTTTTAGGCATCCATGGAGACTTCAAGACTCTGAACATAATAATAAGTGTCACTGCAAGTTTTATGGGTTTGACACTTACAGGATGTCTAGTTATGAACTGCCTATATATAAAAAAAACTCGACGCCTTCGTATGAAAATACCTCCGAAATGCATGCGATGCGACATACCTGAAACAGAGTTTAAGAATGATTTTAAACTCCCATATGCCAAAAAAGGGGAATCTATCACAAGCCACTATCACGATCATGCAATACACTCACATGACGCCGCTCAGACTAGACTCCAGGGGCAAGGCGATTTAGCTCCGTTTTACAGGGCATCTTCCTTGTCACCCGTGCTTCAGAGAGATCTTCATGAAGGATATGTAAACGCATCTCCAGCTCTTGCATTGTCTTCTGCCAACAGAACAGATACAACACATTCCCTCGTGCCAAGAGTTACTGTTGTTGAACATGGCAATTTCTATGAGCCTGTTGAAAGCATATATACTTGGCATCATGGTAAGGAAAATCAGACTGCCTTAAAACTGGTAGAAACAATTCCACTTCTCACAGAACTTGATGATGGTATTGATGATGGTGGCATTGATGATGTTGGTGTTGATGTTGATTATTATTCTGAAGCCAAGGATCATGAACTGATGTTGTATTCATCCGAGAGAGGATTACCCGAAGCTGAACCACTTTGCCAATCTGAAAATGAATGCGACTTTCATCTGTTGCAACCAGATTGCACTTCTCAACCAACTCTTGTTACAAAGACTTCAGATGATTCCTGTTTTTACGACGACTGTGATGTCCACAGAGAAGAAGATAATAACAGCCCATATGATGCATCTGGAATTTACTCTGACCAGTATTATGCATATACTGCATCAGATAACAGTTCTCAGTACATCAGCAGTCAATATGATGATACAAAGCCAGTAACTTTCAAAAATATAAAAAATCATCACCCAGTGAAAGACGTAAATATGCAAGCGGCTGCTGCAGATGGACACATATTTTCCCCTTGTATTCAACAAGAGAAAGTAGAAACATCCTCTTCAGAAGAAGCAGCTGATATTCATTATCAATCTGCCCCTTTTGTACAAGAACAGGACTCGCAGGCAGACACTTCAGAGAGCTCAACAATGCAAAATCCTACAAGCGCTATTGCATCAACATTCAACGATCAGACATCGGTGCAAGATTTCGTTGTTTCTGTTCGTCAAAAAGATCTGTCGAAACAGGAATGTAAACCAGAAAATCTGCACGAAAATCTATTTAAGACAGAAGGAACCCAAACTAGACAAAATTGTGAGAATTTGCTGACGATATTTGGACAGAAATTTGATGAGAAGAAATATTTTACCAATGAAGGTGGGTTACTCAGCAAATCGACAACTGAAATAACGTTAACTGTGTACCCAAACAGTCTTCTTGAAGGAGAAACGGTCCTGGTGGGTGGACGGTTTACTTGCAGGTCCCTTGATGTACTCCCATTTCTAACACAAGGATGGGTTGTCATTTCACCGCTTGCTGAATTTGAAATGACCTTCCGTAAGAGATGGGACAAGCATGTTAGAATCTTCCTTCCTTACTACTCACATCATCCTGAAGAAGTTATGAAAGTCTGTTACTATCATCGGAGTGAGGATGGCGAGATTCAGGTAAATATCTTAAAGCGTCTTACCTCCGTAAACGGTCGACTGATGGTCATTCAAAGTGATTACAAAAGACAAAGAAAGTTTTAAGGATGATAAATATCAAAATTATACGTGTTTATTGTTACTTTAAAAACATTTCAGACAGGAGAGGTTCCTATGCTGGATACGACAAAGCAACAGGATATGTACTACATTAAAAAAGGGAATCACGTGGAAATTTATACAGTGACCTTCACCCTATTCCACTGCGCATGTGATCACAAAATCTCCTTATTTATGACGTCACTACTCTTCATGTCTTATGACAAGGACGAAAACGAGGCAGTAGTTAGACTGCATGTCGGGGACGAACTTCTTGGAAGTAAGACGTTTAAGGAGGTAAATAATACAAGATATCATATATAAATATGCTATAATAGTATAAGTTGAAAATATGTAGGTTTCTAGAAACGTTAGTGATTGTGCAGTAAGAAAGTTAGTCAAATACCATCGAAAGGGTGAACGCAAGAATGGCACATTTCATAATTATTTTAGAGGCATAATCGCACATATTTAAATTTAAAAACTCTAGTTTCAGTTTTGATTTAAATTACTGTTACATGTTTTATAGTAATGGTTTGAGGTAAGTATCTGTTTAAATTCAATAATTTCTAGAGCACAGCATTTTCATCAAGATCAATATGACTTCTGAAAATATTGAGCCTAAAATTTCAGGAACTAAAGACGAAGGAAGGCGATGAGAATGGCACGGTTTTGAAAAAGTCCACAGATATCCGATTACTGCAAGGCGTTGAGCTTGATGGAGACAGTTGTTTGATCTTCACAATTGAACCAAAAAGTCGTCCATCTTCAGCTGAAGGGACATCTTGGGAAAATCTGTATCCTGAGCAGTATCCTCAGACTCAGGTATTTTATTAGCATATTCAAGTTACTTGAATCCTTAACTGACATAATACCTTACCGTAGGTGCAAATTTGTGAGTTATGGCCTTTAGTCTATGTGAGCGTTGTTAGTCTCTTTGAGTGTTGAGACTCTGTGAACGTTGTTAGTCTCTGTTAACGTTGTTAGTCTCTGTGAATTTTGTTAGTCTCTTTGAGTGTTGATACTCTGTGAACGTTGTTAGTCTCTGTGAACGTTGTCAGACTCTATGAACGTTGTTAATCTCCCTGGTTTTGGAAGTCTCTGTGAGCGTTGAAATTGTGAGACTCTGTAATAGTTGGCTTTTTGTGAGTCTCTGTGAGCGTTGGTAGTAACTGTGGGCGTTGAGTCTCTCAAAGCTTTTTTAGTCTCTGACCGCTGTGAGTCTCTGTGAGCGTTGTAAGTCTCTTAGCTTTGCAAGTTACTGTGAGCGTTACATCTGTGTCTCTGAGAGAGTTGAGTCTCTGAGCGTTGTTAGTCTTTAGCATTGCGTCTTTGTGAGGCTCTATGGGCGTTGTTAGTCTCTGTGAGCCTTATTAAGTCTTAGTGACCGTAAGAGTTGAGAGTGCGGGATCATCAATGTCGCAGTATGTGCAACCAAGCTGAACAGGTCTGGAGTCAAGAAAAACAAGGGTCGTTATCTTTTTTAAAAACTATTATCTTTCTGTCTTCCTTCTTTTCAACGGCATCATTCGCGTACTGAAAGGCTGAATTACTGCTGATGACACGTTTAACCCTGAGGTCATTAAGCAACTCCCATTTGCCCCTTTAAAAATAAGAAACACCATCATACCTACTCAGTAAAGACAACGGGTAACAGCCAACATACCGAACTCGACTTCGTCGCTTCACTTACAAAGCATTAAGCCCTTGCATGAAAATATGCATGGATGACTTATTATGATTATCTTTTAAAGATAATGGAACATGTACGAAGTGTTCACCGTCTTTTCTGCAAAACGATTTTCACGCTCAAAGTATCAATCTGTTCACATATGGCTGCAAGATATTAAAGGTGTGGCCGAAGTAACCGCTCCGGTTGGTCGATGCACAATAGCGTAGTTGACAGGGTTTCGACTTCAACGTTGTATGTAACTTAATGGAGTTTCAGAGAGCTCTGATATTTATTTAGACAGAACCACCTGATGGTCAAGCATGAATCAAAAGCCTCACATGTGCATTAAAATGATATTTAAGTCACAAATAGTCCTCGCACAATTTCAATGCAGTGTTTCATAATAAGTTTCCATTACTGTGGAACGTTTTTCTTTGATAATTGTTAACCAGAAACGTGCGATGTGCGATGTAGGAATACACGACATCACATCAAAATCAGATTTAAGATATAAGAGGCAACATTTGAACAAATATTTCCATTATTACTTACATGAAATAGCTAGCCCTTTTAAACTGTTGTGCGCAGACAAATCAGAGTGCTAGCTTTGGCCACAACTCCATAACCTGGCAGCCTGTTGTGCTGACATTATTACTTTGAGGTGTCAAATCGTCTTTCGGTGGATTTGAAAAAGTAACCTTTGAAAACTATGTTCAATTAGTTGTTATCGATAGGTCATATATAGAGAATCTCACCCTAGTGACTTATAATATCAAATATATAAACACGAGTTGATTAAAGTTACAAATAACCGAGGCTTGCCGAGAATATAATTACTTTAATCAACGAGTGTTGATATCTTTTATATCGGGAGACACGATTTATCATCCAAAATCATTTTTCATTCCCATTCCCTGAAAAATTTATAAATTTGAACACTGCAATACCTTTAGACTCTCACTGTTTCACTGTTTTTATTACTCAAAAACCACCTTTGGTGGTACAAGAGCACAAATGTAAAGTTATTTTACAAATGATTTGCACGCGTCTGGTGATACGCATTTGTATACTTACATAATCAACAATACAGCATATATATTTGGTTCGTAACTAAATATTTAAGTAGACACTTCTGCTTATGGAACATTTGATAACATAGTTTGTAAACGTATAATAAAGCTTGACAAATTTTTCTTACATCTTTTAGTTGATGGTGATAAGGCATATACATGTATCAAGTTACATATATCAATATTACTTTTTATGGTAGGTAAGTATCGTTCACGATCTGCATTTAATATTGGACATTTAAGTATATATTGCATTTCGTCGCCTATTTCACTTAGGTTACAGAGTTTACAATACCTTTCATCCCTCGGTATGCTTTGCCATCTTCCCGTTTCAATCGGTAAATTAACATTTAAAGTTCTGAACTTCAAAATCGGAATGGAGATGTTTCTAGGTAACAGTAAGTACTTTTCATAACCAAGTGATAGTTTATAGTGTTGATAGAATAGTCCCTTTGGACTCGAGATGACATTTTTTCTCCATTGTTGGGTGAACTGATCCGTCAAAATTTGTTCAGCTTTCAAAACTAGGAACGAAGTGGAGCATAACGAGGGATTTACAAATACATATGATAATCCAATTCTATCTAATAATGTTTTAATAAAGTGAATCCATGGGTCTGATTGATGGTTTTCTTTGTATTTGTTTAGGCTGTATTGATATATGAAATTGGATAATTTAAAAGTATCAGTACATGTCAGTTTGTGCCAAAAGGATAGCATATGCTTATATATCTTTATATGGATTGGTTTTCTTCCAAGTTCCAAGTCTCATTATGGTGATGTAATAGCACTGTGACGTCATCATGTTTATGACAACACAGCATTGTGATGACATTACTTCTGTCAATGTCCTGTTTATTCAGTAAGTGTATGTTAGTATTTAAAAAATTTATGATTTACAAATTAAATAATCAATTCCGGCAAATTCCTTAATTTACTACACCAGTTATATTCTAAGAAAATTTCATTTTAATAATATTGATGAGCTTTAAACCACCGAAGTTGGTGCCTAAATAACATTTGTTTTATTACTAACCCTATTGCATGAGAAACTTCCTTTCATTCAACTCTGTCGCGTAACGTGAATATTACCGGTAAAATATCAACGACTCATTCCTGCTACCCTGAACCCGTTACACTAGGATATAATTAATGTAAATTGTGGCCGGATACGGTTAATGACAGCTTGGGGATCGTTCATACGGCCTCAGTGGAAACACCAGTAAGTCAATATTGCAATGTGTTTTCAGTTAAAATTATAACGGGAGTAAGATTTAAAGCTGTTAGCCACAACCTATAGGATATTTGTTTTTTTGTCAAGCATCTGAAGACATTGTTTTCCCTAATTATTTAGTTAGATTTCTTCAAGAGTTTTCTCCCTTACTTCGATACACGCTATAAAACTCATAGTTCAGCGCTTTGCAAAATGTTCATAACTAGTGTATTCTAAGCCTTATCGTGGTGTGGTGCTTGGCGTGCTTCACTCGCAAAGTTCATCAAATGTACGTTGAACAATCTACCATAATTATTTTCACTTTGGTCATGTATAATTTCAGAGGCGACGATTCCAGGAATTGATTGAATGTAAAGATACCGGCAACGTAGCTACGGCTGGAACTAATCTCACCTCTGGACACAGCTGTCATACAGAAATAGAATGGAGGTACAAGTCTACCCTGGCTGAACCCCCTGTCAGGTTTCAATGTGACTTGACCATTACTCATGAACTTGCCGATGGTCAAGAAACTGACCGACGTGGCGAGTGCAAAGAAGGAGTGACCTTTATCCCTTCCGTCAAGGTGTCAGCCTTTGATGAGAAGATTAAGGTAATTTGTCACTTCGAATGGCAGCGATTAATTTCTTTGATCAGTTTTCACAAATTACTTTTGCATATCTAAAATATTCAAACAATACGCCACCACTCGACGCACTACCTCATCGAAGCCAGAGTCGTTCTGAAACTAGCTCTCTGTCTCTATATATGACTTATTTCCGTCTTTTTTACCTCATCTTTCGATCCCCTTTATACATATATATATATATTTTTTTTTATCACTTTATTTCTTTTTCCTGGGTACAGCAGGTTTTCATTTCATTGATCCATACATTCAGTCACAAAAGCACATTTCATATGACAAATATTTAGATAAATAGATTGTGGCAGGATGACCAGAATGAGATAAATGAATCATATTTGCATTGGGAGTAGGCGTTTAATTTGTGCAATTGGTAGTTCTGTTTCAATTTTGGTTTGAGGCCAGTGAGGGAAGGTAAAGCTTTAGTAAATTTTCGAGAGTAAATGTACTCTTTTGTCAGTATGAAAATGAAATTCAATACGTTATTTCTTCTTTCTTTGAATCCAAGAATAACCTTTTCTGCATTTATTCTTAAACAAGTGCCAGTTTCGCTTTCAATCCATTCGGATAAATCTTGCCACAGTCTCTTGACACATCTACATTCATATAGTAAGTGAAAAATAGATTCTATTTCAACATTACAAAATGTACATATTGGAGACTCTATCAACCTGTATTTGTACATGTCCTTATTCGTCGTAAGTATTCTATGAAGAACTCTGTATTGGAACCACCTGTGTTTAGTGCTATAAGCTGCTTGGAAAGGTATAGAATTGTACGTTTTCCACACTTCTGGTGTGATATCTATGTCTAATTCTTCTTCCCATTTCCTATGGTAATGTAATTTTTGGAATGAATCGTCTTTGAGTAATCGGGAATAAAATATACTACATCCTTTCTTAGTTTTATAAAGTATTTCCAAATTTGGAGGAATAAAGGGCAAATCTTTCTGCTTACTTATAGAGCATCGTTTTGAGTACTTCTTCAGTGAGGATATTAAGCCTGCATATTCAAGAAAGTTGGTTTTAACTCCGTACTTTTCTATGAATTCATTGTATGATAGAAATGTATCATCGTCTTTCAAAAAGTCATTTATGAACTTAATATTGGATTGCCAATAGTGGTCATATACTACCGGTTTATTTTCAATCGTTATATTATCATTTGCCCAAATGTATTGCCTGCCGAGTTGTTCACTCTCATGTATATTCTTTTCTTGTAATTCAGACCAAGCATAAAATACATCTTTCCAAAATTGACTACTGAGTTTAGGGATATAATGTGTTCTAAGATAAGTTGGTCCCATTTCAACAGGGGAAAGTGTATTTGTTTGATTAAATGAATATAAAAGGTTCTTTATATTTGAATCTTGTACAAATAGCCTTCTTATCCATGATATTTTCTGCGATTTAATTGTTTCGAAAATAGCAGGCATTTTCAAGCCACCTTCCTGGTATGGTTTTATCATTAGACATCGTTTTATTTTGTCAGGTTTACCTTTCCAAATAAATGAGAAACATTTTCGTTGCAGGTTTGTTATAGTGTCTATTTTTGGATTTGCAAGAGAGGTAAAAAGATGATTAAGTTTTGGTAGAATCAGACTTTTTAGAATAGTTATTCTTCCTAAAGGTGTAAGGTCTCTCAAGGACCATAATTTCATTTCTTTCTCCATTAACTTGAGCTTATCCTTGTAGTTCCGTTCTACCATTTCTGCCATGTTATGCTGAAATAAAATACCTAGTAATACAAATGGTTTTTGAGTCCAGTCTAAATTGTATTCTCTGCAATATTGTAAACTTGAGTACTGTTTCGAACCTATCCAGATGATTTTAGTTTTGTCAATGTTTATTTTGAGTCCGGAGAAAGATGCATATGTTTCGAGTACTTTCAATGCTTCTCTAAAGGAGTTTTCAGAGCCGTCTAGAATGATGGTGGTATCATCAGCGAACTGAGTTAATAAATATTCAATACCTATCATTGTTATTCCTTTAATCTTTTTATTTTGTCTTAACATATGGGCCAGAATTTCAGCCACAATAAGAAATATGTAGGGCGAAAGAGGATCGCCTTGTCTACAACCTCGGGTGATTTGGAAGAACTCTGATGGGAATCCATTAACCAGGACACTAGAGTTTATGTTATTGTAAAATGTTTTCAACCAATTTTTTATAGATGGTCCGAAATTAAAAAAGTCAAAACATTTTTCGATAAAGGACCATTCTCCTGAATCGAAAGCTTTTTCAAAGTCTATCAATATCAAAAGTCCTGGTTTATTCGTAATTTCAGTAAAATCCATTATATCATTTACCAGTCTCGTACATTCTCCAATGTATCTGCCTTTCATAAATCCCTTTTGGTCTTCACTTATTATCTTAGGTAGTATGTTCTTAATACGAGCCGATATCACGGCTGAAGCTATTTTATATGAAATGTTTAGTAACGAAATTGGTCTATAATTTTTTAGTTGTTCCTTTGATTTATTATTTTTCGGGATGCATGTTACAAGACCTTGTTTTTGACGAATTGAAAGTTCGCCTTTCTTATATGCTGCGTTCAATGAGTTAATTAGGTAGATGTTGATGTCGTTCCAAAAGAATTTATAAAATTCGGCTGTATAACCGGAAGGTCCGGGGCTTTTCTCATTTTTCATATTTTTCAATGCTACAAGAACTTCTTCATATTGCAATTCTCCTTCAAGCGTAAGTGCATCATTGTCAGATAACCTAGGTATTTTGTTATCTATGAAGAGCGCTTCAAGGTCAACATCTTCTACAGTTTTCTTTGTATACAGAGTTTGAAAAAAGTTCTTTGCGTAATCAATGATATTTTTTGTTTCACTTATCTGCCCACTATCAGTGTCCAATCTAGTTATCGCTTTGTTTATGAATTTTTGTTTTTCCAAAGATAAAAAGAATTTTGTAGGTTTCTCGCCTTTTTCATACCATCTTGCCTTTGATCTTAACATTATTCCATCCGTCTTGTATGTATTAAGTTCCATTTGGTGCTCTTTTATAATGTTGATTTCTTGTAACAATTTTGTTTTTGTCTCCTCAGTCGC
Source organism: Phorcus lineatus (assembly GCA_921293015.1). Taxonomy (NCBI): domain Eukaryota; kingdom Metazoa; phylum Mollusca; class Gastropoda; order Trochida; family Trochidae; genus Phorcus; species Phorcus lineatus. The sequence goes on from OV121092.1 coordinate 1,898,230, forward strand.
AGCACTATCTAATTTTTCTTCTAATTGTTCAAGTTTTTCATTATATTCACCTTCTAGTTTTACTCTTTCTTTCTTCTTATAAGCTGAATATTTTATCGTGTAGCCTCGAATATTGCATAGCAACGTTTCGAAAAAAAGCTGTTCACTTATTTTTAACACTTTATCGCCTTCCTGATTTCGACAGTGATACTGTTCAACGGTCTCTTTAATAATACTCTTGACTTCGCGCACGTAATCTGTATCATGTAACAAACTGTTATTAAATTTCCAGAAGCCTTTTCCTTTTTCAAGGTGTGTCATGGAATGGTCCGATCTATAACTTGGCTCTATTTTGGTTGTAACAACTGACTTTTCTAGGTTTCTACTTAAAAGGAAAAAGTCTAAACGTGCTTGCTTTAATGGTTTTGGTTTTCTCAACGTGTAACGTTTTGTATCTAAATTAGATTCGCGCCAAGGATCGTATAGGTTCAGTTCTTCTATCACATCAAATACCGCTTCCCTTGATTTTGGGTTATTTATATGTAGGTAGTTGAAGGTATCTTTTGTTTGATCTTGGACTAGATTAAAGTCACCGCATATGATATTTGTTTCAGTTTCCAGACTCTGTATTTTGGTTTTTATTTCATCATAAAAATCTGGTGTGTCTACGTTAGGACCATAAACAGTTGCAATACTTAAGATTTCTTGTTCTGTTTTTACTTTAAGTATCAAAAAGTTTCCATTTTCATTATCCTTTAATTCTTCGAGAATTTCGAATTCAAAATTATCTCTAAACAGAATGGCTACACCTCTAGATTGACTTGTATGAGAACTAAATCTGACTTCTGAGGAATTCCATTCCGATTTTATCTTCTGTTCCATGCTATTAGTAAAATGTGTATCCTGTATACAGTATATGTTGCCGTTTCTTTTTTTCAAATTTCCAAAAACATCAATTCTCTTTTTCTCATTATTAAGCCCTTGACAATTTGCAGAGTATATATCAAGTTTATGTGTCATTATAAGTTATGTAGGATGCCATGAAAGTTGCGTGACTAATGAATAAGTGGGACAACCATAGCTGACCCGATTTTTGTGTGTCACAAAACATGTTATGAAATGAAAGGGAATATAAAGTGATAATCAACAAGAATATACATAAATAAAAAGGGGATACATTGACTTCCGTCATTTGCTCCAGTAGACAAAAGTTGGAGAATGCCCTCCCGCAGGGCACTGTAAAATTAAATTTGATAAATAATTCGAATCTATCATTATTGTTAATCATATTGAAATTGTCATAGCAGTACGGCGTTGCTATCGTATTATAAATTGTATCCCTATCGGATCTTTGTTGAACTAGTTTGTTCAACCTATAATTGTCAGTTCAAACAATAATTTGTAAACAAAACAATACTCACTGGATAGCGTCCAGTAATCCCAAAAGAGTGTCCTTATGAAAAGCACAGTTCGCACAGAAATGATCCAGAGAGGGTACACAAACACACCTTGTAAAGCGACACAAACACACCTTGTAAAGCGGCACAAACCACGTGTTGAACTGCACGTGGTTCCCGTGCTTACTGGAGTCGATGCTATTTGTACAATAACTGATTGTGATAAACATGACAAACGACATGACTAGATTATAAAAATAGGAGTTTTTGAGTTACTTCCGAGTATTTGCCTTAGAAAGACAAAAATAAAAAGTTCACCAGATATTCTTTCGGGTTAGTGACAAACATGTTGGCACAGGACTAACTCAAGGAAACAGCACAGTTTTACAAACAGTGTCCAGAGCTGTGTTGTTTGTGCTGTTTTAGTAACATGCCTTTGTACGGAGTTTTGTGTGGTATGGACTGTAAATTATGAACTAACGTTTCTGGAGTGAACTGCACAATACAACTTTTTTTTTTTCAAGAACTAAAAAAAACCCCAAAACGTTGGGATTTGTATGTCCATTCAAAAAACGAAAAAAGGAACACAGTTAAATAAAATAAATGGGAAAAGATATTTTCACTCATAGCCTGATAACTGTTTACTCATATTTGTTCCACTGTGACGGTCGGGTCTTTGGGTCTTTAGTTTCCATCACGACCTCCGTTCCTACAACTCTCACCCTCGTCCACAGCTTCTGCTTCTCTCGGATATCCGCAGCTTGCCTGCTGAGTATAGCCCGTCTTTTCTTTAACATTCCGGGTAGGTCCGTCTGGATGCTAAACTTTCCGGTCTTCTCTCTAAGTATTTTCCGGGCTTGATACACTTCTTCTCGGTCCGCCATTTTCACGAATGTAGCGATGATACTGGGCGGAGCTGCCGGGTTGTGTTTTCGCTGGTATTCACTTTTAGGGAGTCTGTGCGCCGTTTTAATGAGAATTTGGTCCGCTCTTACTTGACTGAAATTTAGTTTTTCCGTAAAAAAGTCAATGAGCTTGTTTTCTACATTTTCGTTTAAAGTTTCTGACAGGCCATAGAATAGAAGGTTGGGTTTTCTATCGTGTATATCTCTGAGAGTAACCTGGCGCTCAAGGTTGCTGTAGGCTTGCTTCATGGTGGATAGTTCCGCGCGGAGTTCGACCGTCTCGTCGTGATGTACCGCGACATCATGTTCGATACTGTCAACTTTTGTTTTAAGTTCGTTTACGTCTTGCCTAACACCATCGATAGAGTCTATTAAATCGTTTTTCACCTCTATGATGAGTTCACGCAGTCTTTTCTCAGAGGCTTTAACAATTTCTTCCATGCTTGCCGCGTTGGCTCTCGTCGTCATATTACCGCTTTCTGCTCACAATGTATAATATTTATATTTGAAATAATACTTTGTAAATGTCTGCTGTAGCAGTCTCTATTTTTCGTTATTTCATAAGAGGGTTTTCAAATGATCATTTGACTGGATTGCTTCCGATAAGCCTGCGGGCGGCGGAGCGCGTATTCAACGTGACCTGTTTCTTCCCATGCACGACCGGAATATATATTAGACCAAATGTTGAAAAGAAATAAAATCATTAAAAGCGAAAGACAGCCAAAAAATCTTAAACACATCTTAACAAGGGCTAAATATGATGGTATTCAAAACCCAACAGAAAGACCTTCAGTTTCCAAATGTTCAAATAAAAGATGTGGCACATGTCCCCATTTATTAGAAGGCTCGTCTTTCACATTTGACAATGGCAAAACATTTGAAATAAAATCTAACTTTGATTGCAATTCAAAAAATGTCATTTATGCAATAATGTGCCCTAAGTGTAAAAAATCCTATATTGGTAAAACTGAATGCCTAAGAAATAGGGTAACCTTACACAGACAACACAATAACGATAGCAGATACCGCTGTTTATTTGTAAATAAACATCTTTGTACTTGTGCAAATGGTGTTTTCAAAATATTTCCTTTCTATAAATTATTTCATAAATCTAACTTGGCATGACGTCATGAAACAGTCTAAAAATCAAACAAGCCACAGATAAGGAAACCCGCCATACATTAGAGACGCGCTACAGATCTGAGTCCTACATATATATAGACTGCGTGCTAAATATATAGTGCAGTACAAAACATACTTGCAAATGGACATTGAATTGAAGAATATAACATACAAACCGTATGGAGGAATAGTAATTATCCTTGTTATCAACTTTTCAGATTAGCGAGGCACCTGAATATGGGATTCCAGAGTTGATGTCGTCCCGGAAGGATTCTTTTTGGAAGAACTGATTATGGCCTGTAGGTTAGTCATCACATTGCACGTATAATAGTCCACCGGCGACTAGGGGTCTCCATGCAATATTTGCAATTTATGTAAAATAAAATGATATACAATAACTGTAGAGAAGAGAGAATAGTTTTTTCCAAGGTTGAGTTGGTGTATTTCAACGATAGTCGATTAACGGTAGGTCCCTTGATTTGCTTTTCGACACTTAATTTGTGTGTAATAAGTACTCATAAGTACACAAAATGGTTACAAGTACTCATAATTCTACTCTAAGTGCAAATAATGTAAAATAAAATGATATACATTAACTGTAGAGAAGAGGAAATAGAAATGTTACCGATCAAAGTCATGAATGATGAGGTGTTGTAACGGAAACCTAAAATGTCGTACAAATGACTCATGGTAGCTATCTGAAATGTCTGTCAGTGGATTCCGTGACCATCTAAACATACATTTAGATACCAAGAAAGATATGGGGACACCCATCTTTTCGTGTGACGCTTCCGAGAATAAGAGGCTGGTGGGGAGGGGGGACCCTTATTGACCAGGAGGACTATAACAATAAAGTTTTAATTAGTAGTTGAGGTACCAAGTGTCCTCATCAGTTTTAAGATAAATGTTTTAAATTATTGTTACTCAGTGGCGGTAGAGGGCCTCAAGGCCACGGCTTTATATATAGAAATACTGGCTGCTGCTAGGACTCGTAATTCTAATGCCAGTCAGTTCAGAATAGTGACCCCTTAAAATTTCAGTCGTGATTTCCAATCAGCCCTGTTGTTCCTCCCACTGCTTACAACATTAAGAGTTAGTCAAAAGTAGATTAGAAATCTTTACCCTACATCGGGGGTATTTGTATCCGCGGTGCTCCTAAACTACACTGCTATCGATCAAGTCAAATTCCTCTTAGTTATCTGTTTAAAACTGGCTAATTAAATGATAAGCCTCGTGCATTGGGACCATATCGTGATCCAGAGCAATGCTAGCGGAAGCTTCTGATAAGGTTACCCGATCTGGAAAGGTCAACGGGTAGAAGCCAGACTAAATTTGAGATGTTCTAAAACCTGCTGTCTATCTCTCGCTATGCATTTCTTGAAACTCCCAACTCACTCACTCACTCACTCAAACAATCGGAATGAGGATTTTTCTTTTTCATCTCAAGCGGTCATGAAGAGAATGTAGTCAGTCATTTGTATAGACAGCTATAGCAGACCATTGAAGTAGCATCGTCGATACAAATACTCCTATGCATTCTCTTCCGACAGAGGTAGCTCCGTCATATATTCCTATGCACCCTGTCTAAATACGAAGGATTATTGGTCTAGAAATGTAGAACGCTGATTGGATGCATCAAAGTTAGTTGTGCAATCGGCGTTCAAAAAATTATCATTCAAATCGTCTCAATTATTACCGTAAACAGGCGTGTGTGACAACAAATATGTTATTCATGCAATCGTTGTTTTCATTGGCTACAATATTGCCAGGTAGTTTAGCTTGCAATATTGTGCCGGTAGGGGAAACTGTCGGAAGCACGAGAAACCTTCGTATTCAGAAAGAGGTTGTATAGGATTTTATGAGGGAGCTACCTCTGTTGGGAGAGAATGGCTTGATTGGAATCATATAATTCCGTATATGGTGTTAAAGGAGGCATTATCACGTGTTTGTTCGATCGATAAAGTGATATCACGAAAAAAAATTATATGTAACAAATTGCAAGAGGATTTTTTTCTTATCAAAAGAGATCTGTTTAGCGATGTGAATCCATTTCCCTACCTCGAATGATTAAAAGGTGTTCACACAATATTTGTCAGAGGTAGTTTCTAGTTGATGCCCGATATCGGACCGAAAAAAAATTCAAGAACAATACAAACATCTTTAATCACTCAACATATGTTAAAGCTAGTTTCATGTGATGACATTGTCTTTAGTGAAGATAATTCTAGTTCAATTCAAAGAGGATAGGTTTGCTTTTCAAACAGTTCATAATTAACTGATATGTATTTCACTTTCACAGGTGAATTCTCATTCAGAATGTGGGATAATTACCAAAGAAACAGACAGTCAGATCTGTGTGGCTGCGATCAGACCTTCTGGAGAGGAGAGACGTGAACAGAACAAATTCGGATGTCGATAAAGTCGCTATGGAAGCTATTAGCTTTATACTAATTTTTCCGAGCCATAATTAAAATGAATAATGTTTATCTGTATTCAAGGCCTTATGGCCTAAAGTACAATAATCATACATGTATTTATACATAATGTCTAACGTCTAACAAAAAGTGAGTTTTAGTCCTAACACATAATCACATTTTGTACACTTCAATAAATCAGTATTTCCATTTGTATAGTGACGAAAGTGATGTATATTTAGTTTATGGCTCACACTTCTAAATTTACACATAGTTCGTAGTTAGTCTCTATGAGAATGTAGTTTCAAGATGAAAAGCTCTCAATCCAAAATACTCTTGTAAGAGCAATAGTTATACAAATCAGATGGTGAACCAAAGAAAGGGAACCTATATTATCTTACTAGGCAATAATAAACAATAACAAGATGTCAGCTGAGACGAGACAGATACAGAATATGACGAAACAAAACATAAAAACACTACTTCCGATCTAGTGCAAATGTCATGTGGAATGGTGTTGAAATGAACATTTGGTAAGACTTCTGTTCAAAATGCAACAACTCAAATTTATTCAATATCCTACGAGATTGTCATTTCAAACTATTTTACTCAGAAGGCATTTAAGATTGTGCCATGTTGTCAGTTATGACCAAAAATGTGTAAATTTTATAATAAATATTATTCTTAGACAGGGAAACAAAGTTTTGTTCTGCAACTATGCTGCCGACTAAAATTAATAGCTGATGAAATGACACAGTCTCATTACGAAGAGCAGTGGTTAGCCCCTTCGGCTTCGGATCTAGGGGTCCGTGGTTCGGAGTCTTCTTGACAGAACACATGCGCCTCATTTTGCAACTGCATCAATGCTAAGGCCTTTGTGGAAAAAAAAGATGTTATCCATGCATGCGGCGTGTTCATTGGCTGAAATATTGCTAGGTAGTTTAAGTTGCAATATTTAGCCGCTAGGGGAAACATCTGGTAATCCGAGAAGAACTCTTATCGGAACAGAAGTTTCTTGGGAATTATTGACGGAACATGTGGAGAAAGAATGTGACGTACTGCCTCAGGGGCGTATTTCAGCTTGTGTTTATCTCAATCGCATAAATTTATGTGTAGTCACCAGTAGATGGATACCGATAAGCGTCTGTGTTCAAATAAACATTATATCGTTTTTGCATGATGTGGAATATATTTGTTATTAAACAAAGCATTTAACTGCAATACCACGCAAACCTCCCACATCGTCCACCTAAACCAAAGCTGCTGTTCTTAGTTCCGTTATGTTTTGACGATAGTTTATATGGTTATTCTATAGTATGTTATATCTGTTGTATATTAATACTTTTTACCCGGTGTTTATTTTACAAAGCAGTAACGCACTTAATGTCATATTAATTGAATGACTTCATTTTTTTGTAGATGTTTAGTTCTATTGACGTGTCCATTTATATAGTTTGTGACCTTTGTTTTGTGAAATTAACTACATTTCATATTATATTTTTCATATGAAACAGAAATAAAATTTACAGCCATGTTTGGTTTTTGATTGTTCGTTTTAATTTCTTTGAGACAGTAGCATGAAATGATACTGAAACGCCGAATCCTATGACAAATAAGCCGATAATCCTTACATATTTTACAATCTTAGGATTGCACACTCTAAATTAACCAACAAAGAAAATAAAAGCTTAGTTTCACTCACAGACTGTAGCAAATGATATTTAATATTTAATTCCCCATGTAGGTTATAAAGCAGTCATTGAAATACAGGTCTACTTCCATCTTTCATTTGACTCCTCGTGTCTCTCTTTTTTGATAGTGTTTGACATAAAGGGCTTCCAGATCTTTCCGATTACAGATAGATCATCCACCACTTTATTCAATACCTTATCACGGTGTGGCAATCTAGTTAAAACTAGCTGTAATATAATACGTCCCGAATTCCGTTATTACATCTAGCGAATTACAGGTATATTCCGTGTCGAGCAGGCGCGAACATCGGCCAATCACAAAAAGTGCTGGCCCAGCTCTTCGGATCGCGGGTTAATGCGAATGTTTTGCCGTTCTTTGCACCTCGACTACAAAATCCGAATGTGTACCAATGTTTCGAAGTGAATTATTTTAAAACATGATGACAGCATAAGTTCTGTATTGATAATGGTGACGAATATGTTTGGGTTGTTCATTTGGTAATTTCTGCAAAAGCAAATCAACACATTTGGTCAAACAATGACAAAATAAGTTTTAAAGGATAAATATAGAAAAACGTAGGGTAAGGATGTGACATTAACCAAGACGCAAAAGAAGCCCGTCATTGATTGGTTGAAAGCTGTCTTCCTACCCTCAGTTTTATTGGTCGGTTCAAAATTGGTCAAAGGTCAGCTGAACATGACCTCAATCAGTAATTCTCTAGATTTGTTGACGGATCTATACATCTAGTTTTAACTAGATTGCATGGTGTGGTTGTTTGTAAGCATCGAAGACCCCGAGAGCTATGCCAGCCGGAGCTTACATGCGCCTGGTACGGTCACCCAAACTGGACAGGTCGACGGGTCGAAGCCAGACCAAATTTGAGTCGTTCAAAAATCTTGTGTCTACCCCTCTACAAGCCTTTTCTTCCGTCATTTATAGCCGTCATCCCTGTCCACTCTCAACTGTTTGCTAGTCATTCTACGTGTTTAATAAATGAAATGTTGGTTACAACACTTTACATCCCAACTTACTCACTCAATCCAGAGAGATCTCAAATTTATAGATTGAATACTTAAAGAAGGTCACTTACAAATTAAAAGCAAACAAGTGTTTGGTCCAATGAATAGTGTAACACTGTTAAACACTGTTGAACTGTTGAGAATGTGACTCTTAGAAAAAATCACATTCTCATAACACAAATACTGGTTAAATCAAGCATTGCAGCATTTCAACAAATTCTTTGTGTTAGCTCTTTAATCGCATTTGCCTGAACTTTATAGTAATATGATAACTTTGAACATGGATGTATTTTTTCTGTTTCAAATTATTGAAACATTATATCATTATAATTTCATAGGCATTTGTTGGCGTGTAGGGCTACGGATCAAGGGGTCCGTGGTTCGAATCCCGCCAGGGGCTCGGCAATTGTCTGCAGCAGAGACTTGTACATGTTCTTCACGCAGTAAGGTTGGGATGCAATGCTACACTGAATTTCTGCGCAATACCTCCAATTGTTCGCTAGTTCCAGCCGATACTGGCAGGTTTCACCGCAATATAGCCACAATGGTGTTGCGGGCTTTCTCCCTTCAGTGAAATACTCTTGAAAGCGGCGTCGAACCGCATATCACCTCACCTCACCTCACCTATTTTACAACAGGTGCTTTTACAATCATTGGTACCTACCTACCTGTGTTCCTTCAAAAAACAACTCAGTACCCATTTCTTTCTTCGATACAAGAGACAGCCTGCTATTAGTATAGTTTTAAATTGTGCATGACCATGTGACGTGGAAAGGCGCTGTATAAATGGCCTATTATTATTATTATTATCATCATTATAATCTAAGACAAAAACCGCACACAAGTGCGTGGAATCGCACAGAGCTTTATCCATATCCGAATCTTCAAGGTAGGTATACATTTGATAAATATATAATATCACATTCGAAACGTAAATGATAACACAGTGATACTTCACACACTATTTAATCACATAATGAAACAATTACAGACAAACTCACCAAAATGTATGAGCAAGAAAACAATGCGACTGACAAATTTTCTAAATGCTTGTGCCAAGTCAAAATAGATCGCACAAGACGATGTGTGATCCTTTACATGTATATACATAGAAAAGAACATAAATGTTTGAAATTAAACCAAGCTTTTACTGCTCTCAGGCCATTGGTTCTGCTAAACTAAATTCAAAAGCTCAGACTAAAAAGCAGCAGTAAGATGTAAGCTGATAATCAAAGCTTAAACATTTCATTATTTATGAACATTATATCATGAGCAAAAATTAATAAAATCTATTTCAATGATAGTAACGTATTTGACATTTCATCCATTGACAAACTGTGTAGAATTTGTTTTGTGGTATGTATAAAGTGTTATTATAGGTGTTATTTAGTTATTATGATTAAATACCGCGTGCATAACATCACATTATAAACTTATGTTGCCAGTAGAAATGTAGCAAAAAATACAATTGAAGGTTAAAAAGGTATGCAGTTTATTTAGTGTTTGTATTTTGGTAACCACTGGTAAGTAATTAGTTTTTATTGGACATAAAAATAACGACTAAGTTAATTGGTGCAGGGCTTACCTAAAATCTATAACGAATCTGATGTTAATCAATGTGTCTTAGACATTGACAGGTGTGTTAGCTTAACATCGTATGCTTCATAAACTCAGACAATTTCAATGGGCTGTTCGTCATCTGATAATGCATATCTTATATTTTAGTGAGTAAAAATAATTTGCCGCAACTTGGGTACAAATCCATGTGCAATAGCTCTTTATTATCTTGACGAGGACAACATTAATTGATCAAACAACCTTCAATGCATGTACATGGTGATGACATTTACTACATAACTACAGTACTGCCTTCACTCATCTGTATTATGAGTGTTCTACAGATGAGTGTTCATTCATTCAGAGCTTGTAAGAAGTTGTTGCAATCAACTTCGAAACAATGTACATATTTCACTATGTATCTCAAGTGAAGATGCAAAACCCTGATAATGTGCTTTGTTATCAGTTGCAAAAACCGCAAACTCGCACAATACCATAGCATACAGATTCTCAACAACAGTATTTTATCACTGTTCAGGGCTTCTATGTTACAAATTTCAATGTAAGTGTAATATTATCATTTTTTTAAATTTCGAAATTGTTAGCTATTTTACAAACGTGGTTTAGAATAACAGTCAAAATACCATATGACCTGAGTTAAGAACAAATTGCCCCTCAAAACTTTTATCTCTAAGATTTCAAAATAATGACATTTTCTTGTCATCAATGATAAATGAAAACCAGCCATATAACTTTTAGGAAGGCGGAAGTCGGGGTCTAGTGTACATGGATATAAGTTAAAGGACCTACTTAACACTACCAATCAATATTTGTTATTGTGTCTGCTGTAAATTAGTACAATCATTACGCTTGAGTCATTGTCATCTATGGTCGTTCTAAGAACTATCGGCTAGCTAGCTATGTGGATGATGGAATATTATGTGCTGATGAGAAGGACATTCCAGATAATAAAGACTTTATTCTGAGAACACTTAAATCGCTAGTCTGGCAACTGAATCTAGAATATGTAGATTGACGCCGTCTTCATCAGTGGAATATCTAGGATTTATCATTGAATCATATGGTATAGGTGACTCCTACTTTTCTGGTACCAAAATATAAACTTCAGAAAATAAAACATGCTTTGGGTATAGCATTAAAAAAAATACTTGCGCATTACCACTTGTGGATGGCCAGTGTATTAGTCTTACCACGGCTGTGATTCCTGGCAAACTAGTGCTGAGAAGTGTGTATCGTGTACTGGCCCCTAGGAGCTCATTGGAGGATAAGCTTTCTTTGACCGATGATGCTTGATGCGACATGCAATGGTTCAATGGGCCAGTGGAATGGATGTTAAATCCAAATATATTTCATATGATAGTCTACCTGTATGGTTCCCACGACATAAATCGAAATGCGTCAATGACAAACACTCAGCTTCCGGTGTTCAACAGTCGTTCCGGATTGGATGCACTAGCACAACACGATTGGGGAATCTTCAGCAATTATGTATACCAACCTTTCAGGCTAATCGTGAATGTGATGGACATAATGAAGACTTAGGGGCTCATGCGACTGTGATAGCTCCAGAGTGCTGGATATATTGACCTCTCCCCCGCTGCGTCTCCCGAATTGCCGGAAATCCTTCCTTCAAAGAAATTTGTGCCCAGAACCTCAGAAGTACGCTCGGTGGAGATTGTACGCTTGGAGATTATGTGGGCGCATAAACTCAAAATGCAACAATTCTCTTTTCCGGCTGTGATAACAAGTACCGTTGCTGAATTCTTGTGTTTTGTGTAGGAATCAAGTGAGCAACCTGCCTCTCAGATTCGGTCTATATTGGCAGCCCTATTATGGTTGTGTTAAGCACAAGGGGTATATAATGTGATTTGCCATTATGAAATTTGGAGACTTAGAGATGCTTTGACTAAGTCAGGAACGTCACAGGTTCGACAGAAATCGACAGTTATCCCTGTTAACCGTTACGGTGTGTTACTATCATTAGCCGCAATGCTGAACCGATCTGACATTGCCCAAAAGGCTATTACGTTCGATCCATCCTTACTTAGTCCTTCTAAGATGGTTTTCAGGATTGACAATGTGCGTTTCCATGAAGACGGGTCCATGGATCTGGACTTTCATGGCAATAGGAACGACACGGATAGGTCAGGATTTAATGTTACTATTTAACGTGCTTCCGATATTTGGATGGACCCAGTTAGTATTTTACTTTATCATCCAAAACTCTGTTCCACAGGAGATATCGCTTGTGGAAGATCAAGCGCTATATCCTAGGACATTTTTGTTGATAAAAGTTTTCGATCTTTGTTCAAAGTGACGAAAATTTTCCTTTACATTTAATTCTAGTGTTTATAATTATGATGGGGAGTTAAGCAAGGATAAGGATAATAATGTCTTAAATTGTTTAGATGGTTGACAACACAAATGCAAAAATCAATATTCACTGAATCTGAACTTCATCTCGGTCCACTCTAGGTTAGACCAAGTACCATACCATGTAAACCAGCAGATACCAGTGTCCCACTTATCTTCACCATAGAGGCCATTAAGGTTAGAGTTATGACACCCGTTGTACCACCAGGCACCGGCAAATCGTTCAGCACAATTAGTAAACCTTTGATCATTGTCTCGGTCTTTTGTAGAAAACTTCATTCCATTGTGAATTGCCATTGAATCTCCTGAAATTGCAAATGGTGATGTATTATTCTCTGGCTATTAAATCAGTAAGTGTTTACCTCAAGTCTACCCTTCGATATAAAAATAGACATAATGACTTCGATTTGAATCCTACTGTAGCTGACACGGAATCTAAACAGGGAAAATGCACGCCCATATGCAATTAAACAAATTCTGGAATATTCTAACTCTGTAATATATATTTTCCAAACAGTATTGGTAAAATGTTAATCTAAAAACGCTTTTGGCTCTCATTAAAGTTGAATGTTAGGCGGTTCGTAATGTGTGATGATGATATACAACCACTTCATTGATAAATGTCTAAAAAGGGCATCAATAGGAAATTCTCAAAAACTACCAAGAAATTGTATGACGATGGACAAACACACATTAACTGTCCAGTTTTCACTAGAATGTAGTTTTTCAGAGACCTTAATTGTAGATCTGGCTGACATATATATTTACAACAAATAATATACCCTTTTAACTTCAGGATGTTAACACAATCATGAATGTGGCGCCAAATGAAATGCCTGACTACACACGTGTAGATGAGATATAAATTATATTGTTGTCAACGTGTGTTGTTTTTGTATCAAACTAAAACATTCTTTGATTGGTCCTTTTTATAAGATCAGCACATCTAATCCAATCAGAGCGTAATAAACAAAGACACTCATTCCTCTGCTATGTGACGGCAATGGACACCCATTGTATATCATTACGGGATTGAAACTCGATAAATGAAAGGTGTATTTGACGAAATGCAATCATCTATCGATATACAAGATATTGTCCCGACAGTATGAATTGAAGTGGGATGAGGTATTCGTTCTATTTTGTCAACCAGATTGACTGCACCGAGTGGAAATTGCCGGTTTAGAACGTTTAACAATTTTAATAAAATTATTCAATTGTAATTTTCGTTTGGATATACAAATAATTGTGTTGTTCTTTTCATGGTGAAATAGATAGATTGCAGAAGCTGCTGTACGATAGGCATTTCGAGTTGGGCCCACCCTTCTCAATAAATGAACTGCACATTTTGATTTACCATGGTTATATTCAATACACTCCTTTTTTCAATAATGTTGCTACGAACAGTTAGCAAAATATCGAATTTATAAAGTGAATGTAGGAACTGTTTCTCAGAGATCATTTTGCAGGACTGTACTATATTTGTTAATGTCATTATAAGATTGATAAGACTTATGGTGTCGGATCACATGACATCCTTCCAAGTCAGATCACCTGACAGCTTTACAAGCCTTTTAAGCCTCGATTGTTCAACCGTTTGTTTCTATCTTACCTCTGCTACCGTTGAATCCAGATAGTGTCAGTCGGTAGCCCTCGACCTCATCCTCGACCCTGAACGTGGAGTACGTGGCAAAGCCTGATTCGTTGTTATAATCCACCATGTCAATCCTCAGTTGAGCAGTTCCTGTTCTTGTCATCCGGTTTAACAGATCGTTTCCTGGATGTATATCCACATGTAGTTAATGACTTTTCTCAAAACTTATGACTATGTGAATGATAAACATATAACAGAAAGATGTGACTTTGTAGACGTAAAATCATCCGAGCACTTTCTCATACCATAATGGCGTTGTCCAGTTTACTGTGAAATATTCATCAGGTTTTAAGTTATTTCTTTATTTTTCATATTCGAAAATTTTAAAACGTGCAATCGATGCTTTTTTCTATGTCAGTGAAATTATCTTCATTAGAAAACAAGGATGCTTCAATTACCATTTAGATGGAATTTCCTTTCCTTATTGAAGAAATCTGTTTAAAATCTTCTTGATCAAATGTTAAGAGTCTTATATAGAGATTACATAAAATAATTTATGACCTACCAAGCCAGAAGTTTCCCCTCTTATCGCCAAAGCCGATTTTGTATTGTTCCCATTTCCCCCAAAATTCGACAGAGGAGTCTTGACGTCTTTGAAATACCTAAAACATTGACATCATGTGCAATAACATGACCAAACATTCTCGAATCTTTGTGGTTCTTTCCACATTTGCAAAATGAATACTAGGGAAAGAAATAATGAACGTTTTAAATCTAAACTTTTCCTCATTCTCCCCATGAACGCCAGATGAACCTGGTGAAAAAAGAAAACTCTTTTTAAGTGTTTATTTAATGCGCAATTTATATACTTAAATCAAAATTTTGATTTTCCCAAATATTCCTTATGTGGGTGCTATTGTAAATTTTTTACCCTAATTGATTTTCAAAAGAAACAACTTGTTAATCAGAAAATCTTGCTTTTCATAAAAATGCCACTTCTAAATGCTCCTTAAAGACTTCATATTTGTTCATAGATTAAAGTTTCTATTGTCAAGATGCATTATTTCAAATGTACAGTCCATCCTCCACCATCAGTGGTCATATCACAGTAGACTTCGACAGGTCCTCCAGGATTATCTGGGCTGATGAGATACATTCCGTCTGTAGAGTCGGGGTGTCTTCTCAGTATATCACCACAGTCACGTCTATCTATTTACAGAAAATCAAAATTCATATCACTATAACATTGTAACAATAACGATAAACTCAATTTCATTAGCAATTTTGAATTGACTTGGATTAATTTATTTTGGCTTTCATGTACGCCAAATATTTTAAGTGAGGATTCTAGTTCAAATAGCCCCACTAAACTTACAAATGCATTCTCAATCTCAAACTGTACGGCATCGTATATATTCAGTTTAGTTGAAATTCGTTGTCCAAATCTACACATTTCTAACAAAAACAAAAATATGAACTGAAATTACCCTCCCTTGATTTGAACACTCCAATAAATTCAAAATACACAATTAAGTCTTGCGTTGATGATATTAACTTGCAGTTCCGGCTGCAAGTTAACACTTTCGCGTTCGAGGCCAGTCTGGAGAGAAAGCTTTCATTCAAATTTCAAATTAAAACTAAAAGTACCGTTTCAAATTCAGCATTAACAGAGTCATATTTCCAATTTCCCGTGTCAAGCGTCTTAATTTGATGCTACTTGATAACAAGACTCAAGGGCGGGGAATTCGGGTACATCTTTCCAGATTTTGAAGAGAAACGAAGCAATAATCCCTCGGTGAGAGAGGATAAAGGCCATAAAGTGAATGATTTAAAGGGGCAGTAGCACGTTTTTTTAAGATTTATTTCTTCAAGTGTTCCCAAATAAACACAGTTCATGCTAAATGTTTTATATATAGTGGGTCAAACAATCTCAATACTCTACCAAATTATTCGAAGTCATAGAATGAAATGTAGTGTATTATCTTCACACGGTCAAAATATCTCAATATACTCAACCCAGTCATTAGAAGTTGTAGAGGGAATAATCTAACAGTGGCGGTCATATTTGTTTCAACATCTGTGGTAGGGAAATGGATATGCAAAGCTCACTAATCAAGGTACGTTACTTTTTAACATTTTCTTAGGAGTAAAAAACATTTAATAGTTTGAAATTGGAAAAAATGTTTTTGTTTTCGTGATATCACTTTATTTATCTTAATAGACGTGCTACTTTCCCAATAATGTGAAACCCACCAAGATTACAACTGAGTGACCCTTCGTCATTGACACTGCCATCTAAGTAAGTAAGTAAGTAAGTAGTTGCAGAGAAGGGGTCATGAATTCTCATAGATTAAGGATCATGGCACGCTCGTTGAATAAAAATACATTGTCACACAATTTGAAATACTTATTCTTGTTTTCTAGATATCAATATTCTTATCTAAATAAACGTGCTACTAGCCCTTTTAATGTAAAACCCACCAAGAGTGTAATACAGTGATCCTTCCTCAACAACACTGCCATCTAAGGAGCGTAAGCGGACAGAATGAGCAGTGCACACATCAATCTGTGCGTTGTAGAAGAAGGAAACACAGTCGCCATCATGGAAACAATCACTGCTGCACGCTAACAATGATCCGCCTCCAGAGTTAGACCAAAGTGATTTATCGGTGATGACACTGTTGGTAAAGAAGTCATTCAATATGAACTTCCTGTTACTTGTGCAAAGAAATAGGTCTTGTCCAAAACAGCAAACAGACACCAAAAGCCAAAACAACGAAAATGTTTCCTTCATTACCGATAAAGTGTCGATGGACTCCTGCTACATTAATTCTTAAGTTGATGTCTCTGTCTTTCAGTTGCCAGCAGCTAATACGTTTATGTTGCTTGGGCATTGGTCGTCAGGTTAACAAGTGATGTAATCTTTCATTTTATTATCATTGATCTTCAACTTAATAATTCACACTGTGTCCAACCAGCCGAACCACACCTTCTGTTCAATCCTTGTTTAAGAGTTTACGGACACTTATCACCTGTATGAGCTATTCAGAGTGTTATACTCAATTATTGATAGCAAAATACAACACAGCGCAATTAAATACTCCTGTGTTTGTTGTAGTTAGTGCTAATTGACATGCTACTTCAAAGCATCAATAAGACTTTTAAGGAGGTCTATTCTTACACAATACATTCCATGAAACACTGACAGTGTTATTGATTAAGAATCATTTACTGCAGTGAAAATACGGACATAATTTCAAGCACAAGGTTCAATCTTTGTTGTTGAGATAGACATACTGTCCTGCTTGCTGAAGTTCCTCAAAGAGTAAAGGAGAATCCTGAAATCACTTTGATACATCAATTATCATGAGAGGATCTCTACAGTTATTCTGCGCAATATAAAATTATCATCCCTAATGGGCTGTTCTTGTGGACTCAGACTGAAGGCTGTCGGGTTACAGTCACCGGTCGCTCATGATGTCATGGCTATTATGAGGATTGTTATCGCAGAAACAGCTGAAATAAATTGTTTATAAAGTTATATATATGGCAGCTAACAAGGTAGTAGTTTTTATTAAGTGAAACATTCCTTTGTTATGGTTTCTGGTTAAAAACTTATAAAAAAAGAAGTGGCCGTTTATGTATATATTACTCCAGAACAAAGGTCGAGCACGAACATATACTAAGTGTTCTCATCCAATTAAAATGATTATCATGTTATGAGAGATAGAGTTTATTAAGTTAAGGGCCACAGGTCCATAATAGGTCATGCAGCATTTTAGTAAGAACAGATAAGAACAACATGATACATTGTCAACACATCACTGTAAGCTTTGGGTTACAACAATTGATAGAAATTAACTTCCATCTTTCATGGCAAGAAATAAGTGTATTGTGCGGCAGTAGATGACAATAAAAATATTTGGTTTTAATAATTAGGCTAACCTTATTTCAGAAGAATGTGTTCGGATATATTCAGGAAGAATATCATTTCTCAATTTCTTATAAAAGGGCATTCCAAACACAAGTGGCATTCGTCCTAAATGTAAGGTATAAGACTAGGACTTTAGATCTAACAAATATATCACAGCAGTGATCCCACTTAGAAAAATATGAAAGTGTCTCACATGGACACTAGAAATAAAAACTCAAAGTCTATACCCTATGATAGAAATCCAGTTATGACACAAAATTAATATTCTTTGAGCACAAATAATCATTTGTTCCAATACTTCTTTGCTTGAAATTTTTTTATAAATGTCCAAATGTTTGCAATCCCTCGATTTACCCAAACATTACCAAACTCAAAAGTAGACAAAAGGGACTTCATTTCAAAAGTCCAAGAATCGAACCCCTTTTCAGCCAGACAGTATAGATATAAATATATTTTTTGGGATATCGTATTTTCAGTTGGAGACGAAAGACAAGCCCAATACTAAAAAATGTCGACATACTGATTTCCCTTTAATAAGTACCGACCAAATTCAGCAAGCGCCACGACGTATTTCTAAAAAGACCCAAATCTCTTGACAGGACCTTCCATGAACATGCAAAACGGTTGGCAATGGATGAAAGCCCAAGATCTCAAATCCTTGAATAAAATAAATATATGCAGCAGAACATTTAAGAGAGACTATAAAAATTATTAAAGGATATCTAATACATTCAATGTCTGTTCAGCCAAAGTTTACCGTGTTATATACCATGATCCAGAGTAAGAAAAATGGACACCCAAGTATTTACATGATGTAACAATATCAATCCCTTAACCACCGAAACGGAATTGTCAATAAAGTTGACCAGGCTTTCGGGCATTTCTCAATATTCATAACCTCATCAGCAAAAAATACCCATACCAAAACGTTGATGTCAATTTCTGAAGGTAAGAACAAGTAACGTCAATTTATATAATAAATAATAAACTTTATCCGAATGGAGTCATATCCATCAGCATAAACAAAGAAGGGCTAAATCTAAATTTGCAATTTAAGCTTTTAACTTCCATAGTTGTGTCACATCACTTAATCATTTGTTATTGGTCATTTTCATGAAGAATTCAGTGTTAATAACGGGTGCGACCACCATTGGCCAGTTGAGTTGATAAGGCGTCGACAAAGTGACGAAGCAATTGCACAAGTCACTGAATCGAATATACCGGTCTTCATTGTCAGTTGTTACACGTTGTCTGCCGCCCCTAGGCCTGTCAACAGTACGACCCGTCTGCCTTAGTCTTGTCTGGAGCCTTGTTATTGTTGCACGGGTACAGCCGAAGATCCTTGCAACATGTTGATGAGTCGCTCCAAGCTGGATCATTCCAATAGCTATTTCTCGCTCTTCTTAAGATAATCTCGGCATGTCATTTGTAGTCGTCTTGTTCCTTATGCTTTAAGGGATGCTGACTGGCTGTTTTTATGCTCTTTGGCACAAAGACCTTGGATTGCATGTGCATCACACTTTTTACCGATAACAGTGTTATTAGAAGTAATCAATGCAATGTCATCTATTTTGAGATTAGAATATGAGTTTCGTGTTCGGGCGATACATTTATGTACCTTTTTAAAAACTAAATTCAAATTTTAAAAACATCGAAATTTGAAATAGAAATTTGGTTTAGTTTCTTTTGCCCGTGAGTTTATTTAGTCTCCATTTGTTACAAAAATAAACTAACTTATAAAGCCCCTTTTATAAATCTTAAACTATAAATCAGTGCGATATTATCAGCAAATAATAAGATTAAAAGCTCCATTAAGTCAAGATTGATACCTCTTTGTCCGTCAGCTGATACACTTTCCTCAATATCATTTACAAAGAATGAAAATAGGGAGAGAGCTGGCAACCTTGACGAACCCCAGTTAAACAATTGAAAACTTCGCCTAGAAACAAAGGCTTTAACATTATGATACGTGTTTTTAAATAGTCTATAATTATCACCCTTCACATTGCCAAGTCTTAGTTTATGAAGAGACTACACCTGTCGACCGAGTCAAAAGCAGCTTTCAAATTAATAAATGCCACTAAAGATGGCCCTTATAAAGTGAAAGATATTTACAAATGCTAGTATCAAGAATGGAGATATTATCATGAGATTGGAAGTCATGTCTGAACCAAGCTTGTTTATCAACGAAGAAATCCTCTCTTTCGGCAAAGAATTAAAACTGTTTCATAATTTACCAAAAAAATACCAGTTACTTCAAGTAGTGTTATAGATCGATAATTTTACTTTTCTTATACTCAGGAATTATAATTATCCACTCAGATTGATAGATATCTGTATAGACACAGACACTCCACGTACTGTTGTCATCACATTTGTGCTTACTTGCTTGGAATTAAAGGTGCGCGGTATTATTAGTATATCGGTATATTGCAATACAGAAACAAGACGATACGTACCGGTACACTGTTATGAAAATAACCAATTTATTGGAGGTTTTGAAATTTACAATTTCCGTGTAAAATTGCAGAAAAACGTAACAAAGAAGATAACATGCCATTGAATACTCTTTAGTAAACTAAAATGGTATTACCGAGAGATGAATAAAAAATGTCTATCACTGATTGAGTCAACAAAAGTTCTGACATTTGTCTAAAAGTGTTCGTCATGACCTGAAAAATGAGAAGTTTGAAATACATTCTTAAAGTGATTCATCCAATTAGAGGATGTAATTCCATTGTTTACAAACGATGATGTTGGTTTCACAGTTTTCCAGAACAATATTGCAATACAGAAACAAGACGATACGTACCGGTACATTGTTTTGAAAATAACCAATATTTTTGAGGTTTTAAAATTTAGAATTTACGTGTAATATTGTAGAAAAACGTAACAAAGAAATGGGATTTTATTGAAAGTTTTTACACAGAGTGTAAAACTGCAAAGTGAAAATAGCACATACATGTTTCAAAAGTCCGAAAGCAGTCACTGAAGTATCTCTCTTTACAAAACGACGAGCCAGTTGAGCATTAATCACTGTTCTAATTGCTGTTATTTAGTCAAGAGAGCATAGAGAAACTAAACTAGGAAAACTACCAGTATATTGCAATACGTATAGCGATACGCTTTTCTGTTTCGTAATTTATTGCAATACAGAAATGAGGAGCGATACCCATCCTTACTTGGAATACACGCAGAAAGCGTCGGGCGGTGTCATGTGCACTTTTACAATCATTATCATACCAGTTGGGTTTTTTTGGAACACGACTTGATAGCAGTTTATTAGATTTAAAACACCCCAGGAATAAAAGAGTCTTTGTTCCAGTGATTTAGGTGTAAGGATTTTATGGATATGCTATTTAGAATGACAACGAGAAAGTCAGTGGTAGATGTGTGGACTGTACTGTCTCTGACACTTTGAAGTCGTCACCCAGTTCAAACGCATTTTTGCTTCGTTCAGTTAGTTGCTTCTGCTTAACTTTGCAGATTAACAAGCTCCAAATACAAAGCAACAGAATGAGTTTCTAAGATTTAAGATAATAATCAACGCTCGAACATAAGATTATGTAAATGCATAAAAGCATAAGCTCAAGCAAGAAATCTTATATTTAAATGAATAAATCAACTCCAATGATAGCTACTTTTTTCATAAATAGTGTGTAGAGTTTCGAATGTGTTTTAATTGATATTTTTATCTTATTAATCTTTCAACTAAATCTTTTCTTTCGTACATTACATCATAATATAAACGTGTGTTGTCAGTAGAAATGTAGATGAAAATATAATTGAAGGCCAATAAAAGTATGCAGTTTTTTTTGTGAACTACTGATGACTAACTACATTTATCATAGACACAAAAATAACGACTCAGTTCATTTGTGCAAGTCCTACCTTGGTTCAACATTTAATTACTAACATATCAATATACTTCTGTTGATCAGTCATTCTCTCCCAACAGAGGTAGCTCTGTCATTAATTCCTATATACAAACTGTCTTAATACGAAGGTTTCTTTGTCTAGAAATGTAGAACTGACTCGATGCAATTAAAGTAAGTTATGCAATCAGCGACGCCGTTTAAAATATCAATCATTCAAATCGCCAAAGTTATTTTTGTTAACTTTCCAAAATCTAAACGACGCAGTAGCTAAACTTTATTCGAATATGCACCTTGCACTTTGATTATTCTTCACTGAACACATACGCCGCATTTTGCTACTGCGTCGTTGATAGGCCTGGATGACAACAATTATGTTATTCATGCATTTGGTGTTCTTATTGGCTGAAATATTACAAGGCAGTTGCAATATCGCGCCGGTGAGGGAAACTGCCGGAAGCCCGAGAAACATTATACAAATATATAACGGGGTGAATCCTTGACCTAAAATCGGGGAGAAGTAAATACATAAATAGACATTGACAGGTTTGTTAGCTGTACATCGTACGCTCCATAAATTAGGGTGAAATGGGCTGTTCGTGATCTGATAATGCATATCTTATCTTTTAGTGGATAGAGAGATCATTTTGCTGCAAGTTTAGATACAAATCCATGTGCGATAGTCTTTGATAAAACAACCTTTAATGCATATGTAAGAAATAATGATTACATTTGCCATATTATAAGTATAAGTATAAGTATCTCCATAATGTGTGTAGTCTATCAGTCTTTTTAGAAAACCACAACCCGACAGGCCTTTATATATTCTGAATACCAAAGGAAACGTAATTAAAGAAGCTAAATGAAATATGATTATTTTGTTAAATCAACACTTTCCTGAACACAATTGAACCACAGCATAACTTAAATAAGTATTCGCAATAATGAATTGAAATATTGAACATTTCGCTTTTCCTTTCATGTTCACTATATTTAGCAAATACTTTTATATGGTCCCGAAAATGTTGGGTTATTCTGTAAGAGATAAGATAGAAAAAGTACAAAGTTCTTTTTTAACAAATAGCTTAGTGTCAGTAAATTTGTGTCAAACACATCTATACTTGGTGAAGTTGGAAGGTCAAGACTTTGTATCAATAAATTTAACAGATGTGTAAGATATTGGACCAGGTTACTTAACATGAAAACAAGTCGCCATCCAAAGGCCTGCTATTTAATGCTTAAATCATATGACGAACATGGTGGTATTAGTTGGCTGTCAAATGTTCGGACCTTGTTAATGGAGATTGGTTTTTCATGTGGCGACACCTCATTTTTTATGCAATGTTTTAAACAACGATGTAAAGATATTCAGTATCAAATATGGCATAGTAAATTATGTTCATCATCATATTTGCATAACTATTGCTCTTACAAGAGTATTCTGGAACCAGAACTTTACACCTTACGGCTTATTTCAGATAGAGACTTACTTCGAACTCTGTGTAAATTTAGTTGTATGAGCCATAAACTTTATATACAGCAATTTCGGTACGATACAAATGTAAATATTGATTTATTGAAGTGTACAAAATGTAATTATGACGTTATCCAAGACGAATTTCACTTTTTGTTAGTCTGTCCATATTATAATGAAAGTAAAAAAATTTTGTTACCAAGCTATTTTCATACCTATCCAACGCGAGAAAAATTTAATTTGCTAATGTCTTCACAGAATGTTGAATGCTTAAAAAATCTTACAATTTATCTTCAACTTAATTTACCTATGTAAGCAATAATTGCAATGTCCATGCGCAGTGACCTTATGTATAAATGATTTTTGTACTTTAGGCCATGTGGCCGTGATTACAAATAAACATTGATTCATTGTATATTTAGCAAATGCAATATTTAGACAACTTTCTTGATCCAGACTCTCTAAATGCTAATACTGCTATACTCCCACTCGAGGCTGATGTCATGACATCAACTGCAAAAAGACGAATGACTTTGAGTTGGGAAGGTTTGGCTACGACTTATTGAGTTGCCTTCATACAGATTACGAAAAATGGTTTATGACCTGATGATAGTTTATGATAACAAGAGAAATTGGGTGACGGGTATCTTCATTAAAGCAGCGTTTGAAAGATATCTATTTGCAGACATGGGCAGCATCAATGATTTTAACATATGAGTGCTTCTATTATCGAATGATTAAATCTGAAATATTCATGGAGGATTAATTATCCAAAGTTACTGTTAAAAAAGTCCGAATGGCCCTTTCACGTTCCAGATGTTCCTCACATGATCTGTGTATTGAGACGGGCGCTATGTAAACATAGCTCGTGAAGCAAGAATATGTAATCTTTGTCACTTGAATTTAATAGAAGATGAATACCATTTTTTACTTATTTGTCCTGTTTATTCACATCTTAGGGTAAAATTATTGAAAGCATATTATTTCAGATATCCTAATGTAAACAAATTCGTGGCATTGCTGTCAAGTTATAATATTCTTCAGAATGTTTCTATGTATATATTCTATGCCTCTTCATACAGACATAATATGATGAATAATTAGATTAGAATGAATTGTATCCATGTTAATACAAAATGCGGGTATTATATGATATGATGTATATAATGATTTAACGTTCCATTCATTGTACAGTTATGAAAATAATGTATTTAATAAATGTACTACAGGCCTGTGGCCTTTAAGTATTGAATAAAGATTGAAAATGTGAAATTCGGGAAGGTTTCAAATTTGACGATGCAGTCATTTCTTTCCCTTTTAACGTGAAAGATCTTGGTACTATTTTGGACTCCATGTTATCATTAGTTATCATGTCTTGAATCTTGGAAGAATTTGCATGGTCAACTTTATAAGATTGATCATATTTGTTAATGTCTCTCAACCGATGTTGTCAAAACCCTGGTAATGTCCTTGGTCACCAGCCACATGGACCCTGCAACACTCCATTTGCTGGTGCAATCAAGGTCCAGAAATCCTGCTAAATCAGCGTATATGAATCCTCTCCCGCTGCTTCCAAATACAATGATCTCTTTCGAGCTAAAACCCTTGTATGGCTGGGGGCTTGATGGTCGTGGCTATGCTCACCTGTTATTTTTTCAGAAAATGAAATGTCGAAAATTTTAGGAGCTTGAAGCTACTAAGATTAAGCGCACCATACAACACACCCTTTGTTCGTTTTATGGACTTACGCTTAGATTACGGTAATCTTTTGATGATAAAATCTATCAGCCTTAAAGTACTATTTCATATAGTTCATTTGGAACAATAGGCTTATTCAAATCTTAAAGTTATTTAATAAAACTCAAATTATTTAATGCAACGTTGTATTAATTCGACAACGTTGACTGTCGACTATTTTACAAATTCTAGGCCTTTGATTTTTAAGTGTTCAGGACTAGCCTATTCGTTCTTGGCTATTACAAAGAGTCAAGCATTAGACTTTCCCAAAATGAGAAAGAGTTTGTAATAATAAGCAATAAAAAAACTCATGCTTCAGTTTCGGTAGGGCATCGTGATGGATATTTCATCACAAATATAACATCAAGTATAAGATGAATTTCTTCAATATTTAACAAGTGTCAACGTTCAACTAACTTAAGCAATAAGATACGCGCAATAATTGGAAACCAGTTTGGCATGCACCGTGTGCGACCCTTACCGATGTACGGACCAATTGTTTACATTCCATATGTGGCAAATGAAGGCGCATTTCCAGCAGTCCTATATGATGGTTTAATTATCGAATGCAGGTTCATTCAAACAAATAAGGAGTATTTTATTTCATCAATAGGAAAGTTGAGACTATATATACCCTCAAATGCCTTATATTAGCTAGTTTTAGCCCGAAAACGCGTGCACTAAACTCAAGGTATTTTTCAATCCGGGTTGTGCCGCTGTTGTTGAATGCTAGTCGTCTCATTTGGTTAGAAAGCTAGCGATACGAGGGTTTTGGCTTGAAGAATATCAGGGTATTAGGAAGGAGCGAGAGCGGATTCATATTCGCTGATATAGCAGGATGTATCCATACCTAATGCTATGCTATGCTATATCATATCATATAAGATATCACAGCTTAAATAATATAACATCATGTTTAAATCATATCAGTACCTGGCTATTGTGTAAACCCAACGTATTTCTAAACGTGTCTCTTTATTTGCCACTGTCTGTGGTGGATGTTCATAGATACATTCTTTAAACTACGGCCATAAGTATTTGATAGCAATTCATAACATTTTAAGTATTTTATAAAATCGCAAACTCCAATAATACCATGATATGCAGCTGCTAAACAAAAGTGTATTACGCTGTTCAGGGCTTCAACGTTTAAATTTCAATTTCAGTGTAAAGTCATCATTTTTGGAAATTTTGAAAGGAACAATTTACAGAGCATACTTGAGGATTAATATGTTAAGTGTTATTATTTAAACAACATTATTCAAAAGAGACATGGGGTAAACATTTAATATTTAGTTTAAGGTTTTTATATGTGTGCAAAAAATAGTTATCTACCACATTTGCAGCAACATTTCGACAATAGTTAATATTCATTAACAACATGATGTGTACGACAATAATGAATTAATATATTTTGAAAGAAATTTTTATGAGAAATGTATAACTTCGGTGTGTTCTATGGAAAATGTCAATATGACATTGATGTCTCTTATAAGTTTTGACAGATAGATGATGGAATAAGTAACGTACGTATGTGAACACTTGTTTTTCATATGATGTAACAAACTTGTATATACCGTATGGGCCGTATCGCTGAATACTGTTTCATTATGGCTTTAAAGGGCATGAATTTTTTCAATTAATGAAAGGTCGTTTTGCAGGAATCCAAAGGCTTTCAAATTCTATTGTCATATTAGTGGTCATAATTACAATAGGTAGTTAAGCAAAGATAGGGATAGTCATGCCCTTAATTGGTAAGATGGTTGACATGAAACAATGAAAGAGTATTATTCACTGTATCTGAACTTCATCTCGGTCCACTTTAGGTTAAAAGAGTTACCATACCATGTAAACCAGGAGATACCAGCGTACCCCTTATCTTCACCATAGACGCCATTAAGGTTAGAGTTATGACACTTGTTGTACCACCAGGCACCGGTATATTGTTCAGCACAACTATTAAACTTTTGGTCATTGTCCCGATCTTTTGTAGAAAACTTCATTCCATTGTGAATTGCCATTGAATCTCCTGAAATTGCAAAAGGTTGAAATGGCTTTGAAAGAGTAATTAATAAAAAAAGAAGAACATCGCGTCAATGATTATAATTACCGAAATTGGACAACACTTTTAAAATTATTACTTGTACTTTCTTAAATTGACTCTTATGCAAGTACCAACTATATTTTTTAAAATCATGATTTGACACGCATTTACATTTAAAAATGGAATTACGACATGTCTAAATACTATGTGTAGCAAATACAATGTTGGTTTTCTAGCTATGTAAATGATAATTTAGCCAAATAAACGGTACCATGATTTCAGATATTGAACGCAAGTAAGAGTAACGCGCATATTTATATAATCCAAATGTCTTTCACATGAGGAAGTGACATGTACATATGTTAGGCGAGGTCAGATTATCAATATTGACCAATCGATTTTATAATATGTTGTGCGGTATCAACTCTAAATGTGACATCACCTCCAACTATAATGGTACAAAATATGTAAATATAGCAAATAAAACGAAGGTTCCCGTCTTTTGTTTGAGCTCAAACGATAAAAATAGCATGTTAGCAAACTAAAAAATCTTTATGTAGAACTCGTATCTAATGATGAATGTATGCGAGGTGCAATTACAGGTGAGAGTTTTGCATATATTATGAAAGTGGGCGTGGCTTTATGAAACTTTTCGGTCCAATTAGAGAACATTAACTTGTTTTCTAATTTTGTTACATGACAAAGAATAGCGAGCGTGTATACAGGTTCTATCCTACAGGATTGTTAGTTGATGGTCATTATAGTTGCCAAGATGTATCGTTGCTAGCATCGGATTAATGAATATTCAAAGGATTATAAATACCTCAGATGATTCATCTTCTACTATAATCTTGTATTTATCAAAAGAGACTAACTTTATTGAATCGAATAACAAGATCTTTCAGTTAAGTGACTTGAATGCCCGGGTGCTTTGATAAATATAAAATGAAAAAGAGATGCATAAAATACAGGTGTGTATGTAATTATTTCATAAGAGACAAGGGCGTACGTCAACGAAGCATATTGTCTAATGATAAAAAAAACATGTACATGCTTATTCTTTAAATGTTACCAAAGGGATTCGTTGAAGAAAAATAGGTCAAATCAAAATGAAACTATTCATGGCCAAAAAGTATTCACTAATGATTTACGAATAAATGTCAATAGTAACGCTTCCTCTCGTTTAATCTTTGATACTTGATTTCAATGCGTTTTACAGATCAACTATATCTAAGTGTGTAAGATAAGTGATGATCAATCTTCACAAGACGACAATGATAACATCCTGTGTATTATAGGTATCTATTTTCAACTTCCAATATTTAATTTTAAAATCTTGCCTTGGTATAAAATTATCAAAATTCTCTTTCTAAACGTAATGTGTTCATCTAACAAACGTGTTATATTTTCTAGTAAATACTGGTAATTTCTGTCAAAACACTATATTCCTGTCATGAAGACTAACGGAATCTTCTCAATTAAGATACGCTAATCTTCGTGGATTGATACTAAGATGATTGCACAAATTGGTTTTTTGTAATACTATTGGATGGACGCACATACGCGGTTCTCGCTGAAAAAGGGGTGCTTTCAATTTATGCACATAGGCGTCTCTCGCTGTGAGAAACTGCTTATGAACGGACGCTTATATGCGGCTCTTACTGTGAGGATCTCATTATGTTGACACATATATGCGTACTAATAGATCTTGTGCACGTGACGTCATCAGTGTTTATACGGTTATGCTAGTAATCAAACCGAGCGCCCGACTTGAAGATGTTTCATTCTAGTTTTTGGCTATGGTTTATTTTCCGGCAAGTAAATCAGTAAGTATAAACCACAAGTCTACCCTTTGATGGAACAATAAACCAAATGACTTCGATTTTAAGCCTACTGTAACTGACACGAAATCTAAACAGGGACATTTTACGCCAACGCAGACAAATGGTCATTTGGAATTACGTGGCTCTAGCACTTACATTCTTCAACCAGTATTGATGAAATAAGTAAAATTGCAGCGTTTTTAGCTGCAAGAAAGCTAATTTTATGAGTCTGTAATGTGTGATAAGGAGATTGAACCACTTCCTGAATTCATGTTTGAAAGGGCATAAATCGGAAATATCCTGTAACTGCCAAAAATCGTGTTTTATTTGAAAAAACACACAACCACTGTCCGGTTTTCACGAAATGTAGTCTTTCAGAAACCTGGGTGGTAGATCTGTGTAACTAATAAATAATTACAAAACATGAAATGCCCTTCTAACTTCAGACTGTAAACACAATCATGACACAAAATAAAATCCCATACTTCAGAGTTGTAGATGAGAAAGACATTATAATGTTGTCAACGTGTGTTGCTTTTGTATCAAACTTAAAATCTTCTTTGATTGGTCCTATTTATAAGATCAGCACATCTAATACAATCAGAACGTGATAAACAAAAAGATACATTATTTTGCTATGTTACATCAATGGCGACCCATCGTATTTTGTTGACGTGAGCATTAAAGGATTGACACTTTATAAATGAAAGGTTTATTTGACGAAATGTAATGATCGATCGATATCAAAGATATCCCAACATAATAATTTGAAGCAGAATTGTGTTTGCGTTCTTATTTTGTCAACCAAATTGACTGCACCGAGTGGAAGCTGCCGATTTAGGCCGTTTCAAAATATTAATAAAGTAATTAAGTTGTCATTTCCGTTTCAGCCAATGATGATAAACATAATAGTTTTGGTGAATATAAAAGTTATTATAATGTTCTTTTCGCGGTGAAAGAAACGGAACTGAAAAGCTGCTTCACGATAGGTGTGGCGGCAATTTTCTCAAAACATCAGTTTTATCCCACCGTTTTCAAGATTTTTTAATTTCCCATAGTTATATTGAATGTATTTTATTAAAACTATAGATAAAACACTACTTTTCTCAACCATGGACAAATTAGGCTACGTACATTTATCATAATATAGGAACAGCAACACCATTTCAAAATCATAGAATTATTACCTTTTCCTCAGAGATGTTTTTGCAGGGTTTACCTTAGTTTAAAATGTCATTATTAGACAGATCGATAAGACTTGCAATTTTAGTTTTTGTCACAGAATTTTTCATGAAATTTAGACATCTGTTAACAAAAAGTTAAGATTTCAAGTGCTGCCTTATATGATGACTCTTGATCACCAGCATGGCGCCAAACCAACTTATGGCGTCAGATCATGCGACAGCGTTACAAGTCTTTTGCGTCTCAATTAATCATCCTTTTGTTTCTAACTTACCTCTGCTTCCGTTGAATCCAGCTAGTGTCAGTCGGTAGTCCTCGACCTCATCCTCGACCCTGAACGTGGAGTACGTGGCAAAGCCTGATTCGTTGTTATAATCCAACATGTCAATCCTCAGTTGAGCAGTTCCTGTGCTTGTCATCCGGTTTAACAGATCGTTTCCTGGATACCGTATGTAGTTAATGACTTTTCTCAAAACTTACGACTATGTGAATGAGAAACATACAACAGGACATTGTAGACGTTAAAACATTAGCCACTTACATATCAGATTTTATAAAACTCTTTAACTGGCATATCGAAATTTTCAGAAGCTACCATCGTTGCTATTTTCCAATGTAGCGAAAATAGCATATTAGGAAAACACGAATGATTTATTTACCATTTAGGTGGAATTTATTTTGCTTTCCATTGAACAAATTTTTACATAAAATAATTCATGACCTACCAAGCCAAAAGTTTCCCTTCCTATTCCCTTCCTAATGAATTTTCATTTTTTTAAACAAATTGTTAAAATCTTTCTACTCGATAAAGTAATATAGACTGATAGGAAATAATTTATGACCTACCAAGCCAGAAGTTCCCCTGCCTGTCTCCAAAGCCGATTTTGTATTGTTCCCAATTCCGCCAAAAATCGACAGACGAGTCTTGACGTCTTTGAAATACCTAAAACATGGACATCATGTGTTATAACATGACCAAACATTATTCCTAGAATCTTTGTGGTTCTTTCCCAATATGCAAACTGAATCCCAGGAAAAGAAAGACTGGATGTTTTACTTCAGAGCTTTTACTCAGTTTCCAAATTGGTCGCCAGATAAACTGGTGAAAAAAGAAATTTTTTTTCATTGTTTATTTGATGTGTAATTTATATACTAAAATCATAATTGAGATTGTCCCCAATATGTCGGTTCTATCTATGTAATTGATTTTCACAATGAGGACTTGCTAACCAGAAAATCTTGCTTTTCATATAAATGCTCCTTAAAGACTTCATATTTGTTCAAAGATTAACGTTTCTATTATCAAGATGCATTATTTCAAATATACCGTCCATCCAACACCGTCAGTGGTCATGTCACAGTAGACTTCGACAGATCCTCCAGGATTATCTGGGCTGATGAGATACATTCCGTCTGCAGACTCAGGGTGTCTTCTCAGTATCTCACCACAGTCACGTCTATCTATTTACAGAAAATATAAGTATTTCATGCCATTAAAACATTGGCAAAATAACATTAAATTCCATTTCCTTAGTAATTTTGAATTGATATTGGTATTTAAAATAAAATTTATTTAGGCTATGACGTGCGCCAGAGATCTTAAGTGCTGATTAACGTAAAAATTCTCCCACTTAATTTGCATATGCCTTCCAAATTGCAAACTGTATGGAATCGTTAATATTCAGTTGTGATTAAATTGTTGTCCCAATTTACACATTTCTAGTTATGACATCAACGTAACACGATAAACGGATACTTTGCTGTTATAGACAGGTTCTCGAAGTTACCTGTATCTGGTTTGTGATCCAAAACTTAACTGTAACCTTTATGACCTCTCTGATAATAGGATATTTTAAGCATGAGTCGGATATGTTTTTTCTAACCATTTCAGCATCTAAACGGCCTTTCAGAAGAAAAACAGACATAACAAAGTAATCGATGATGAGAGAGCGATACATCATCAATATCAATAGGCAGACCATTCCCTGGTGTTCAATGTATCCCCTCTTCCTTTTATGCTCACGTCAACAAAATACGATGGGTCGCCATTGATGTAACATAGCAATAGAATGTATCTTTTTGTTTATCACGTTCTGATTGTATTAGGTGTGCTGATCTTATAAATAGGACCAATCAAAGAAGATTTTAAGTTTGATACAAAAGCAACACACGTTGACAAAATTATAATGTCTTTCTCATCTACACCTCTGAAGTATGGGATTTCATTTTGTGTCATGATTGTGTTAACATTCTGAAGTTAGAATGGCATTTCATGTGTTGTAATTATTTATTAGTTACACAAATCTACCACCCAGGTTTCTGAAAGACTGCATTTCGTGAAAACGGACAGTGGTTGTGTGTTTTTTCAAATAAAACACGATTTTGGGCAGTTACAGGATATTTCCGATTTATGCCCTTTCAAACATGAATTCAGGAAGTGGTTCAATCTCCTTATCACACATTACAGACTCATAAAATTAGCTTTCTTGCAGCTAAAAACGCTGCAATTTTACTTATTTCATCAATACTGGTTGAAGAATGTAAGTGCTAGAGCCACGTAATTCCAAATGACCATTTGTCTGCGTTGGCGTAAAATGTCCCTGTTTAGATTTCGTGTCAGTTACAGTAGGCTTAAAATCGAAGTCATTTGGTTTATTGTTCCATCAAAGGGTAGACTTGTGGTTTATACTTACTGATTTACTTGCCGGAAAATAAACCATAGCCAAAAACTAGAATGAAACAGTCGGGCGCTCGGTTTGATTACTAGCATAACCGTATAAACACTGATGACGTCACGTGCACAAGATCTATTGGTACGCATATATGTGTCAACATAATGAGATCCTCACAGTAAGAGCCGCATATAAGCGTCCGTTCATGAGCAGTTTCTCACAGCGAGAGACGCCTATGTGCATAAATTGAAAGCACCCCTTTTTCAGCGAGAACCGCGTATGTGCGTCCATCCAATAGTATTACAAAAAAAAACAATTTGTGCAATCATCTTAGTATCAATCCACGAAGATTAGCGTATCTTAATTGAGAAGATTCGCTTAGTCTTCATGACAGGAATACAGTGTTTTGACAGAAATTACCAGTATTTACTAGAAAATATAACACGTTTGTTAGATGAACACATTACGTTTAGAAAGAGAATTTTGATAATTTTATACCAAGGCAAGATTTTAAAATTAATTATTGGAAGTTGAAAATAGATACCTATAATACACAGGATGTTATCATTGTCGTCTTGTGAAGATTGATCATAAGGTCAAAATATCCCTTTACTCAACCAAGTCATCCTTAGTAGAAGAGGGAATAATCTACCAATAACCAGCAGGGGTCATATTTGCTTTAACATCTGTGAAAGGAAAATGGATATGAAAAGCCCGTGTTAAGTTCGTTTTAAAACAACTTCTTTTTATTGAAATGCAATTTTGAAATTGGGAAAATTTGTTTTTGGTTTCGTGAGATCACTATATTTATCTAAATAAACGTGCTACTAGCCTTTTAATGTGAAACCCACCAAGAGTGTAATAGAGTGACCCTTCCTCATCAACACTGCCATCTAAGGAGCGTAAGCGGACAGAATGAGCAGTGCACACATCACTCCGTGCGTTGTAGAAGAAGGAAACACAGTCGCCATCATGGAAACAATCGCTGCTGCACGCTACCAAAGATCCACCTCCAGATTTAGACCAAAGTAATTTCTCGTAGGTGACCCTGTTCGTAACGAAATCCTTCAATATGAACTGCCTGTTACTTGTGCAATGTAATTGGTCTTGTCCAAAACAGAAAACGGTTACCAGAACCAAACACAAAGGAAAAGGGTGTATCATCATCAATACCG
The DNA here is from genome assembly GCA_921293015.1 of Phorcus lineatus. Classification (NCBI taxonomy): domain Eukaryota; kingdom Metazoa; phylum Mollusca; class Gastropoda; order Trochida; family Trochidae; genus Phorcus; species Phorcus lineatus. The sequence goes on from OV121092.1 coordinate 1,932,219, forward strand.
TGTGGGGACTGAGAGACAGAGGTGGCTATATTAATTCTTCAGTTGAAGTCTCTGTCTTTCAGTTGCCAGCAGCATATACCTATACTTGTTTTTATGTTGCTTTGACATTGGTCGTCAAGTAAACAAGCGATGTAATGTTTCATATCTTATCATTAAATATTAATATTCAACTCCGGTCGAACCAGCCGAACCACTCCTTCTGTTCAGTGCTTTTTTAAGAGTTCTTGGCCCTTCGTCATCTGCAAGAGGTATTTAGTGTGTTTTACTCAACAACATGGAGCGCAGTAAAATAGTTTTGTGTTTGCTGTAGTGGTAAATGGCATGCTACTTAAGACCATCAATAAGAATGTAAGTTCGCGTTAAGTAGGTATATTCTTAATTTTCATTCCATGAAACACTGATTTTTAAATGTAGATAGTGAGTATTATTGAAGTAGAACCATTTACTGAAATGGAAATATGGCCAGAAGTTTTAGAAAAAGGTTCACCTAGTGAGACAGACAAAATTTAATGCTTGCTTAAGTTCTAGACAGTGTTAAGGAGAATCCCGATTTCATTTTAATACATTAACAAATCAATTATCATTAGAGTATTTCTACAGTTATCTTCACTATCTAAAATTATCATCCCTAATGGACTCCCCTAGTTCAATTTCCTGATATACGTCAATGTCTATTTAGAAAATTTAAGAAGTCCTAGATGACCTTTGCTAAAATGTATCGAAAACCGAGGAAATCATATATTGGTTTTTCTGTGACCTGGATGTAACGATTCTGTAAATGAGTAATGTCCCCTGGACGTGTATATCTTGGTTGATCGTTGAGTTATTATTCTGTCGGACAGTTGTTAATTAGGGGGTATGTTCTGTGTAAGTCAAAAAAGATCACACAAACTTTCCTTATGCATGGAAGCAGAACTGTGCACTACATAGTTCTGATCAACAAACAACAGTTAGCACCTAAACTTAAAAAACTTAAGGTAGTACCATATTACCACAGTGTTTAATTGAGAGAGAATGAGAGGTGGGGTCAGCCTGAACCCTGACTGAAGGCTTTCGGGTTGAAGTCACGTGTCTCACTCTCCAGCCAAGAAATTGACAACATTGATTTCTTGGAGATACAATAGGATTATTATCGCAATAACAACTACAATAATGTATGTATATTTATAAGTAATTCTATCACTGACTGAGTCAACACAAGTTCTTACATATGTAAGCATTGTTCATCATGACCTGAAAAATAAAAAGTTTGAAATACATGTTACTATGTGATTCATCCAATCAGACGGTGCTATGTCATTGTTTATAACATGATTTTGGTTTCAAAGTTTTCCAAAACAATTTACTGTGTTTGGTAGAAAGTGCAGTTGCCAGATAAATAGTGCAGTCTGTAAATAATGAGACAAGTCTCGCCGCACACAATTTTTTATATAGAGACAGAGACTAAGATATTAACACAATTATTCCGCCGGAATTCCTTAAATGTTTTTGTCTTCATTTTCTAAACACTGTGTATCCATGAAAGGTGAGCTCCTCATCTTCATTCGACCTTGTTTCAACGAAATTTCTTAATTTCTTCAGAAAGTCAATGATATGACCCTTGCAAATTCTTTTCTTTAGACCTTCCATATTGCAAAGAACAGCAGTCAATGCTGTGTCTATTAAAGCGGGTATTGGTCACGCCCCTTTTTGTTCGAGACAATTTCTGAAGATCTCGTAGAAATATGTTTTAACAAGACTAAATCACGCTTAGTATCGTTAGGCCGTGAGAGTTTGTTTTGGATATGAAATTTATCACCTTTGCGAGTGGAAACTTTACCTCCAATACAGGCTATTGAATCCCTTTAGTTCTTGTCTAACAGATCTAACTTTTCCTGTGAAACTCTATGATATGGAAATACCTTGTCCATTAAGGAGTTTGACCGACTGTAAGATATTGCGCTTAGGGCACAAATTGATGATATAAAACAAACATTTACTACTTTCAGGTCATTGATTCTGCTAAACTTTGCAAATTTACAAGCTCAAAATACAAAACAGCAATATGAGTTTCTAAGATGTAAGATAATTATCAGCGCTTAAATTTTTTATTATATATAAGTATAGAATTATAAGCTTTAACAAGAAATCTTATATTTAATTGATAAAATCCACTTCAAAGATAGCTACTTATTTCACAATTGATTGACTCAAATACTGTATAGCATTTGTTTGTGTTTTTTATTGTTGTTTTTATCTTATTAGACTCACAACTACTGCGTACATTGCATTACATTTTAGCGTGTAGTGTTAGTAGAATGTAGGTAAAAATACAGCTGCAGGCAAATAAAGTATACACTTTATAATAGTTTGTTAACAAGCTATATTATCACAGACACCAAAATAACGTAAATACAATGGTGCAAATCCTACATGTGTCAATACTGAATTATTAACATACTAATAATATAATGTCAATCAATTTGTCTTACTTAAAATCGCGGTAAACATGAAGTAAAACATGAAGAGAAACTGACAGGGTTGATAACTGTACACCTTATATCTGCTGAACACCAAAAGAAACGCAAATCAAGAAGCTTTAGGAAATATGATTATTTTTGTAAATGAACACTTTTCTGCTCTTAATGTTGAGTAGGGTAATTAAAAAATGAATTAAAGCAACTTGCAAGTGCACCACAGCATCACTTCAACAATCATTTGCAATAGTAAATAAGAACATAACAGATTTTGCGTTTCTTTTTGTGTTCACTATATTTAGCAAATATTGGGCAGATATTTAAATATGAGTATTTTATTGTGTATTCCTAAATTGTCGTTATTTAAATTAATTGCTTGCAAACTATTTTCTATATGGTATAAGTACAAAGTGCGTAAAAAATACACATGAGAAAAATGACATTCGTCTTTAATCAAATGTAGACGACAAGGATTACAGATTCCTTCTTAATGTGTTATGTTTACAAAGCGGCCTGTCTTAACAAAAAGGCAACGTCTTAACCATCTTAAACGTGCTTCCAATTTTTAAATTTTCCTCCGGTAACTTTTGACCAATAATGCTTGAGATGTTATCATTTTGTAATAAATTATTTATGGAACATTCCAATAACAAACATAATTAAAACTATCTGCATTTTAAGAATAGTTATAATACATTTTTGCAATGCCATCATATGTCTTCATGTAATGCTATAGTGTTACTTTAAGAGCTTGTTCTATTCTTTCATGTACATCAGTGGATGGGAATACGTCAAATATAGCGACATGTTATTGATAATATGCAACTTAAATAATATATTATCATATCAACAAAACTTATTGATTATCCAGAAAGTTATTTGAATTTCATTCTGGTGCTTACAATTACGATAGGTAGTTCAGCAAAGATAAGGATAATTATGCCCTTAATTGGTAAGACGCTCGACATGAAAAGGTATTATTCACTGAATCTGAACTTCATCTCGGTCCACTTTAGGTAGGACCAATTACCATACCATGTCACCCAGCAGATACCAGTGTTCCCCCAATCTTTAACATAGAGCCCATTAAGGTTAGAGTAATAACACGAGTGATACCACCAGGCACCAAAATAGTATTCAGCGTAATTTAGTTGCCATTCATCAATGTTCCGATCTTTTGTAGAAAACTTCACTCCATTGTGACGAGTCATTGAATTTCCTGAAAACAGGATGCAATAGGCAATAGGATGTCTTGGCTTTGGGAGGGTAATGAGTGAAAAATACAAACATTGTGTCAATAAATTATCAAATTCTAAATTTATTACTTGAAATTTCTTTACTTGACCGTTCACATTATAAACAGTGATTACTATTGACGTTTTGTGTCGTTTTCTGATTCGGAAATTAGAGTAAATAAGTGGTACCAAGGAATTTTGTGCATGATCATGATCAACCCCCAGTCGCTCGACTCGAAGATGTTTCGTTCTACTTTTTGAAGATTTCTTATTCTCCCACTAGTCAATCAATAAATATGTGCAGATGTATACAATCTGATGGAAAAATAAACAGAGTGACTTTGATATTAAGCCAACTATTACTGACATAAAATCTAAACAGGGAAAATGGACGTCCATGCAGACATATGGTCATTTGGGAATGACGTAGTTTTAGCTCTGTAAAATTCATCAACAGGTATTTATAGAATAAATATAATGTTAATCTTACTGCGTTTATCGTTCTAACTAGAGTTTAATGTCAATCAATCAATGTTTATTCATGAATTAGGCCATTCAGCCCATATTACAGAAGTACAATCAATAAAATATTTAAGGTCAACAGTAAAATAATTCATACTGTGTGTTACACTCTGGTCATTAAGCTTTATAAATCGTTTATACAAAATGATATATAAACATTCTTTTGATGATGTTTAATGTATATTAGTTTGTAACGTGTAATGTTGGTGTCTAAATGGGCATATCAGATTTTATTCCAAACTGCCAAGAAATCGTGAAGATATACCAAAAACACACAATTACCATCTGGTTTCATGAAATTTAATAATTCAGATATGTCTAATATATTTACAACACATAATATGCACGTCTAACGTCATCACATCTAAGCAGTGGCGTATGGTGACATTCGTTAAAAGGTTTATATTTTTAGTCTCGTTTAATAGTTTGTTGCTAACTATGGAAAAAAAATTCTCAACCATGGAAAAAAGGGGCTACATACAGTTATCAAAATATAGGAACAGCAACACCATTTCAAAATCATAGAATTATTACCTTTTCCTCAGAGATGTTTTTGCAGGTCTTTACCTTAGTTTAAAATGTAATTATTAGACTGATCGATAAGAATTGAAATTTTAGTTTTTGTCACAATATCTTTCATGAAATTTAGACATCTATTAACAAAGAGTTGGCATTTTTATCTAATTTGTTTTCAAGTGCTTCCTTTTATGCCTACTCTTGATTACCAGCATGGCGCCAAACAAACTTATGGCGTCAGATCACATGACATCGTTACAAGTCTTTTGAGTCTCAATTAATCATCCCTTTGTTTATATCTTACCTCTGCTTCCGTTGAATCCACCTATTGTAAGACAGTAGCCCTCGACCTCATCCTCGACCCTGAACGTGGAGTACGTGGCATCCAACATGTCAATCCTCAGTTCCTGTTCTAGTCATCCGGTTTTTTCCGGTCGTTTCCTTGATACCGTATGTATTTAATGAGTTCATGACATATACATCAGATTTGAAATAATTTCTTTAACTTAATTTTTCGAAAATGTCCAAAGACGACTTTGGAATGTTTCCAACTTTGCCAAAATTCGACAGACGTGTCCTGACGTCTTTGAAACACCCAAAACAATGACATCATATGTTGTATCATGACCAAACATTATTCCTCGAATTTTTGTGGTTCTTTCAACATTTGCAAACTGATGACTAGGAAAGGACGACTGAAAGTTTATATCTGTGCTCTTCCTCTTTTTCCACATTACCACGCCACATAAAGTTGGTGAAAACATTCAACTTGATTATTTGATTCACAATTTATATACTAAAACCAAAATCGAGATCAATATTGATATCATAATTGATTTTCACAATTAAAAAACCTGATATAAAACAATTCCTGCTGTTCTTATAAATGCCACTTCTAAATACTTTTCAGAGATGTCATATTTGTTCTCATGTATATTGAGATTCCAGTTATGAAGATTAATTATTTCAAATATACCGTCCATCCAACACCGTCAGTGGTCATATCACAGTAGACTTCGACAGGTCCTCCAGGATTATCTGGGCTGATGAGATACATTGGCTATCATGAACGCAAAAAATCGTAACTGCTGATTCTATTTCAATTCATCCTCCTTAACTTGCATATGAATTCCCGACTTCATCAGGAGTTGAAATTCGTTGTCCCAAATATATATATATTTCTATTTATAAGACCAATTAAACACCCTTAACGCATAGTTTGTTTTTATGTACAAGTTCCCGGAATTACATTTGACTCCAAGGCGCACATTCGTCGCTTTACTTTGTCTGGGTTTTTGTTATGAATAACAAAACTACAATTGCAACCTCTATGATTTCACTATATTGGTAATTTTTAGCAATTATCTGAAATTATTTTCTCACCTCAGCGTCTAAAGAGCCTATCAAAAGAAAAGAGACAGATCAACAAAATCTTTGATTAGAGGGCGATACATCCTCAGGCTGTTCCGATGGTGTTCGTTATAACAACCCTAGGACACTACATCAGCAAAAAAATCTACTGAAATTACAAGCCTTTCATTTGAACAAGCAATATGAGTTTGCGATTCCAGCTCCTAGCTCAAACTTTCGAATTCGTGATTACGACCAATCGGGAGGGGGAGCTTACATTTAAATTTCAAATTGAGGCTCCTGAGTATGATCAAAGAAACTGTTTAAAATTCAGCGCAACCAGACATATTTTTCCATTTTCCCGGATCAAGCCTCTTTATTTTGTTGATATTTGATAAAGCGACTCACTGGCGGGTAAATTGAGTACAACTTTACAGAAGAGTGACTAGCAACAAAGCATTAAGCCCTTGGTAACTGAGGATAAGGGAGATATAGAAAGTGATTTGAAACGGCTCAAGCACCTCTTTTTTCATTTTTTCTCAAACAAACATAGTTTATGCCGAATATATCATCTTCATAAGGTCAAAAACGCCTATTTTTTTCAACCCAATCATCCGTAGTTGTAGAGAAGAAAATCTAGTATCACGAAAAAGCCATTCGCATAATTTTATGTGTGATTAATTCGAGGTAGGGTGCCCTCGAGTGCTGGTTGTTCGTGACGCTAAGCGAACGGAAACGAAAAGCTCGAAAGATAATGTGTAACATTATCAACACTTCTAAAAATCAACACTTGAATAAAACATTGAATCTTCTCTTCAAATGCAAAGTTTCACGGAAAACTCACCATTAAATATGACATTACAAACCTGTTGGAATTTTATTTTTAAAAATACAAAGGCCACGACCATAGTTATTGTGATCTTCTCTTGTGAAAACATGAAATAAATATTTTTTTAAATGTTTTTGTAATGTTTTTATTTGGATATTACATTTTCAATGACGGATATAAAGATTTTCACTTATGGATATCATAACTACGTAATGAGGTTACAAAAAGTATTTTATAAGGATAAAATAATTTTCTTAAAACAAAGTAAAAATTATTTCAAATGGAAATTTGAAAGTGAAAGTTGTCATTAATCAATTGTTTTTACAATCTGAATGTCTAAATTCATATGTTGATGTTAGTACATGTTTAAACCATATAGTTACTTTTCCATGTCAACAAGGCAATTGAAACATTAGAATCTGTCACCAAATCTGATAACTGAACTTGGTAGGTTGATTTTCATTTTATGTTCACCTAGAATAAATGAAAATATTTGTTACAAAATTATTTTTCATGGAAAAAAATATTGATTTTTTTATCTACAGTTTTACACAATATATAAATTCAATAATAACCATCAATTAATGTGAATACGTGGGTAAATGGGACAAAATATAATATGTATTTTGCCTATTGAGAAAAAATTCAAACACTTTTAATAAAGCCAACATAAACCTGTTAGTGCTTGTATCATATTAGTTGTGCAACTAGTAGTATGCTGCTTGTGATCACAATCCTGACTCAACGTATACACCAGTCAGTTGTTATTTTTAAATTAAATTTGTTTCAGACATTTGTATGTATCACTAAAGTTTGATATATTTTTTACTTAACATTTTCACACGTTTATCACGTTAATTGTATTCACAAGTGAATCTCACCTGTTAAAACATTATTTCTGCTTTTTACTGTGTCATATGATCGGCTTTGATCTTTTGATTGTTTAACTTTTATTTGAACATGTCTTATGTAAACGGTGTACGAAAACGTACCTGTTAAAGAGACGTTTTTTGATCACCATCATTTTATTCCTTAACAAAACATGTTGAAAATTGAATACACTGATTTTTTATTATTTTTGTGACTAGTACCAAAATGCCCTCACGCTGAGGATTATGTCTTGCTATAAATTAAGTGCAAGTATGATTTATGTAGTCAGCAAAAATTGACAAAACGAAAAAAGTTGAAAGTAATAATGATGTAAATAGAAATACATTTTTGAACTTCAAAAGGTATTCAAGGCTTATTTCATTAAAAAATAGCATGAACGCTATCAAGGAAATGGAAAAATATGATTGCAATGTATTCTGGTTGATATCTGAAGTTCTTTACAATAAAGACGATGACAACATGTTATAAAAAAATACTTGTTTATTGATACAAAATAAATATAACAGTAAGAACAGACTTGTTTATGGAAATCAACATTGAAAGACGAATACTTAACATTATAAGCTATCTTGTTTCATTATTAGCGTTGTGTGGATGTTATTCTTTTCTGAAAGGTTTGTATGTTACTGAAAAAATCAATGAGTCGGCTTTTCTTCATATTTAATTTAAAGTTCCAGATAACAACTTTTAACAATGCTCGGTTGTTTTGTCGGATTTTTCTGAGTCTATCTTTCTCTGGTGATTTTGAACCAGTTGAATTGCATCCCCAAAGTCTCGTCAAATATCTGAACGTATTACAATTAGGTGATAACTGATGTTTTACACTATCTAACAAGGTAGTCATATATCAATACAAGTGGATCATGCAGCTTGCGTTATATCGATAGTATGGTAAATAATTCAATTATCTAACAAATCAGATGCGTTCGTTACAGAATTATAGATCTAATTCGGAAGCTCAGCGATTGATTATTCTCTTTTTTTTAACCACTTCAGTCGTATCCAACCCCGTAATGATTAAAAGTAGAGATGGGAGAGACTACACTCAATGCAATAGTAATTATTGTATAAATTCACACAACGCCATGATGCATAACAAAGAAGGAAAACAAAATACATTGATTAGTCGATATTCAATCAGTCTCTTGTCTCTTAATTTTTCACTTTCTTCAATCCTTTTATTTCCACAAACTGTGCTGAGAGTAGGGTAACCCCATTAAGGTATAAAATTACATAACTTAAGTTTAAAACATGAAACTAAATGTGTTTAACATTCATTTAAACATTATTCTCTTTAGGAAAGAAATCTTGGTAAATTAATAATAACTTTTTGGAATTGAATCTCTGAATGCTTGAACATAACAGGAGACAAAGCTTAAGAAGACTCGAAAAGATTGCAGGTTCTTATTTCTGCAGAGTGAATGCGTTGAGGTATAGTTTATATTCTACTAATACAATCCTTATTTTTCAATTTCAAAGCACAGACATAGCTATGCCCTCATCTTCTGTAAATAATTTCTTAAGAACTAGTGTAATACAGCTTCACATATGACGTCACTGTGGATTCTGTTTGAAGTGACGTTATGACAAAGATTCTAATGTCGTTGTCAAGCAAGTATTTATGTATTTAGGGAGTGGAGGGAATATAGAGGACAAACTGACAGTGTTAATAAGTCTGTTTATACAACATGAACTTATCTTGCATCAATATTCGTTGTTTTAGCCACATAGGAGTCGAATTGGTTCCCATTCATGACTGTTTGCTGGTTGTTATGATAACGCAGTGCTATAATCAGGGCCTCTTTCAATAAGCATACTATTATATTGATTTGATAACCCCCTTCCCACCTTAAAGAGGTGGCGTAATTCATAATTTTTTTAGATTCAATAGCCCAAATAATTAGAAAATATAAGCTTTTATTTGACTGCTTGGAGGCCTTTTAAACCCCTATTAAAGATAACTGCCTAATCAGACAAGCGCAAGCTTTAAAAATAATTGAAGCGTGACTCGAAGCCACGCCCAGTTTGTGACGTCAGCTTGAACTCAAGCTCTTTGATTTTATCTGGCTACTGTATTGTTAATTGTAATTGCTAATTCAAGAGCCAAAAAGAGGCAATAGCATGACTGAAAGAATTCATAAATACGATATATTACTGCTTCATGATATCAACTTACCATCTCAGTCGTCATATCCACTTTGATTAGACTGTCACAACCCCTGGAAGCGGTTTTCTAGGGTGGGTTTAAAAAAAGTTGAGAACTTGGACGTTGAGATATCCACCACTATTGGAAAACACATATGTTTATATCATGTAATTATAGTTTTAAATTGTCTCGAAAAAAAATAAACGTTTCTTCAGAAAATATTGCGTGTATCATCGTAAGCTTGGAACTATTATAAATATACATTTATCGAAGGTTGGAGTCATTTTGATGACAGTTAATATGTTTAAACAGTTGTTCAAAGAGTGAATTATGCTGTTCTGTTTTCAATAAGTAGGTTATATTGGCGCCAACTATCAAGTAAGGCGGCAGGACTCACGCTTAAGTGACCTCGGGCCCTTTCAGTTCTGTTCACAGATGCTAATTAGCTGGTGTTTAAGATGGGACGGATTCCAAGATGGGATTCCAGTTTGGATGATACATATAGACAATATATTTCTTAACCAGACTCATTTTACACTTTTCAAAACGAGGTGCGCTCATTGTGACAGGGGAATCCCCTTTATGACATGCGATCGTTGATTGGCTGATTCATTTTCCTTCGTCTGTTTATAAACAATGTCGTGTGACACGATGCCTGAATTCAAAATTCAAAATTGATTTATTTTTTCACCACCTTAGAACTTTTATTAACTTTATTTGGGTGTCTATGACCTATTCTAGATCTTATTCCCCCATTCATTGCAAATAACTAAGGCATAGGGCCCACGTCGGCGACATCACCCAATGGTGGAAGCAGACGTTAAACTTCAACCCAATAACAACGCGATGCCTGCAGTCCAAAATGGCTAGCTTGTCTATTATCACATGTCGCTGTAAGAACACCTGCAATCGGTCGACTAAAAGGGGAGCATGCCCTTGCCGTACAGCCGTATACTGTCTTTTGTCGATAATTATTGAAAATAAGTAAATATCATACTTTTGGCATTTAAGTGATGAAAATGCAATTATTTCGACATGAAACAGTATTTTATTTCCATAAAACATGTAATACACAACATTCAGAATATTCTATACATATCGTTTCATCCCTGATGAGTCAATACTATTGACGAACTACTAGTATCGGATTAAAATGATTCTGCGAAGTATGATATATATATATATATATATATATATATATATATATATATATATATATATATATATATTATAAATCATTTATCATTGAATCAGCTAAATTTATCGTGGAAAACAACTCCTTCCGGTTTAATGATATCCCTTTTTTAAAGATTTTAGGCACAGCTATGGGAACAAAATTCGCACCTGTTTATGCAATATATATATATACACACACACAAAAAGGAAAAAGGATTAGCAAACAGGCAGCAAATGCCTATATAAATGCTTCACCTGAAACAAACATGAAACGATTAAGATATCAAATATATTGGTGGAAATATAAATTATTCTTACAAAACCCAAATTCATATTAAGCATTGTCTACCTTTATACATTGTATATTGGTTACTCATTAAGCGACTTAAAAATTTTTGAAGCATACTCTGTGTCACTTTAAAATTGTCTCACTAGTTATGAATCAATATTTCAATTCTTTTATTTCAGTAAGGTGCCTTACGCCCACATACAATCATATACAAATAAAACAGAATTAAACAGAAGAAGTGAATTGACAATGTTTATTCCAGCTCGTCAACTGAAAACATGGGAGTAGAGCGAGATTACAGTGACTGTTAAGACCAGACTTTCCAAGTACTACGGTTGCATCTAGCGTTATAACTTTCTTCAAAATGCATATTTTGAATCCAAACCTTGGTCAAATGTTCATCACATTGCGTCCTGTCGATTGAGGAAAATGAATTTGCTATCAGATTCTTGGTTTGGGCTCCAGTTTCGACCTAGCAGAGGTACATTTATCCGATTTTGACCAAAGTCGCGGAAAAAGTCTAAGTCGAAAACAACCATAAAATCAGTCCTTTTGCAATAACTTTCTTGAAAATGCATATTTCTGAACCAAACTTTCATCAAATGTACATTACAATGTGTTCTTTCGATTGAGTAATATGAATTTACTGTCAGATTCTTGGTTTGGCTCCCAGACAGTAACTTATAGAGGTCCGTTTAGCGAGTTTTGAACCACCTTCAAACTTCTAAGTTGCTTATATATATACGGTTGCATATAGGGTTATAACTTTCTTCAAAATGCATATTTTGAATCCAAACCTTGGTCAAATGTTCATCACATTGCGTCCTGTCGATTGAGGAAAATGAATTTGCTATCAGATTCTTGGTTTGGGCTCCAGTTTCGACCTAGCAGAGGTACATTTATCCGATTTTGACCAAAGTCGCGGAAAAAGTCTAAGTCGAAAACAACCATAAAATCAGTCCTTTTGCAATAACTTTCTTGAAAATGCATATTTCTGAACCAAACTTTCATCAAATGTACATTACAATGTGTTCTTTCGACTGAGTAATATGAATTTACTGTCAGATTCTTGGTTTGGCTCCCAGACAGTATCTTATAGAGGTCCGTTTAGCGAGTTTTGAACCACCTTCAAACTTCTAAGTTTCTTATATATATACGGTTGCATCTAGCGTTATAACTTTCTTCAAAATGCATATTTTGAATCCAAACCTTGGTCAAATGTTCATCACATTGCGTCCTGTCGATTGAGGAAAATGAATTTGCTATCAGATTCTTGGTTTGGGCTCCAGTTTCGACCTAGCAGAGGTACATTTATCCGATTTTGACCAAAGTCGCGGAAAAAGTCTAAGTCGAAAACAACCATAAAATCAGTCCTTTTGCAATAACTTTCTTGAAAATGCATATTTCTGAACCAAACTTTCATCAAATGTACATTACAATGTGTTCTTTCGATTGAGTAATATGAATTTACTGTCAGATTCTTGGTTTGGCTCCCAGACAGTAACTTATAGAGGTCCGTTTAGCGAGTTTTGAACCACCTTCAAACTTCTAAGTTGCTTATATATATACGGTTGCATATAGGGTTATAACTTTCTTCAAAATGCATATTTTGAATCCAAACCTTGGTCAAATGTTCATCACATTGCGTCCTGTCGATTGAGGAAAATGAATTTGCTATCAGATTCTTGGTTTGGGCTCCAGTTTCGACCTAGCAGAGGTACATTTATCCGATTTTGACCAAAGTCGCGGAAAAAGTCTAAGTCGAAAACAACCATAAAATCAGTCCTTTTGCAATAACTTTCTTGAAAATGCATATTTCTGAACCAAACTTTCATCAAATGTACATTACAATGTGTTCTTTCGATTGAGTAATATGAATTTACTGTCAGATTCTTGGTTTGGCTCCCAGACAGTAACTTATAGAGGTCCGTTTAGCGAGTTTTGAACCACCTTCAAACTTCTAAGTTGCTTATATATATACGGTTGCATCTAGCGTTATAACTTTCTTCAAAATGCATATTTTGAATCCAAACCTTGGTCAAATGTTCATCACATTGTGTCCTGTCGATTGAGGAAAATGAATTTGCTATCAGATTCTTGGTTTGGGCTCCAGTTTCGACCTAGCAGAGGTACATTTATCCGATTTTGACCAAAGTCGCGGAAAAAGTCTAAGTCGAAAACAACCATAAAATCAGTCCTTTTGCAATAACTTTCTTGAAAATGCATATTTCTGAACCAAACTTTCATCAAATGTACATTACAATGTGTTCTTTCGACTGAGTTATATGAATTTACTGTCAGATTCTTGGTTTGGCTCCCAGACAGTAACTTATAGAGGTCCGTTTAGCGAGTTTTGAACCACCTTCAAACTTCTAAGTTTCTTATATATATACGGTTGCATCTAGCGTTATAACTTTCTTCAAAATGCATATTTTGAATCCAAACCTTGGTCAAATGTTCATCACATTGCGTCCTGTCGATTGAGGAAAATGAATTTGCTATCAGATTCTTGGTTTGGGCTCCAGTTTCGACCTAGCAGAGGTACATTTATCCGATTTTGACCAAAGTCGCGGAAAAAGTCTAAGTCGAAAACAACCATAAAATCAGTCCTTTTGCAATAACTTTCTTGAAAATGCATATTTCTGAACCAAACTTTCATCAAATGTACATTACAATGTGTTCTTTCGACTGAGTAATATGAATTTACTGTCAGATTCTTGGTTTGGCTCCCAGACAGTAACTTATAGAGGTCCGTTTAGCGAGTTTTGAACCACCTTCAAACTTCTAAGTTTCTTATATATATACGGTTGCATCTAGCGTTATAACTTTCTTCAAAATGCATATTTTGAATCCAAACCTTGTTCAAATGTTCATCACATTGCGTCCTGTCGATTGAGGAAAATGAATTTGCTATCAGATTCTTGGTTTGGGCTCCAGTTTCGACCTAGCAGAGGTACATTTATCCGATTTTGACCAAAGTCGCGGAAAAAGTCTAAGTCGAAAACAACCATAAAATCAGTCCTTTTGCAATAACTTTCTTGAAAATGCATATTTCTGAACCAAACTTTCATCAAATGTACATTACAATGTGTTCTTTCGATTGAGTAATATGAATTTACTGTCAGATTCTTGGTTTGGCTCCCAGACAGTAACTTATAGAGGTCCGTTTAGCGAGTTTTGAACCACCTTCAAACTTCTAAGTTGCTTATATATATACGGTTGCATATAGGGTTATAACTTTCTTCAAAATGCATATTTTGAATCCAAACCTTGGTCAAATGTTCATCACATTGCGTCCTGTCGATTGAGGAAAATGAATTTGCTATCAGATTCTTGGTTTGGGCTCCAGTTTCGACCTAGCAGAGGTACATTTATCCGATTTTGACCAAAGTCGCGGAAAAAGTCTAAGTCGAAAACAACCATAAAATCAGTCCTTTTGCAATAACTTTCTTGAAAATGCATATTTCTGAACCAAACTTTCATCAAATGTACATTACAATGTGTTCTTTCGACTGAGTTATATGAATTTACTGTCAGATTCTTGGTTTGGCTCCCAGACAGTAACTTATAGAGGTCCGTTTAGCGAGTTTTGAACCACCTTCAAACTTCTAAGTTTCTTATATATATACGGTTGCATCTAGCGTTATAACTTTCTTCAAAATGCATATTTTGAATCCAAACCTTGGTCAAATGTTCATCACATTGCGTCCTGTCGATTGAGGAAAATGAATTTGCTATCAGATTCTTGGTTTGGGCTCCAGTTTCGACCTAGCAGAGGTACATTTATCCGATTTTGACCAAAGTCGCGGAAAAAGTCTAAGTCGAAAACAACCATAAAATCAGTCCTTTTGCAATAACTTTCTTGAAAATGCATATTTCTGAACCAAACTTTCATCAAATGTACATTACAATGTGTTCTTTCGATTGAGTAATATGAATTTACTGTCAGATTCTTGGTTTGGCTCCCAGACAGTAACTTATAGAGGTCCGTTTAGCGAGTTTTGAACCACCTTCAAACTTCTAAGTTGCTTATATATATACGGTTGCATATAGGGTTATAACTTTCTTCAAAATGCATATTTTGAATCCAAACCTTGGTCAAATGTTCATCACATTGAGTCCTGTCGATTGAGGAAAATGAATTTGCTATCAGATTCTTGGTTTGGGCTCCAGTTTCGACCTAGCAGAGGTACATTTATCCGATTTTGACCAAAGTCGCGGAAAAAGTCTAAGTCGAAAACAACCATAAAATCAGTCCTTTTGCAATAACTTTCTTGAAAATGCATATTTCTGAACCAAACTTTCATCAAATGTACATTACAATGTGTTCTTTCGATTGAGTAATATGAATTTACTGTCAGATTCTTGGTTTGGCTCCCAGACAGTAACTTATAGAGGTCCGTTTAGCGAGTTTTGAACCACCTTCAAACTTCTAAGTTTCTTATATATATACGGTTGCATCTAGCGTTATAACTTTCTTCAAAATGCATATTTTGAATCCAAACCTTGGTCAAATGTTCATCACATTGCGTCCTGTCGATTGAGGAAAATGAATTTGCTATCAGATTCTTGGTTTGGGCTCCAGTTTCGACCTAGCAGAGGTACATTTATCCGATTTTGACCAAAGTCGCGGAAAAAGTCTAAGTCGAAAACAACCATAAAATCAGTCCTTTTGCAATAACTTTCTTGAAAATGCATATTTCTGAACCAAACTTTCATCAAATGTACATTACAATGTGTTCTTTCGACTGAGTTATATGAATTTACTGTCAGATTCTTGGTTTGGCTCCCAGACAGTAACTTATAGAGGTCCGTTTAGCGAGTTTTGAACCACCTTCAAACTTCTAAGTTTCTTATATATATACGGTTGCATCTAGCGTTATAACTTTCTTCAAAATGCATATTTTGAATCCAAACCTTGGTCAAATGTTCATCACATTGCGTCCTGTCGATTGAGGAAAATGAATTTGCTATCAGATTCTTGGTTTGGGCTCCAGTTTCGACCTAGCAGAGGTACATTTATCCGATTTTGACCAAAGTCGCGGAAAAAGTCTAAGTCGAAAACAACCATAAAATCAGTCCTTTTGCAATAACTTTCTTGAAAATGCATATCTCTGAACCAAACTTTCATCAAATGTACATTACAATGTGTTCTTTCGACTGAGTTATATGAATTTACTGTCAGATTCTTGGTTTGGCTCCCAGACAGTAGCTTATAGAGGTCCGTTTAGCGAGTTTTGAACCACCTTCAAACTTCTAAGTTTCTTATATATATACGGTTGCATCTAGCGTTATAACTTTCTTCAAAATGCATATTTTGAATCCAAACCTTGGTCAAATGTTCATCACATTGCGTCCTGTCGATTGAGGAAAATGAATTTGCTATCAGATTCTTGGTTTGGGCTCCAGTTTCGACCTAGCAGAGGTACATTTATCCGATTTTGACCAAAGTCGCGGAAAAAGTCTAAGTCGAAAACAACCATAAAATCAGTCCTTTTGCAATAACTTTCTTGAAAATGCATATTTCTGAACCAAACTTTCATCAAATGTACATTACAATGTGTTCTTTCGATTGAGTAATATGAATTTACTGTCAGATTCTTGGTTTGGCTCCCAGACAGTAACTTATAGAGGTCCGTTTAGCGAGTTTTGAACCACCTTCAAACTTCTAAGTTGCTTATATATATACGGTTGCATATAGGGTTATAACTTTCTTCAAAATGCATATTTTGAATCCAAACCTTGGTCAAATGTTCATCACATTGCGTCCTGTCGATTGAGGAAAATGAATTTGCTATCAGATTCTTGGTTTGGGCTCCAGTTTCGACCTAGCAGAGGTACATTTATCCGATTTTGACCAAAGTCGCGGAAAAAGTCTAAGTCGAAAACAACCATAAAATCAGTCCTTTTGCAATAACTTTCTTGAAAATGCATATTTCTGAACCAAACTTTCATCAAATGTACATTACAATGTGTTCTTTCGATTGAGTAATATGAATTTACTGTCAGATTCTTGGTTTGGCTCCCAGACAGTAACTTATAGAGGTCCGTTTAGCGAGTTTTGAACCACCTTCAAACTTCTAAGTTGCTTATATATATACGGTTGCATATAGGGTTATAACTTTCTTCAAAATGCATATTTTGAATCCAAACCTTGGTCAAATGTTCATCACATTGCGTCCTGTCGATTGAGGAAAATGAATTTGCTATCAGATTCTTGGTTTGGGCTCCAGTTTCGACCTAGCAGAGGTACATTTATCCGATTTTGACCAAAGTCGCGGAAAAAGTCTAAGTCGAAAACAACCATAAAATCAGTCCTTTTGCAATAACTTTCTTGAAAATGCATATTTCTGAACCAAACTTTCATCAAATGTACATTACAATGTGTTCTTTCGACTGAGTTATATGAATTTACTGTCAGATTCTTGGTTTGGCTCCCAGACAGTAACTTATAGAGGTCCGTTTAGCGAGTTTTGAACCACCTTCAAACTTCTAAGTTTCTTATATATATACGGTTGCATCTAGCGTTATAACTTTCTTCAAAATGCATATTTTGAATCCAAACCTTGGTCAAATGTTCATCACATTGCGTCCTGTCGATTGAGGAAAATGAATTTGCTATCAGATTCTTGGTTTGGGCTCCAGTTTCGACCTAGCAGAGGTACATTTATCCGATTTTGACCAAAGTCGCGGAAAAAGTCTAAGTCGAAAACAACCATAAAATCAGTCCTTTTGCAATAACTTTCTTGAAAATGCATATTTCTGAACCAAACTTTCATCAAATGTACATTACAATGTGTTCTTTCGATTGAGTAATATGAATTTACTGTCAGATTCTTGGTTTGGCTCCCAGACAGTAACTTATAGAGGTCCGTTTAGCGAGTTTTGAACCACCTTCAAACTTCTAAGTTGCTTATATATATACGGTTGCATATAGGGTTATAACTTTCTTCAAAATGCATATTTTGAATCCAAACCTTGGTCAAATGTTCATCACATTGCGTCCTGTCGATTGAGGAAAATGAATTTGCTATCAGATTCTTGGTTTGGGCTCCAGTTTCGACCTAGCAGAGGTACATTTATCCGATTTTGACCAAAGTCGCGGAAAAAGTCTAAGTCGAAAACAACCATAAAATCAGTCCTTTTGCAATAACTTTCTTGAAAATGCATATTTCTGAACCAAACT
The DNA here is from genome assembly GCA_921293015.1 of Phorcus lineatus. Taxonomy (NCBI): domain Eukaryota; kingdom Metazoa; phylum Mollusca; class Gastropoda; order Trochida; family Trochidae; genus Phorcus; species Phorcus lineatus. The sequence continues at coordinate 1,950,815 of OV121092.1, forward strand.
TTCATCAAATGTACATTACAATGTGTTCTTTCGATTGAGTAATATGAATTTACTGTCAGATTCTTGGTTTGGCTCCCAGACAGTAACTTATAGAGGTCCGTTTAGCGAGTTTTGAACCACCTTCAAACTTCTAAGTTGCTTATATATATACGGTTGCATATAGGGTTATAACTTTCTTCAAAATGCATATTTTGAATCCAAACCTTGGTCAAATGTTCATCACATTGCGTCCTGTCGATTGAGGAAAATGAATTTGCTATCAGATTCTTGGTTTGGGCTCCAGTTTCGACCTAGCAGAGGTACATTTATCCGATTTTGACCAAAGTCGCGGAAAAAGTCTAAGTCGAAAACAACCATAAAATCAGTCCTTTTGCAATAACTTTCTTGAAAATGCATATTTCTGAACCAAACTTTCATCAAATGTACATTACAATGTGTTCTTTCGATTGAGTAATATGAATTTACTGTCAGATTCTTGGTTTGGCTCCCAGACAGTAACTTATAGAGGTCCGTTTAGCGAGTTTTGAACCACCTTCAAACTTCTAAGTTGCTTATATATATACGGTTGCATATAGGGTTATAACTTTCTTCAAAATGCATATTTTGAATCCAAACCTTGGTCAAATGTTCATCACATTGCGTCCTGTCGATTGAGGAAAATGAATTTGCTATCAGATTCTTGGTTTGGGCTCCAGTTTCGACCTAGCAGAGGTACATTTATCCGATTTTGACCAAAGTCGCGGAAAAAGTCTAAGTCGAAAACAACCATAAAATCAGTCCTTTTGCAATAACTTTCTTGAAAATGCATATTTCTGAACCAAACTTTCATCAAATGTACATTACAATGTGTTCTTTTGATTGAGTAATATGAATTTACTGTCAGATTCTTGGTTTGGCTCCCAGACAGTAACTTATAGAGGTCCGTTTAGCGAGTTTTGAACCACCTTCAAACTTCTAAGTTGCTTATATATATACGGTTGCATCTAGCGTTATAACTTTCTTCAAAATGCATATTTTGAATCCAAACCTTGGTCAAATGTTCATCACATTGCGTCCTGTCGATTGAGGAAAATGAATTTGCTATCAGATTCTTGGTTTGGGCTCCAGTTTCGACCTAGCAGAGGTACATTTATCCGATTTTGACCAAAGTCGCGGAAAAAGTCTAAGTCGAAAACAACCATAAAATCAGTCCTTTTGCAATAACTTTCTTGAAAATGCATATTTCTGAACCAAACTTTCATCAAATGTACATTACAATGTGTTCTTTCGATTGAGTAATATGAATTTACTGTCAGATTCTTGGTTTGGCTCCCAGACAGTAACTTATAGAGGTCCGTTTAGCGAGTTTTGAACCACCTTCAAACTTCTACGTTGCTTATATATATACGGTTGCATATAGGGTTATAACTTTCTTCAAAATGCATATTTTGAATCCAAACCTTGGTCAAATGTTCATCACATTGCGTCCTGTCGATTGAGGAAAATGAATTTGCTATCAGATTCTTGGTTTGGGCTCCAGTTTCGACCTAGCAGAGGTACATTTATCCGATTTTGACCAAAGTCGCGGAAAAAGTCTAAGTCGAAAACAACCATAAAATCAGTCCTTTTGCAATAACTTTCTTGAAAATGCATATTTCTGAACCAAACTTTCATCAAATGTACATTACAATGTGTTCTTTCGACTGAGTTATATGAATTTACTGTCAGATTCTTGGTTTGGCTCCCAGACAGTAACTTATAGAGGTCCGTTTAGCGAGTTTTGAACCACCTTCACACTTCTAAGTTTCTTATATATATACGGTTGCATCTAGCGTTATAACTTTCTTCAAAATGCATATTTTGAATCCAAACCTTGGTCAAATGTTCATCACATTGCGTCCTGTCGATTGAGGAAAATGAATTTGCTATCAGATTCTTGGTTTGGGCTCCAGTTTCGACCTAGCAGAGGTACATTTATCCGATTTTGACCAAAGTCGCGGAAAAAGTCTAAGTCGAAAACAACCATAAAATCAGTCCTTTTGCAATAACTTTCTTGAAAATGCATATTTCTGAACCAAACTTTCATCAAATGTACATTACAATGTGTTCTTTCGATTGAGTAATATGAATTTACTGTCAGATTCTTGGTTTGGCTCCCAGACAGTAACTTATAGAGGTCCGTTTAGCGAGTTTTGAACCACCTTCAAACTTCTAAGTTGCTTATATATATACGGTTGCATATAGCGTTATAACTTTCTTCAAAATGCATATTTTGAATCCAAACCTTGGTCAAATGTTCATCACATTGCGTCCTGTCGATTGAGGAAAATGAATTTGCTATCAGATTCTTGGTTTGGGCTCCAGTTTCGACCTAGCAGAGGTACATTTATCCGATTTTGACCAAAGTCGCGGAAAAAGTCTAAGTCGAAAACAACCATAAAATCAGTCCTTTTGCAATAACTTTCTTGAAAATGCATATTTCTGAACCAAACTTTCATCAAATGTACATTACAATGTGTTCTTTCGATTGAGTAATATGAATTTACTGTCAGATTCTTGGTTTGGCTCCCAGACAGTAACTTATAGAGGTCCGTTTAGCGAGTTTTGAACCACCTTCAAACTTCTAAGTTTCTTATATATATACGGTTGCATCTAGCGTTATAACTTTCTTCAAAATGCATATTTTGAATCCAAACCTTGGTCAAATGTTCATCACATTGCGTCCTGTCGATTGAGGAAAATGAATTTGCTATCAGATTCTTGGTTTGGGCTCCAGTTTCGACCTAGCAGAGGTACATTTATCCGATTTTGACCAAAGTCGCGGAAAAAGTCTAAGTCGAAAACAACCATAAAATCAGTCCTTTTGCAATAACTTTCTTGAAAATGCATATTTCTGAACCAAACTTTCATCAAATGTACATTACAATGTGTTCTTTCGATTGAGTTATATGAATTTACTGTCAGATTCTTGGTTTGGCTCCCAGACAGTAACTTATAGAGGTCCGTTTAGCGAGTTTTGAACCACCTTCAAACTTCTAAGTTGCTTATATATATACGGTTGCATATAGGGTTATAACTTTCTTCAAAATGCATATTTTGAATCCAAACCTTGGTCAAATGTTCATCACATTGCGTCCTGTCGATTGAGGAAAATGAATTTGCTATCAGATTCTTGGTTTGGGCTCCAGTTTCGACCTAGCAGAGGTACATTTATCCGATTTTGACCAAAGTCGCGGAAAAAGTCTAAGTCGAAAACAACCATAAAATCAGTCCTTTTGCAATAACTTTCTTGAAAATGCATATTTCTGAACCAAACTTTCATCAAATGTACATTACAATGTGTTCTTTCGATTGAGTAATATGAATTTACTGTCAGATTCTTGGTTTGGCTCCCAGACAGTAACTTATAGAGGTCCGTTTAGCGAGTTTTGAACCACCTTCAAACTTCTAAGTTGCTTATATATATACGGTTGCATATAGCGTTATAACTTTCTTCAAAATGCATATTTTGAATCCAAACCTTGGTCAAATGTTCATCACATTGCGTCCTGTCGATTGAGGAAAATTAATTTGCTATCAGATTCTTGGTTTGGGCTCCAGTTTCGACCTAGCAGAGGTACATTTATCCGATTTTGACCAAAGTCGCGGAAAAAGTCTAAGTCGAAAACAACCATAAAATCAGTCCTTTTGCAATAACTTTCTTGAAAATGCATATTTCTGAACCAAACTTTCATCAAATGTACATTACAATGTGTTCTTTCGATTGAGTTATATGAATTTACTGTCAGATTCTTGGTTTGGCTCCCAGACAGTAGATTATAGAGGTCCATTTAGCGAGTTTTGAACCACCTTCAAACTTCTAAGTTTCTTATATATATACGGTTGCATCTAGCGTTATAACTTTCTTCAAAATGCATATTTTGAATCCAAACCTTGGTCAAATGTTCATCACATTGCGTCCTGTCGATTGAGGAAAATGAATTTGCTATCAGATTCTTGGTTTGGGCTCCAGTTTCGACCTAGCAGAGGTACATTTATCCGATTTTGACCAAAGTCGCGGAAAAAGTCTAAGTCGAAAACAACCATAAAATCAGTCCTTTTGCAATAACTTTCTTGAAAATGCATATTTCTGAACCAAACTTTCATCAAATGTACATTACAATGTGTTCTTTCGATTGAGTAATATGAATTTACTGTCAGATTCTTGGTTTGGCTCCCAGACAGTAGATTATAGAGGTCCATTTAGCGAGTTTTGAACCACCTTCAAACTTCTAAGTTTCTTATATATATACGGTTGCATCTAGCGTTATAACTTTCTTCAAAATGCATATTTTGAATCCAAACCTTGGTCAAATGTTCATCACATTGCGTCCTGTCGATTGAGGAAAATGAATTTGCTATCAGATTCTTGGTTTGGGCTCCAGTTTCGACCTAGCAGAGGTACATTTATCCGATTTTGACCAAAGTCGCGGAAAAAGTCTAAGTCGAAAACAACCATAAAATCAGTCCTTTTGCAATAACTTTCTTGAAAATGCATATTTCTGAACCAAACTTTCATCAAATGTACATTACAATGTGTTCTTTCGATTGAGTAATATGAATTTACTGTCAGATTCTTGGTTTGGCTCCCAGACAGTGGAGTTATAGAGGTCCATTTAGCGAGTTTTGAACCACCTTCAAACTTCTAAGTTTCTTATATATATACGGTTGCATCTAGCGTTATAACTTTCTTCAAAATGCATATTTTGAATCCAAACCTTGGTCAAATGTTCATCACATTGCGTCCTGTCGATTGAGGAAAATGAATTTGCTATCAGATTCTTGGTTTGGGCTCCAGTTTCGACCTAGCAGAGGTACATTTATCCGATTTTGACCAAAGTCGCGGAAAAAGTCTAAGTCGAAAACAACCATAAAATCAGTCCTTTTGCAATAACTTTCTTGAAAATGCATATTTCTGAACCAAACTTTCATCAAATGTACATTACAATGTGTTCTTTCGATTGAGTTATATGAATTTACTGTCAGATTCTTGGTTTGGCTCCCAGACAGTAGATTATAGAGGTCCGTTTAGCGAGTTTTGAACCACCTTCAAACTTCTAAGTTTCTTATATATATACGGTTGCATCTAGCGTTATAACTTTCTTCAAAATGCATATTTTGAATCCAAACCTTGGTCAAATGTTCATCACATTGCGTCCTGTCGATTGAGGAAAATGAATTTGCTATCAGATTCTTGGTTTGGGCTCCAGTTTCGACCTAGCAGAGGTACATTTATCCGATTTTGACCAAAGTCGCGGAAAAAGTCTAAGTCGAAAACAACCATAAAATCAGTCCTTTTGCAATAACTTTCTTGAAAATGCATATTTCTGAACCAAACTTTCATCAAATGTACATTACAATGTGTTCTTTCGATTGAGTAATATGAATTTACTGTCAGATTCTTGGTTTGGCTCCCAGACAGTAGATTATAGAGGTCCATTTAGCGAGTTTTGAACCACCTTCAAACTTCTAAGTTTCTTATATATATACGGTTGCATCTAGCGTTATAACTTTCTTCAAAATGCATATTTTGAATCCAAACCTTGGTCAAATGTTCATCACATTGCGTCCTGTCGATTGAGGAAAATGAATTTGCTATCAGATTCTTGGTTTGGGCTCCAGTTTCGACCTAGCAGAGGTACATTTATCCGATTTTGACCAAAGTCGCGGAAAAAGTCTAAGTCGAAAACAACCATAAAATCAGTCCTTTTGCAATAACTTTCTTGAAAATGCATATTTCTGAACCAAACTTTCATCAAATGTACATTACAATGTGTTCTTTCGATTGAGTTATATGAATTTACTGTCAGATTCTTGGTTTGGCTCCCAGACAGTAACTTATAGAGGTCCGTTTAGCGAGTTTTGAACCACCTTCAAACTTCTAAGTTGCTTATATATATACGGTTGCATATAGCGTTATAACTTTCTTCAAAATGCATATTTTGAATCCAAACCTTGGTCAAATGTTCATCACATTGCGTCCTGTCGATTGAGGAAAATGAATTTGCTATCAGATTCTTGGTTTGGGCTCCAGTTTCGACCTAGCAGAGGTACATTTATCCGATTTTGACCAAAGTCGCGGAAAAAGTCTAAGTCGAAAACAACCATAAAATCAGTCCTTTTGCAATAACTTTCTTGAAAATGCATATTTCTGAACCAAACTTTCATCAAATGTACATTACAATGTGTTCTTTCGATTGAGTAATATGAATTTACTGTCAGATTCTTGGTTTGGCTCCCAGACAGTAACTTATAGAGGTCCGTTTAGCGAGTTTTGAACCACCTTCAAACTTCTAAGTTTCTTATATATATACGGTTGCATCTAGCGTTATAACTTTCTTCAAAATGCATATTTTGAATCCAAACCTTGGTCAAATGTTCATCACATTGCGTCCTGTCGATTGAGGAAAATGAATTTGCTATCAGATTCTTGGTTTGGGCTCCAGTTTCGACCTAGCAGAGGTACATTTATCCGATTTTGACCAAAGTCGCGGAAAAAGTCTAAGTCGAAAACAACCATAAAATCAGTCCTTTTGCAATAACTTTCTTGAAAATGCATATTTCTGAACCAAACTTTCATCAAATGTACATTACAATGTGTTCTTTCGATTGAGTTATATGAATTTACTGTCAGATTCTTGGTTTGGCTCCCAGACAGTAGATTATAGAGGTCCGTTTAGCGAGTTTTGAACCACCTTCAAACTTCTAAGTTGCTTATATATATACGGTTGCATATAGCGTTATAACTTTCTTCAAAATGCATATTTTGAATCCAAACCTTGGTCAAATGTTCATCACATTGCGTCCTGTCGATTGAGGAAAATGAATTTGCTATCAGATTCTTGGTTTGGGCTCCAGTTTCGACCTAGCAGAGGTACATTTATCCGATTTTGACCAAAGTCGCGGAAAAAGTCTAAGTCGAAAACAACCATAAAATCAGTCCTTTTGCAATAACTTTCTTGAAAATGCATATTTCTGAACCAAACTTTCATCAAATGTACATTACAATGTGTTCTTTCGATTGAGTAATATGAATTTACTGTCAGATTCTTGGTTTGGCTCCCAGACAGTAGCTTATAGAGGTCCGTTTAGCGAGTTTTGAACCACCTTCAAACTTCTAAGTTTCTTATATATATACGGTTGCATCTAGCGTTATAACTTTCTTCAAAATGCATATTTTGAATCCAAACCTTGGTCAAATGTTCATCACATTGCGTCCTGTCGATTGAGGAAAATGAATTTGCTATCAGATTCTTGGTTTGGGCTCCAGTTTCGACCTAGCAGAGGTACATTTATCCGATTTTGACCAAAGTCGCGGAAAAAGTCTAAGTCGAAAACAACCATAAAATCAGTCCTTTTGCAATAACTTTCTTGAAAATGCATATTTCTGAACCAAACTTTCATCAAATGTACATTACAATGTGTTCTTTCGATTGAGTTATATGAATTTACTGTCAGATTCTTGGTTTGGCTCCCAGACAGTAGATTATAGAGGTCCGTTTAGCGAGTTTTGAACCACCTTCAAACTTCTAAGTTGCTTATATATATACGGTTGCATATAGCGTTATAACTTTCTTCAAAATGCATATTTTGAATCCAAACCTTGGTCAAATGTTCATCACATTGCGTCCTGTCGATTGAGGAAAATGAATTTGCTATCAGATTCTTGGTTTGGGCTCCAGTTTCGACCTAGCAGAGGTACATTTATCCGATTTTGACCAAAGTCGCGGAAAAAGTCTAAGTCGAAAACAACCATAAAATCAGTCCTTTTGCAATAACTTTCTTGAAAATGCATATTTCTGAACCAAACTTTCATCAAATGTACATTACAATGTGTTCTTTCGACTGAGTTATATGAATTTACTGTCAGATTCTTGGTTTGGCTCCCAGACAGTAACTTATAGAGGTCCGTTTAGCGAGTTTTGAACCACCTTCAAACTTCTAAGTTTCTTATATATATACGGTTGCATCTAGCGTTATAACTTTCTTCAAAATGCATATTTTGAATCCAAACCTTGGTCAAATGTTCATCACATTGCGTCCTGTCGATTGAGGAAAATGAATTTGCTATCAGATTCTTGGTTTGGGCTCCAGTTTCGACCTAGCAGAGGTACATTTATCCGATTTTGACCAAAGTCGCGGAAAAAGTCTAAGTCGAAAACAACCATAAAATCAGTCCTTTTGCAATAACTTTCTTGAAAATGCATATTTCTGAACCAAACTTTCATCAAATGTACATTACAATGTGTTCTTTCGATTGAGTTATATGAATTTACTGTCAGATTCTTGGTTTGGCTCCCAGACAGTAGATTATAGAGGTCCGTTTAGCGAGTTTTGAACCACCTTCAAACTTCTAAGTTGCTTATATATATACGGTTGCATATAGCGTTATAACTTTCTTCAAAATGCATATTTTGAATCCAAACCTTGGTCAAATGTTCATCACATTGCGTCCTGTCGATTGAGGAAAATGAATTTGCTATCAGATTCTTGGTTTGGGCTCCAGTTTCGACCTAGCAGAGGTACATTTATCCGATTTTGACCAAAGTCGCGGAAAAAGTCTAAGTCGAAAACAACCATAAAATCAGTCCTTTTGCAATAACTTTCTTGAAAATGCATATTTCTGAACCAAACTTTCATCAAATGTACATTACAATGTGTTCTTTCGACTGAGTTATATGAATTTACTGTCAGATTCTTGGTTTGGCTCCCAGACAGTAACTTATAGAGGTCCGTTTAGCGAGTTTTGAACCACCTTCAAACTTCTAAGTTTCTTATATATATACGGTTGCATCTAGCGTTATAACTTTCTTCAAAATGCATATTTTGAATCCAAACCTTGGTCAAATGTTCATCACATTGCGTCCTGTCGATTGAGGAAAATGAATTTGCTATCAGATTCTTGGTTTGGGCTCCAGTTTCGACCTAGCAGAGGTACATTTATCCGATTTTGACCAAAGTCGCGGAAAAAGTCTAAGTCGAAAACAACCATAAAATCAGTCCTTTTGCAATAACTTTCTTGAAAATGCATATTTCTGAACCAAACTTTCATCAAATGTACATTACAATGTGTTCTTTCGATTGAGTAATATGAATTTACTGTCAGATTCTTGGTTTGGCTCCCAGACAGTAACTTATAGAGGTCCGTTTAGCGAGTTTTGAACCACCTTCAAACTTCTAAGTTGCTTATATATATACGGTTGCATATAGCGTTATAACTTTCTTCAAAATGCATATTTTGAATCCAAACCTTGGTCAAATGTTCATCACATTGCGTCCTGTCGATTGAGGAAAATTAATTTGCTATCAGATTCTTGGTTTGGGCTCCAGTTTCGACCTAGCAGAGGTACATTTATCCGATTTTGACCAAAGTCGCGGAAAAAGTCTAAGTCGAAAACAACCATAAAATCAGTACTTTTGCAATAACTTTCTTGAAAATGCATATTTCTGAACCAAACTTTCATCAAATGTACATTACAATGTGTTCTTTCGATTGAGTAATATGAATTTACTGTCAGATTCTTGGTTTGGCTCCCAGACAGTAGCTTATAGAGGTCCGTTTAGCGAGTTTTGAACCACCTTCAAACTTCTAAGTTGCTTATATATCTACGGTTGCATCTAGCGTTATAACTTTCTTCAAAATGCATATTTTGAATCCAAACCTTGGTCAAATGTTCATCACATTGCGTCCTGTCGATTGAGGAAAATGAATTTGCTATCAGATTCTTGGTTTGGGCTCCAGTTTCGACCTAGCAGAGGTACATTTATCCGATTTTGACCAAAGTCGCGGAAAAAGTCTAAGTCGAAAACAACCATAAAATCAGTCCTTTTGCAATAACTTTCTTGAAAATGCATATTTCTGAACCAAACTTTCATCAAATGTACATTACAATGTGTTCTTTCGATTGAGTTATATGAATTTACTGTCAGATTCTTGGTTTGGCTCCCAGACAGTAACTTATAGAGGTCCGTTTAGCGAGTTTTGAACCACCTTCAAACTTCTAAGTTGCTTATATATATACGGTTGCATATAGGGTTATAACTTTCTTCAAAATGCATATTTTGAATCCAAACCTTGGTCAAATGTTCATCACATTGCGTCCTGTCGATTGAGGAAAATGAATTTGCTATCAGATTCTTGGTTTGGGCTCCAGTTTCGACCTAGCAGAGGTACATTTATCCGATTTTGACCAAAGTCGCGGAAAAAGTCTAAGTCGAAAACAACCATAAAATCAGTCCTTTTGCAATAACTTTCTTGAAAATGCATATTTCTGAACCAAACTTTCATCAAATGTACATTACAATGTGTTCTTTCGACTGAGTTATATGAATTTACTGTCAGATTCTTGGTTTGGCTCCCAGACAGTAACTTATAGAGGTCCGTTTAGCGAGTTTTGAACCACCTTCAAACTTCTAAGTTTCTTATATATATACGGTTGCATCTAGCGTTATAACTTTCTTCAAAATGCATATTTTGAATCCAAACCTTGGTCAAATGTTCATCACATTGCGTCCTGTCGATTGAGGAAAATGAATTTGCTATCAGATTCTTGGTTTGGGCTCCAGTTTCGACCTAGCAGAGGTACATTTATCCGATTTTGACCAAAGTCGCGGAAAAAGTCTAAGTCGAAAACAACCATAAAATCAGTCCTTTTGCAATAACTTTCTTGAAAATGCATATTTCTGAACCAAACTTTCATCAAATGTACATTACAATGTGTTCTTTCGATTGAGTAATATGAATTTACTGTCAGATTCTTGGTTTGGCTCCCAGACAGTAACTTATAGAGGTCCGTTTAGCGAGTTTTGAACCACCTTCAAACTTCTAAGTTGCTTATATATATACGGTTGCATCTAGCGTTATAACTTTCTTCAAAATGCATATTTTGAATCCAAACCTTGGTCAAATGTTCATCACATTGCGTCCTGTCGATTGAGGAAAATGAATTTGCTATCAGATTCTTGGTTTGGGCTCCAGTTTCGACCTAGCAGAGGTACATTTATCCGATTTTGACCAAAGTCGCGGAAAAAGTCTAAGTCGAAAACAACCATAAAATCAGTCCTTTTGCAATAACTTTCTTGAAAATGCATATTTCTGAACCAAACTTTCATCAAATGTACATTACAATGTGTTCTTTCGATTGAGTTATATGAATTTACTGTCAGATTCTTGGTTTGGCTCCCAGACAGTAACTTATAGAGGTCCGTTTAGCGAGTTTTGAACCACCTTCAAACTTCTAAGTTGCTTATATATATACGGTTGCATATAGGGTTATAACTTTCTTCAAAATGCATATTTTGAATCCAAACCTTGGTCAAATGTTCATCACATTGCGTCCTGTCGATTGAGGAAAATTAATTTGCTATCAGATTCTTGGTTTGGGCTCCAGTTTCGACCTAGCAGAGGTACATTTATCCGATTTTGACCAAAGTCGCGGAAAAAGTCTAAGTCGAAAACAACCATAAAATCAGTACTTTTGCAATAACTTTCTTGAAAATGCATATTTCTGAACCAAACTTTCATCAAATGTACATTACAATGTGTTCTTTCGATTGAGTAATATGAATTTACTGTCAGATTCTTGGTTTGGCTCCCAGACAGTAACTTATAGAGGTCCGTTTAGCGAGTTTTGAACCACCTTCAAACTTCTAAGTTTCTTATATATATACGGTTGCATCTAGCGTTATAACTTTCTTCAAAATGCATATTTTGAATCCAAACCTTGGTCAAATGTTCATCACATTGCGTCCTGTCGATTGAGGAAAATGAATTTGCTATCAGATTCTTGGTTTGGGCTCCAGTTTCGACCTAGCAGAGGTACATTTATCCGATTTTGACCAAAGTCGCGGAAAAAGTCTAAGTCGAAAACAACCATAAAATCAGTCCTTTTGCAATAACTTTCTTGAAAATGCATATTTCTGAACCAAACTTTCATCAAATGTACATTACAATGTGTTCTTTCGATTGAGTTATATGAATTTACTGTCAGATTCTTGGTTTGGCTCCCAGACAGTAACTTATAGAGGTCCGTTTAGCGAGTTTTGAACCACCTTCAAACTTCTAAGTTGCTTATATATATACGGTTGCATATAGGGTTATAACTTTCTTCAAAATGCATATTTTGAATCCAAACCTTGGTCAAATGTTCATCACATTGCGTCCTGTCGATTGAGGAAAATGAATTTGCTATCAGATTCTTGGTTTGGGCTCCAGTTTCGACCTAGCAGAGGTACATTTATCCGATTTTGACCAAAGTCGCGGAAAAAGTCTAAGTCGAAAACAACCATAAAATCAGTCCTTTTGCAATAACTTTCTTGAAAATGCATATTTCTGAACCAAACTTTCATCAAATGTACATTACAATGTGTTCTTTCGACTGAGTTATATGAATTTACTGTCAGATTCTTGGTTTGGCTCCCAGACAGTAACTTATAGAGGTCCGTTTAGCGAGTTTTGAACCACCTTCAAACTTCTAAGTTTCTTATATATATACGGTTGCATCTAGCGTTATAACTTTCTTCAAAATGCATATTTTGAATCCAAACCTTGGTCAAATGTTCATCACATTGCGTCCTGTCGATTGAGGAAAATGAATTTGCTATCAGATTCTTGGTTTGGGCTCCAGTTTCGACCTAGCAGAGGTACATTTATCCGATTTTGACCAAAGTCGCGGAAAAAGTCTAAGTCGAAAACAACCATAAAATCAGTCCTTTTGCAATAACTTTCTTGAAAATGCATATTTCTGAACCAAACTTTCATCAAATGTACATTACAATGTGTTCTTTCGATTGAGTAATATGAATTTACTGTCAGATTCTTGGTTTGGCTCCCAGACAGTAACTTATAGAGGTCCGTTTAGCGAGTTTTGAACCACCTTCAAACTTCTAAGTTGCTTATATATATACGGTTGCATCTAGCGTTATAACTTTCTTCAAAATGCATATTTTGAATCCAAACCTTGGTCAAATGTTCATCACATTGCGTCCTGTCGATTGAGGAAAATGAATTTGCTATCAGATTCTTGGTTTGGGCTCCAGTTTCGACCTAGCAGAGGTACATTTATCCGATTTTGACCAAAGTCGCGGAAAAAGTCTAAGTCGAAAACAACCATAAAATCAGTCCTTTTGCAATAACTTTCTTGAAAATGCATATTTCTGAACCAAACTTTCATCAAATGTACATTACAATGTGTTCTTTCGATTGAGTTATATGAATTTACTGTCAGATTCTTGGTTTGGCTCCCAGACAGTAACTTATAGAGGTCCGTTTAGCGAGTTTTGAACCACCTTCAAACTTCTAAGTTGCTTATATATATACGGTTGCATATAGGGTTATAACTTTCTTCAAAATGCATATTTTGAATCCAAACCTTGGTCAAATGTTCATCACATTGCGTCCTGTCGATTGAGGAAAATTAATTTGCTATCAGATTCTTGGTTTGGGCTCCAGTTTCGACCTAGCAGAGGTACATTTATCCGATTTTGACCAAAGTCGCGGAAAAAGTCTAAGTCGAAAACAACCATAAAATCAGTACTTTTGCAATAACTTTCTTGAAAATGCATATTTCTGAACCAAACTTTCATCAAATGTACATTACAATGTGTTCTTTCGATTGAGTAATATGAATTTACTGTCAGATTCTTGGTTTGGCTCCCAGACAGTAACTTATAGAGGTCCGTTTAGCGAGTTTTGAACCACCTTCAAACTTCTAAGTTTCTTATATATATACGGTTGCATCTAGCGTTATAACTTTCTTCAAAATGCATATTTTGAATCCAAACCTTGGTCAAATGTTCATCACATTGCGTCCTGTCGATTGAGGAAAATGAATTTGCTATCAGATTCTTGGTTTGGGCTCCAGTTTCGACCTAGCAGAGGTACATTTATCCGATTTTGACCAAAGTCGCGGAAAAAGTCTAAGTCGAAAACAACCATAAAATCAGTCCTTTTGCAATAACTTTCTTGAAAATGCATATTTCTGAACCAAACTTTCATCAAATGTACATTACAATGTGTTCTTTCGATTGAGTTATATGAATTTACTGTCAGATTCTTGGTTTGGCTCCCAGACAGTAACTTATAGAGGTCCGTTTAGCGAGTTTTGAACCACCTTCAAACTTCTAAGTTGCTTATATATATACGGTTGCATATAGGGTTATAACTTTCTTCAAAATGCATATTTTGAATCCAAACCTTGGTCAAATGTTCATCACATTGCGTCCTGTCGATTGAGGAAAATGAATTTGCTATCAGATTCTTGGTTTGGGCTCCAGTTTCGACCTAGCAGAGGTACATTTATCCGATTTTGACCAAAGTCGCGGAAAAAGTCTAAGTCGAAAACAACCATAAAATCAGTCCTTTTGCAATAACTTTCTTGAAAATGCATATTTCTGAACCAAACTTTCATCAAATGTACATTACAATGTGTTCTTTCGACTGAGTTATATGAATTTACTGTCAGATTCTTGGTTTGGCTCCCAGACAGTAACTTATAGAGGTCCGTTTAGCGAGTTTTGAACCACCTTCAAACTTCTAAGTTTCTTATATATATACGGTTGCATCTAGCGTTATAACTTTCTTCAAAATGCATATTTTGAATCCAAACCTTGGTCAAATGTTCATCACATTGCGTCCTGTCGATTGAGGAAAATGAATTTGCTATCAGATTCTTGGTTTGGGCTCCAGTTTCGACCTAGCAGAGGTACATTTATCCGATTTTGACCAAAGTCGCGGAAAAAGTCTAAGTCGAAAACAACCATAAAATCAGTCCTTTTGCAATAACTTTCTTGAAAATGCATATTTCTGAACCAAACTTTCATCAAATGTACATTACAATGTGTTCTTTCGATTGAGTAATATGAATTTACTGTCAGATTCTTGGTTTGGCTCCCAGACAGTAACTTATAGAGGTCCGTTTAGCGAGTTTTGAACCACCTTCAAACTTCTAAGTTGCTTATATATATACGGTTGCATCTAGCGTTATAACTTTCTTCAAAATGCATATTTTGAATCCAAACCTTGGTCAAATGTTCATCACATTGCGTCCTGTCGATTGAGGAAAATGAATTTGCTATCAGATTCTTGGTTTGGGCTCCAGTTTCGACCTAGCAGAGGTACATTTATCCGATTTTGACCAAAGTCGCGGAAAAAGTCTAAGTCGAAAACAACCATAAAATCAGTCCTTTTGCAATAACTTTCTTGAAAATGCATATTTCTGAACCAAACTTTCATCAAATGTACATTACAATGTGTTCTTTCGATTGAGTTATATGAATTTACTGTCAGATTCTTGGTTTGGCTCCCAGACAGTAACTTATAGAGGTCCGTTTAGCGAGTTTTGAACCACCTTCAAACTTCTAAGTTGCTTATATATATACGGTTGCATATAGGGTTATAACTTTCTTCAAAATGCATATTTTGAATCCAAACCTTGGTCAAATGTTCATCACATTGCGTCCTGTCGATTGAGGAAAATGAATTTGCTATCAGATTCTTGGTTTGGGCTCCAGTTTCGACCTAGCAGAGGTACATTTATCCGATTTTGACCAAAGTCGCGGAAAAAGTCTAAGTCGAAAACAACCATAAAATTAGTCCTTTTGCAATAACTTTCTTGAAAATGCATATTTCTGAACCAAACTTTCATCAAATGTACATTACAATGTGTTCTTTCGACTGAGTTATATGAATTTACTGTCAGATTCTTGGTTTGGCTCCCAGACAGTAACTTATAGAGGTCCGTTTAGCGAGTTTTGAACCACCTTCAAACTTCTAAGTTTCTTATATATATACGGTTGCATCTAGCGTTATAACTTTCTTCAAAATGCATATTTTGAATCCAAACCTTGGTCAAATGTTCATCACATTGCGTCCTGTCGATTGAGGAAAATGAATTTGCTATCAGATTCTTGGTTTGGGCTCCAGTTTCGACCTAGCAGAGGTACATTTATCCGATTTTGACCAAAGTCGCGGAAAAAGTCTAAGTCGAAAACAACCATAAAATCAGTCCTTTTGCAATAACTTTCTTGAAAATGCATATTTCTGAACCAAACTTTCATCAAATGTACATTACAATGTGTTCTTTCGATTGAGTAATATGAATTTACTGTCAGATTCTTGGTTTGGCTCCCAGACAGTAACTTATAGAGGTCCGTTTAGCGAGTTTTGAACCACCTTCAAACTTCTAAGTTGCTTATATATATACGGTTGCATATAGCGTTATAACTTTCTTCAAAATGCATATTTTGAATCCAACCCTAGGTCAAATGTTCATCACATTGCGTCCTGTCGATTGAGGAAAATTAATTTGCTATCAGATTCTTGGTTTGGGCTCCAGTTTCGACCTAGCAGAGGTACATTTATCCGATTTTGACCAAAGTCGCGGAAAAAGTCTAAGTCGAAAACAACCATAAAATCAGTACTTTTGCAATAACTTTCTTGAAAATGCATATTTCTGAACCAAACTTTCATCAAATGTACATTACAATGTGTTCTTTCGATTGAGTAATATGAATTTACTGTCAGATTCTTGGTTTGGCTCCCAGACAGTAACTTATAGAGGTCCGTTTAGCGAGTTTTGAACCACCTTCAAACTTCTAAGTTTCTTATATATATACGGTTGCATCTAGCGTTATAACTTTCTTCAAAATGCATATTTTGAATCCAAACCTTGGTCAAATGTTCATCACATTGCGTCCTGTCGATTGAGGAAAATGAATTTGCTATCAGATTCTTGGTTTGGGCTCCAGTTTCGACCTAGCAGAGGTACATTTATCCGATTTTGACCAAAGTCGCGGAAAAAGTCTAAGTCGAAAACAACCATAAAATCAGTCCTTTTGCAATAACTTTCTTGAAAATGCATATTTCTGAACCAAACTTTCATCAAATGTACATTACAATGTGTTCTTTCGATTGAGTTATATGAATTTACTGTCAGATTCTTGGTTTGGCTCCCAGACAGTAACTTATAGAGGTCCGTTTAGCGAGTTTTGAACCACCTTCAAACTTCTAAGTTGCTTATATATATACGGTTGCATATAGGGTTATAACTTTCTTCAAAATGCATATTTTGAATCCAAACCTTGGTCAAATGTTCATCACATTGCGTCCTGTCGATTGAGGAAAATGAATTTGCTATCAGATTCTTGGTTTGGGCTCCAGTTTCGACCTAGCAGAGGTACATTTATCCGATTTTGACCAAAGTCGCGGAAAAAGTCTAAGTCGAAAACAACCATAAAATCAGTCCTTTTGCAATAACTTTCTTGAAAATGCATATTTCTGAACCAAACTTTCATCAAATGTACATTACAATGTGTTCTTTCGACTGAGTTATATGAATTTACTGTCAGATTCTTGGTTTGGCTCCCAGACAGTAACTTATAGAGGTCCGTTTAGCGAGTTTTGAACCACCTTCAAACTTCTAAGTTTCTTATATATATACGGTTGCATCTAGCGTTATAACTTTCTTCAAAATGCATATTTTGAATCCAAACCTTGGTCAAATGTTCATCACATTGCGTCCTGTCGATTGAGGAAAATGAATTTGCTATCAGATTCTTGGTTTGGGCTCCAGTTTCGACCTAGCAGAGGTACATTTATCCGATTTTGACCAAAGTCGCGGAAAAAGTCTAAGTCGAAAACAACCATAAAATCAGTCCTTTTGCAATAACTTTCTTGAAAATGCATATTTCTGAACCAAACTTTCATCAAATGTACATTACAATGTGTTCTTTCGATTGAGTTATATGAATTTACTGTCAGATTCTTGGTTTGGCTCCCAGACAGTAACTTATAGAGGTCCGTTTAGCGAGTTTTGAACCACCTTCAAACTTCTAAGTTGCTTATATATATACGGTTGCATATAGGGTTATAACTTTCTTCAAAATGCATATTTTGAATCCAAACCTTGGTCAAATGTTCATCACATTGCGTCCTGTCGATTGAGGAAAATGAATTTGCTATCAGATTCTTGGTTTGGGCTCCAGTTTCGACCTAGCAGAGGTACATTTATCCGATTTTGACCAAAGTCGCGGAAAAAGTCTAAGTCGAAAACAACCATAAAATCAGTCCTTTTGCAATAACTTTCTTGAAAATGCATATTTCTGAACCAAACTTTCATCAAATGTACATTACAATGTGTTCTTTCGACTGAGTTATATGAATTTACTGTCAGATTCTTGGTTTGGCTCCCAGACAGTAACTTATAGAGGTCCGTTTAGCGAGTTTTGAACCACCTTCAAACTTCTAAGTTTCTTATATATATACGGTTGCATCTAGCGTTATAACTTTCTTCAAAATGCATATTTTGAATCCAAACCTTGGTCAAATGTTCATCACATTGCGTCCTGTCGATTGAGGAAAATGAATTTGCTATCAGATTCTTGGTTTGGGCTCCAGTTTCGACCTAGCAGAGGTACATTTATCCGATTTTGACCAAAGTCGCGGAAAAAGTCTAAGTCGAAAACAACCATAAAATCAGTCCTTTTGCAATAACTTTCTTGAAAATGCATATTTCTGAACCAAACTTTCATCAAATGTACATTACAATGTGTTCTTTCGATTGAGTAATATGAATTTACTGTCAGATTCTTGGTTTGGCTCCCAGACAGTAACTTATAGAGGTCCGTTTAGCGAGTTTTGAACCACCTTCAAACTTCTAAGTTGCTTATATATATACGGTTGCATATAGCGTTATAACTTTCTTCAAAATGCATATTTTGAATCCAAACCTTGGTCAAATGTTCATCACATTGCGTCCTGTCGATTGAGGAAAATTAATTTGCTATCAGATTCTTGGTTTGGGCTCCAGTTTCGACCTAGCAGAGGTACATTTATCCGATTTTGACCAAAGTCGCGGAAAAAGTCTAAGTCGAAAACAACCATAAAATCAGTCCTTTTGCAATAACTTTCTTGAAAATGCATATTTCTGAACCAAACTTTCATCAAATGTACATTACAATGTGTTCTTTCGATTGAGTAATATGAATTTACTGTCAGATTCTTGGTTTGGCTCCCAGACAGTAACTTATAGAGGTCCGTTTAGCGAGTTTTGAACCACCTTCAAACTTCTAAGTTGCTTATATATATACGGTTGCATCTAGCGTTATAACTTTCTTCAAAATGCATATTTTGAATCCAAACCTTGGTCAAATGTTCATCACATTGCGTCCTGTCGATTGAGGAAAATGAATTTGCTATCAGATTCTTGGTTTGGGCTCCAGTTTCGAACTAGCAGAGGTACATTTATCCGATTTTGACCAAAGTCGCGGAAAAAGTCTAAGTAAAAAACAACCATAAAATCAGTCCTTTTGCAATAACTTTCTTGAAAATGCATATTTCTGAACCAAACTTTCATCAAATGTACATTACAATGTGTTCTTTCGATTGAGTAATATGAATTTACTGTCAGATTCTTGGTTTGGCTCCCAGACAGTAACTTATAGAGGTCCGTTTAGCGAGTTTTGAACCACCTTCAAACTTCTAAGTTTCTTATATATATACGGTTGCATCTAGCGTTATAACTTTCTTCAAAATGCATATTTTGAATCCAAACCTTGGTCAAATGTTCATCACATTGCGTCCTGTCGATTGAGGAAAATGAATTTGCTATCAGATTCTTGGTTTGGGCTCCAGTTTCGAACTAGCAGAGGTACATTTATCCGATTTTGACCAAAGTCGCGGAAAAAGTCTAAGTCAAAAACAACCATAAAATCAGTCCTTTTGCAATAACTTTCTTGAAAATGCATATTTCTGAACCAAACTTTCATCAAATGTACATTACAATGTGTTCTTTCGATTGAGTAATATGAATTTACTGTCAGATTCTTGGTTTGGCTCCCAGACAGTAACTTATAGAGGTCCGTTTAGCGAGTTTTGAACCACCTTCAAACTTCTAAGTTTCTTATATATATACGGTTGCATCTAGCGTTATAACTTTCTTCAAAATGCATATTTTGAATCCAAACCTTGGTCAAATGTTCATCACATTGCGTCCTGTCGATTGAGGAAAATGAATTTGCTATCAGATTCTTGGTTTGGGCTCCAGTTTCGACCTAGCAGAGGTACATTTATCCGATTTTGACCAAAGTCGCGGAAAAAGTCTAAGTCGAAAACAACCATAAAATCAGTCCTTTTGCAATAACTTTCTTGAAAATGCATATTTCTGAACCAAACTTTCATCAAATGTACATTACAATGTGTTCTTTCGATTGAGTAATATGAATTTACTGTCAGATTCTTGGTTTGGCTCCCAGACAGTAGATTATAGAGGTCCATTTAGCGAGTTTTGAACCACCTTCAAACTTCTAAGTTTCTTATATATATACGGTTGCATCTAGCGTTATAACTTTCTTCAAAATGCATATTTTGAATCCAAACCTTGGTCAAATGTTCATCACATTGCGTCCTGTCGATTGAGGAAAATGAATTTGCTATCAGATTCTTGGTTTGGGCTCCAGTTTCGACCTAGCAGAGGTACATTTATCCGATTTTGACCAAAGTCGCGGAAAAAGTCTAAGTCGAAAACAACCATAAAATCAGTCCTTTTGCAATAACTTTCTTGAAAATGCATATTTCTGAACCAAACTTTCATCAAATGTACATTACAATGTGTTCTTTCGATTGAGTAATATGAATTTACTGTCAGATTCTTGGTTTGGCTCCCAGACAGTAACTTATAGAGGTCCGTTTAGCGAGTTTTGAACCACCTTCAAACTTCTAAGTTTCTTATATATATACGGTTGCATCTAGCGTTATAACTTTCTTCAAAATGCATATTTTGAATCCAAACCTTGGTCAAATGTTCATCACATTGCGTCCTGTCGATTGAGGAAAATGAATTTGCTATCAGATTCTTGGTTTGGGCTCCAGTTTCGACCTAGCAGAGGTACATTTATCCGATTTTGACCAAAGTCGCGGAAAAAGTCTAAGTCGAAAACAACCATAAAATCAGTCCTTTTGCAATAACTTTCTTGAAAATGCATATTTCTGAACCAAACTTTCATCAAATGTACATTACAATGTGTTCTTTCGATTGAGTAATATGAATTTACTGTCAGATTCTTGGTTTGGCTCCCAGACAGTAGATTATAGAGGTCCGTTTAGCGAGTTTTGAACCACCTTCAAACTTCTAAGTTTCTTATATATATACGGTTGCATCTAGCGTTATAACTTTCTTCAAAATGCATATTTTGAATCCAAACCTTGGTCAAATGTTCATCACATTGCGTCCTGTCGATTGAGGAAAATGAATTTGCTATCAGATTCTTGGTTTGGGCTCCAGTTTCGACCTAGCAGAGGTACATTTATCCGATTTTGACCAAAGTCGCGGAAAAAGTCTAAGTCGAAAACAACCATAAAATCAGTCCTTTTGCAATAACTTTCTTGAAAATGCATATTTCTGAACCAAACTTTCATCAAATGTACATTACAATGTGTTCTTTCGATTGAGTAATATGAATTTACTGTCAGATTCTTGGTTTGGCTCCCAGACAGTAACTTATAGAGGTCCGTTTAGCGAGTTTTGAACCACCTTCAAACTTCTAAGTTTCTTATATATATACGGTTGCATCTAGCGTTATAACTTTCTTCAAAATGCATATTTTGAATCCAAACCTTGGTCAAATGTTCATCACATTGCGTCCTGTCGATTGAGGAAAATGAATTTGCTATCAGATTCTTGGTTTGGGCTCCAGTTTCGACCTAGCAGAGGTACATTTATCCGATTTTGACCAAAGTCGCGGAAAAAGTCTAAGTCGAAAACAACCATAAAATCAGTCCTTTTGCAATAACTTTCTTGAAAATGCATATTTCTGAACCAAACTTTCATCAAATGTACATTACAATGTGTTCTTTCGATTGAGTAATATGAATTTACTGTCAGATTCTTGGTTTGGCTCCCAGACAGTAGATTATAGAGGTCCGTTTAGCGAGTTTTGAACCACCTTCAAACTTCTAAGTTTCTTATATATATACGGTTGCATCTAGCGTTATAACTTTCTTCAAAATGCATATTTTGAATCCAAACCTTGGTCAAATGTTCATCACATTGCGTCCTGTCGATTGAGGAAAATGAATTTGCTATCAGATTCTTGGTTTGG
This sequence comes from Phorcus lineatus, assembly GCA_921293015.1. Lineage (NCBI taxonomy): Eukaryota > Metazoa > Mollusca > Gastropoda > Trochida > Trochidae > Phorcus > Phorcus lineatus. The sequence goes on from OV121092.1 coordinate 1,972,928, forward strand.
GCTCCAGTTTCGACCTAGCAGAGGTACATTTATCCGATTTTGACCAAAGTCGCGGAAAAAGTCTAAGTCGAAAACAACCATAAAATCAGTCCTTTTGCAATAACTTTCTTGAAAATGCATATTTCTGAACCAAACTTTCATCAAATGTACATTACAATGTGTTCTTTCGATTGAGTTATATGAATTTACTGTCAGATTCTTGGTTTGGCTCCCAGACAGTAGATTATAGAGGTCCGTTTAGCGAGTTTTGAACCACCTTCAAACTTCTAAGTTTCTTATATATATACGGTTGCATCTAGCGTTATAACTTTCTTCAAAATGCATATTTTGAATCCAAACCTTGGTCAAATGTTCATCACATTGCGTCCTGTCGATTGAGGAAAATGAATTTGCTATCAGATTCTTGGTTTGGGCTCCAGTTTCGACCTAGCAGAGGTACATTTATCCGATTTTGACCAAAGTCGCGGAAAAAGTCTAAGTCGAAAACAACCATAAAATCAGTCCTTTTGCAATAACTTTCTTGAAAATGCATATTTCTGAACCAAACTTTCATCAAATGTACATTACAATGTGTTCTTTCGATTGAGTTATATGAATTTACTGTCACATTCTTGGTTTGGCTCCCAGACAGTAGATTATAGAGGTCCGTTTAGCGAGTTTTGAACCACCTTCAAACTTCTAAGTTTCTTATATATATACGGTTGCATCTAGCGTTATAACTTTCTTCAAAATGCATATTTTGAATCCAAACCTTGGTCAAATGTTCATCACATTGCGTCCTGTCGATTGAGGAAAATGAATTTGCTGTCAGATTCTTGGTTTGGGCTCCAGTTTCGACCTAGCAGAGGTACATTTATCCGATTTTGACCAAAGTCGCGGAAAAAGTCTAAGTCGAAAACAACCATAAAATCAGTCCTTTTGCAATAACTTTCTTGAAAATGCATATTTCTGAACCAAACTTTCATCAAATGTACATTACAATGTGTTCTTTCGATTGAGTAATATGAATTTACTGTCAGATTCTTGGTTTGGCTCCCAGACAGTAGATTATAGAGGTCCATTTAGCGAGTTTTGAACCACCTTCAAACTTCTAAGTTTCTTATATATATACGGTTGCATCTAGCGTTATAACTTTCTTCAAAATGCATATTTTGAATCCAAACCTTGGTCAAATGTTCATCACATTGCGTCCTGTCGATTGAGGAAAATGAATTTGCTATCAGATTCTTGGTTTGGGCTCCAGTTTCGACCTAGCAGAGGTACATTTATCCGATTTTGACCAAAGTCGCGGAAAAAGTCTAAGTCGAAAACAACCATAAAATCAGTCCTTTTGCAATAACTTTCTTGAAAATGCATATTTCTGAACCAAACTTTCATCAAATGTACATTACAATGTGTTCTTTCGATTGAGTTATATGAATTTACTGTCAGATTCTTGGTTTGGCTCCCAGACAGTAGATTATAGAGGTCCGTTTAGCGAGTTTTGAACCACCTTCAAACTTCTAAGTTTCTTATATATATACGGTTGCATCTAGCGTTATAACTTTCTTCAAAATGCATATTTTGAATCCAAACCTTGGTCAAATGTTCATCACATTGCGTCCTGTCGATTGAGGAAAATGAATTTGCTATCAGATTCTTGGTTTGGGCTCCAGTTTCGACCTAGCAGAGGTACATTTATCCGATTTTGACCAAAGTCGCGGAAAAAGTCTAAGTCGAAAACAACCATAAAATCAGTCCTTTTGCAATAACTTTCTTGAAAATGCATATTTCTGAACCAAACTTTCATCAAATGTACATTACAATGTGTTCTTTCGACTGAGTTATATGAATTTACTGTCAGATTCTTGGTTTGGCTCCCAGACAGTAACTTATAGAGGTCCGTTTAGCGAGTTTTGAACCACCTTCAAACTTCTAAGTTTCTTATATATATACGGTTGCATCTAGCGTTATAACTTTCTTCAAAATGCATATTTTGAATCCAAACCTTGGTCAAATGTTCATCACATTGCGTCCTGTCGATTGAGGAAAATGAATTTGCTATCAGATTCTTGGTTTGGGCTCCAGTTTCGACCTAGCAGAGGTACATTTATCCGATTTTGACCAAAGTCGCGGAAAAAGTCTAAGTCGAAAACAACCATAAAATCAGTCCTTTTGCAATAACTTTCTTGAAAATGCATATTTCTGAACCAAACTTTCATCAAATGTACATTACAATGTGTGCTTTCGATTGAGTAATATGAATTTACTGTCAGATTCTTGGTTTGGCTCCCAGACAGTAACTTATAGAGGTCCGTTTAGCGAGTTTTGAACCACCTTCAAACTTCTAAGTTGCTTATATATATACGGTTGCATATAGGGTTATAACTTTCTTCAAAATGCATATTTTGAATCCAAACCTTGGTCAAATGTTCATCACATTGCGTCCTGTCGATTGAGGAAAATGAATTTGCTATCAGATTCTTGGTTTGGGCTCCAGTTTCGACCTAGCAGAGGTACATTTATCCGATTTTGACCAAAGTCGCGGAAAAAGTCTAAGTCGAAAACAACCATAAAATCAGTCCTTTTGCAATAACTTTCTTGAAAATGCATATTTCTGAACCAAACTTTCATCAAATGTACATTACAATGTGTTCTTTCGATTGAGTAATATGAATTTACTGTCAGATTCTTGGTTTGGCTCCCAGACAGTAACTTATAGAGGTCCGTTTAGCGAGTTTTGAACCACCTTCAAACTTCTAAGTTTCTTATATATATACGGTTGCATCTAGCGTTATAACTTTCTTCAAAATGCATATTTTGAATCCAAACCTTGGTCAAATGTTCATCACATTGCGTCCTGTCGATTGAGGAAAATGAATTTGCTATCAGATTCTTGGTTTGGGCTCCAGTTTCGACCTAGCAGAGGTACATTTATCCGATTTTGACCAAAGTCGCGGAAAAAGTCTAAGTCGAAAACAACCATAAAATCAGTCCTTTTGCAATAACTTTCTTGAAAATGCATATTTCTGAACCAAACTTTCATCAAATGTACATTACAATGTGTTCTTTCGATTGAGTAATATGAATTTACTGTCAGATTCTTGGTTTGGCTCCCAGACAGTAGATTATAGAGGTCCATTTAGCGAGTTTTGAACCACCTTCAAACTTCTAAGTTTCTTATATATATACGGTTGCATCTAGCGTTATAACTTTCTTCAAAATGCATATTTTGAATCCAAACCTTGGTAAAATGTTCATCACATTGCGTCCTGTCGATTGAGGAAAATGAATTTGCTATCAGATTCTTGGTTTGGGCTCCAGTTTCGACCTAGCAGAGGTACATTTATCCGATTTTGACCAAAGTCGCGGAAAAAGTCTAAGTCGAAAACAACCATAAAATCAGTCCTTTTGCAATAACTTTCTTGAAAATGCATATTTCTGAACCAAACTTTCATCAAATGTACATTACAATGTGTTCTTTCGATTGAGTTATATGAATTTACTGTCAGATTCTTGGTTTGGCTCCCAGACAGTAGATTATAGAGGTCCGTTTAGCGAGTTTTGAACCACCTTCAAACTTCTAAGTTTCTTATATATACGGTTGCATCTAGCGTTATAACTTTCTTCAAAATGCATATTTTGAATCCAAACCTTGGTCAAATGTTCATCACATTGCGTCCTGTCGATTGAGGAAAATGAATTTGCTATCAGATTCTTGGTTTGGGCTCCAGTTTCGACCTAGCAGAGGTACATTTATCCGATTTTGACCAAAGTCGCGGAAAAAGTCTAAGTCGAAAACAACCATAAAATCAGTCCTTTTGCAATATCTTTCTTGAAAATGCATATTTCTGAACCAAACTTTCATCAAATGTACATTACAATGTGTTCTTTCGATTGAGTAATATGAATTTACTGTCAGGATTCTTGGTTTGGGCTCCCAGACAGTAGATTATAGAGGTCCATTTAGCGAGTTTTGAACCACCTTCAAACTTCTAAGTTTCTTATATATATACGGTTGCATCTAGCGTTATAACTTTCTTCAAAATGCATATTTTGAATCCAAACCTTGGTCAAATGTTCATCACATTGCGTCCTGTCGATTGAGGAAAATGAATTTGCTATCAGATTCTTGGTTTGGGCTCCAGTTTCGACCTAGCAGAGGTACATTTATCCGATTTTGACCAAAGTCGCGGAAAAAGTCTAAGTCGAAAACAACCATAAAATCAGTCCTTTTGCAATAACTTTCTTGAAAATGCATATTTCTGAACCAAACTTTCATCAAATGTACATTACAATGTGTTCTTTCGATTGAGTTATATGAATTTACTGTCAGATTCTTGGTTTGGCTCCCAGACAGTAGATTATAGAGGTCCGTTTAGCGAGTTTTGAACCACCTTCAAACTTCTAAGTTTCTTATATATATACGGTTGCATCTAGCGTTATAACTTTCTTCAAAATGCATATTTTGAATCCAAACCTTGGTCAAATGTTCATCACATTGCGTCCTGTCGATTGAGGAAAATGAATTTGCTATCAGATTCTTGGTTTGGGCTCCAGTTTCGACCTAGCAGAGGTACATTTATCCGATTTTGACCAAAGTCGCGGAAAAAGTCTAAGTCGAAAACAACCATAAAATCAGTCCTTTTGCAATAACTTTCTTGAAAATGCATATTTCTGAACCAAACTTTCATCAAATGTACATTACAATGTGTTCTTTCGACTGAGTTATATGAATTTACTGTCAGATTCTTGGTTTGGCTCCCAGACAGTAACTTATAGAGGTCCGTTTAGCGAGTTTTGAACCACCTTCAAACTTCTAAGTTGCTTATATATATACGGTTGCATATAGGGTTATAACTTTCTTCAAAATGCATATTTTGAATCCAAACCTTGGTCAAATGTTCATCACATTGCGTCCTGTCGATTGAGGAAAATGAATTTGCTATCAGATTCTTGGTTTGGGCTCCAGTTTCGACCTAGCAGAGGTACATTTATCCGATTTTGACCAAAGTCGCGGAAAAAGTCTAAGTCGAAAACAACCATAAAATCAGTCCTTTTGCAATAACTTTCTTGAAAATGCATATTTCTGAACCAAACTTTCATCAAATGTACATTACAATGTGTTCTTTCGATTGAGTAATATGAATTTACTGTCAGATTCTTGGTTTGGCTCCCAGACAGTAGATTATAGAGGTCCATTTAGCGAGTTTTGAACCACCTTCAAACTTCTAAGTTTCTTATATATATACGGTTGCATATAGGGTTATAACTTTCTTCAAAATGCATATTTTGAATCCAAACCTTGGTCAAATGTTCATCACATTGCGTCCTGTCGATTGAGGAAAATGAATTTGCTATCAGATTCTTGGTTTGGGCTCCAGTTTCGACCTAGCAGAGGTACATTTATCCGATTTTGACCAAAGTCGCGGAAAAAGTCTAAGTCGAAAACAACCATAAAATCAGTCCTTTTGCAATAACTTTCTTGAAAATGCATATTTCTGAACCAAACTTTCATCAAATGTACATTACAATGTGTTCTTTCGATTGAGTTATATGAATTTACTGTCAGATTCTTGGTTTGGCTCCCAGACAGTAGATTATAGAGGTCCGTTTAGCGAGTTTTGAACCACCTTCAAACTTCTAAGTTTCTTATATATATACGGTTGCATCTAGCGTTATAACTTTCTTCAAAATGCATATTTTGAATCCAAACCTTGGTCAAATGTTCATCACATTGCGTCCTGTCGATTGAGGAAAATGAATTTGCTATCAGATTCTTGGTTTGGGCTCCAGTTTCGACCTAGCAGAGGTACATTTATCCGATTTTGACCAAAGTCGCGGAAAAAGTCTAAGTCGAAAACAACCATAAAATCAGTCCTTTTGCAATAACTTTCTTGAAAATGCATATTTCTGAACCAAACTTTCATCAAATGTACATTACAATGTGTTCTTTCGATTGAGTAATATGAATTTACTGTCAGATTCTTGGTTTGGCTCCCAGACAGTAGATTATAGAGGTCCGTTTAGCGAGTTTTGAACCACCTTCAAACTTCTAAGTTTCTTATATATATACGGTTGCATCTAGCGTTATAACTTTCTTCAAAATGCATATTTTGAATCCAAACCTTGGTCAAATGTTCATCACATTGCGTCCTGTCGATTGAGGAAAATGAATTTGCTATCAGATTCTTGGTTTGGGCTCCAGTTTCGACCTAGCAGAGGTACATTTATCCGATTTTGACCAAAGTCGCGGAAAAAGTCTAAGTCGAAAACAACCATAAAATCAGTCCTTTTGCAATAACTTTCTTGAAAATGCATATTTCTGAACCAAACTTTCATCAAATGTACATTACAATGTGTTCTTTCGATTGAGTTATATGAATTTACTGTCAGATTCTTGGTTTGGCTCCCAGACAGTAGATTATAGAGGTCCGTTTAGCGAGTTTTGAACCACCTTCAAACTTCTAAGTTTCTTATATATATACGGTTGCATCTAGCGTTATAACTTTCTTCAAAATGCATATTTTGAATCCAAACCTTGGTCAAATGTTCATCACATTGCGTCCTGTCGATTGAGGAAAATGAATTTGCTATCAGATTCTTGGTTTGGGCTCCAGTTTCGACCTAGCAGAGGTACATTTACCCGATTTTGACCAAAGTCGCGGAAAAAGTCTAAGTCGAAAACAACCATAAAATCAGTCCTTTTGCAATAACTTTCTTGAAAATGCATATTTCTGAACCAAACTTTCATCAAATGTACATTACAATGTGTTCTTTCGACTGAGTTATATGAATTTACTGTCAGATTCTTGGTTTGGCTCCCAGACAGTAACTTATAGAGGTCCGTTTAGCGAGTTTTGAACCACCTTCAAACTTCTAAGTTTCTTATATATATACGGTTGCATCTAGCGTTATAACTTTCTTCAAAATGCATATTTTGAATCCAAACCTTGGTCAAATGTTCATCACATTGCGTCCTGTCGATTGAGGAAAATGAATTTGCTATCAGATTCTTGGTTTGGGCTCCAGTTTCGACCTAGCAGAGGTACATTTATCCGATTTTGACCAAAGTCGCGGAAAAAGTCTAAGTCGAAAACAACCATAAAATCAGTCCTTTTGCAATAACTTTCTTGAAAATGCATATTTCTGAACCAAACTTTCATCAAATGTACATTACAATGTGTTCTTTCGATTGAGTAATATGAATTTACTGTCAGATTCTTGGTTTGGCTCCCAGACAGTAACTTATAGAGGTCCGTTTAGCGAGTTTTGAACCACCTTCAAACTTCTAAGTTGCTTATATATATACGGTTGCATATAGGGTTATAACTTTCTTCAAAATGCATATTTTGAATCCAAACCTTGGTCAAATGTTCATCACATTGCGTCCTGTCGATTGAGGAAAATGAATTTGCTATCAGATTCTTGGTTTGGGCTCCAGTTTCGACCTAGCAGAGGTACATTTATCCGATTTTGACCAAAGTCGCGGAAAAAGTCTAAGTCGAAAACAACCATAAAATCGGTCCTTTTGCAATAACTTTCTTGAAAATGCATATTTCTGAACCAAACTTTCATCAAATGTACATTACAATGTGTTCTTTCGATTGAGTAATATGAATTTACTGTCAGATTCTTGGTTTGGCTCCCAGACAGTAACTTATAGAGGTCCGTTTAGCGAGTTTTGAACCACCTTCAAACTTCTAAGTTTCTTATATATATACGGTTGCATCTAGCGTTATAACTTTCTTCAAAATGCATATTTTGAATCCAAACCTTGGTCAAATGTTCATCACATTGCGTCCTGTCGATTGAGGAAAATGAATTTGCTATCGGATTCTTGGTTTGGGCTCCAGTTTCGACCTAGCAGAGGTACATTTATCCGATTTTGACCAAAGTCGCGGAAAAAGTCTAAGTCGAAAACAACCATAAAATCAGTCCTTTTGCAATAACTTTCTTGAAAATGCATATTTCTGAACCAAACTTTCATCAAATGTACATTACAATGTGTTCTTTCGATTGAGTAATATGAATTTACTGTCAGATTCTTGGTTTGGCTCCCAGACAGTAACTTATAGAGGTCCGTTTAGCGAGTTTTGAACCACCTTCAAACTTCTAAGTTGCTTATATATATACGGTTGCATATAGGGTTATAACTTTCTTCAAAATGCATATTTTGAATCCAAACCTTGGTCAAATGTTCATCACATTGCGTCCTGTCGATTGAGGAAAATGAATTTGCTATCAGATTCTTGGTTTGGGCTCCAGTTTCGACCTAGCAGAGGTACATTTATCCGATTTTGACCAAAGTCGCGGAAAAAGTCTAAGTCGAAAACAACCATAAAATCGGTCCTTTTGCAATAACTTTCTTGAAAATGCATATTTCTGAACCAAACTTTCATCAAATGTACATTACAATGTGTTCTTTCGATTGAGTAATATGAATTTACTGTCAGATTCTTGGTTTGGCTCCCAGACAGTAACTTATAGAGGTCCGTTTAGCGAGTTTTGAACCACCTTCAAACTTCTAAGTTTCTTATATATATACGGTTGCATCTAGCGTTATAACTTTCTTCAAAATGCATATTTTGAATCCAAACCTTGGTCAAATGTTCATCACATTGCGTCCTGTCGATTGAGGAAAATGAATTTGCTATCGGATTCTTGGTTTGGGCTCCAGTTTCGACCTAGCAGAGGTACATTTATCCGATTTTGACCAAAGTCGCGGAAAAAGTCTAAGTCGAAAACAACCATAAAATCAGTCCTTTTGCAATAACTTTCTTGAAAATGCATATTTCTGAACCAAACTTTCATCAAATGTACATTACAATGTGTTCTTTCGATTGAGTAATATGAATTTACTGTCAGATTCTTGGTTTGGCTCCCAGACAGTAGATTATAGAGGTCCATTTAGCGAGTTTTGAACCACCTTCAAACTTTTAAGTTTCTTATATATATACGGTTGCATCTAGCGTTATAACTTTCTTCAAAATGCATATTTTGAATCCAAACCTTGGTCAAATGTTCATCACATTGCGTCCTGTCGATTGAGGAAAATGAATTTGCTATCAGATTCTTGGTTTGGGCTCCAGTTTCGACCTAGCAGAGGTACATTTATCCGATTTTGACCAAAGTCGCGGAAAAAGTCTAAGTCGAAAACAACCATAAAATCAGTCCTTTTGCAATAACTTTCTTGAAAATGCATATTTCTGAACCAAACTTTCATCAAATGTACATTACAATGTGTTCTTTCGATTGAGTTATATGAATTTACTGTCAGATTCTTGGTTTGGCTCCCAGACAGTAGATTATAGAGGTCCGTTTAGCGAGTTTTGAACCACCTTCAAACTTCTAAGTTTCTTATATATATACGGTTGCATCTAGCGTTATAACTTTCTTCAAAATGCATATTTTGAATCCAAACCTTGGTCAAATGTTCATCACATTGCGTCCTGTCGATTGAGGAAAATGAATTTGCTATCAGATTCTTGGTTTGGGCTCCAGTTTCGACCTAGCAGAGGTACATTTATCCGATTTTGACCAAAGTCGCGGAAAAAGTCTAAGTCGAAAACAACCATAAAATCAGTCCTTTTGCAATAACTTTCTTGAAAATGCATATTTCTGAACCAAACTTTCATCAAATGTACATTACAATGTGTTCTTTCGACTGAGTTATATGAATTTACTGTCAGATTCTTGGTTTGGCTCCCAGACAGTAACTTATAGAGGTCCGTTTAGCGAGTTTTGAACCACCTTCAAACTTCTAAGTTTCTTATATATATACGGTTGCATCTAGCGTTATAACTTTCTTCAAAATGCATATTTTGAATCCAAACCTTGGTCAAATGTTCATCACATTGCGTCCTGTCGATTGAGGAAAATGAATTTGCTATCAGATTCTTGGTTTGGGCTCCAGTTTCGACCTAGCAGAGGTACATTTATCCGATTTTGACCAAAGTCGCGGAAAAAGTCTAAGTCGAAAACAACCATAAAATCAGTCCTTTTGCAATAACTTTCTTGAAAATGCATATTTCTGAACCAAACTTTCATCAAATGTACATTACAATGTGTTCTTTCGATTGAGTTATATGAATTTACTGTCAGATTCTTGGTTTGGCTCCCAGACAGTAGATTATAGAGGTCCGTTTAGCGAGTTTTGAACCACCTTCAAACTTCTAAGTTTCTTATATATATACGGTTGCATCTAGCGTTATAACTTTCTTCAAAATGCATATTTTGAATCCAAACCTTGGTCAAATGTTCATCACATTGCGTCCTGTCGATTGAGGAAAATGAATTTGCTATCAGATTCTTGGTTTGGGCTCCAGTTTCGACCTAGCAGAGGTACATTTATCCGATTTTGACCAAAGTCGCGGAAAAAGTCTAAGTCGAAAACAACCATAAAATCAGTCCTTTTGCAATAACTTTCTTGAAAATGCATATTTCTGAACCAAACTTTCATCAAATGTACATTACAATGTGTTCTTTCGATTGAGTTATATGAATTTACTGTCAGATTCTTGGTTTGGCTCCCAGACAGTAGATTATAGAGGTCCGTTTAGCGAGTTTTGAACCACCTTCAAACTTCTAAGTTTCTTATATATATACGGTTGCATCTAGCGTTATAACTTTCTTCAAAATGCATATTTTGAATCCAAACCTTGGTCAAATGTTCATCACATTGCGTCCTGTCGATTGAGGAAAATGAATTTGCTATCAGATTCTTGGTTTGGGCTCCAGTTTCGACCTAGCAGAGGTACATTTACCCGATTTTGACCAAAGTCGCGGAAAAAGTCTAAGTCGAAAACAACCATAAAATCAGTCCTTTTGCAATAACTTTCTTGAAAATGCATATTTCTGAACCAAACTTTCATCAAATGTACATTACAATGTGTTCTTTCGACTGAGTTATATGAATTTACTGTCAGATTCTTGGTTTGGCTCCCAGACAGTAACTTATAGAGGTCCGTTTAGCGAGTTTTGAACCACCTTCAAACTTCTAAGTTTCTTATATATATACGGTTGCATCTAGCGTTATAACTTTCTTCAAAATGCATATTTTGAATCCAAACCTTGGTCAAATGTTCATCACATTGCGTCCTGTCGATTGAGGAAAATGAATTTGCTATCAGATTCTTGGTTTGGGCTCCAGTTTCGACCTAGCAGAGGTACATTTATCCGATTTTGACCAAAGTCGCGGAAAAAGTCTAAGTCGAAAACAACCATAAAATCAGTCCTTTTGCAATAACATTCTTGAAAATGCATATTTCTGAACCAAACTTTCATCAAATGTACATTACAATGTGTTCTTTCGATTGAGTAATATGAATTTACTGTCAGATTCTTGGTTTGGCTCCCAGACAGTAACTTATAGAGGTCCGTTTAGCGAGTTTTGAACCACCTTCAAACTTCTAAGTTGCTTATATATATACGGTTGCATATAGGGTTATAACTTTCTTCAAAATGCATATTTTGAATCCAAACCTTGGTCAAATGTTCATCACATTGCGTCCTGTCGATTGAGGAAAATGAATTTGCTATCAGATTCTTGGTTTGGGCTCCAGTTTCGACCTAGCAGAGGTACATTTATCCGATTTTGACCAAAGTCGCGGAAAAAGTCTAAGTCGAAAACAACCATAAAATCGGTCCTTTTGCAATAACTTTCTTGAAAATGCATATTTCTGAACCAAACTTTCATCAAATGTACATTACAATGTGTTCTTTCGATTGAGTAATATGAATTTACTGTCAGATTCTTGGTTTGGCTCCCAGACAGTAACTTATAGAGGTCCGTTTAGCGAGTTTTGAACCACCTTCAAACTTCTAAGTTTCTTATATATATACGGTTGCATCTAGCGTTATAACTTTCTTCAAAATGCATATTTTGAATCCAAACCTTGGTCAAATGTTCATCACATTGCGTCCTGTCGATTGAGGAAAATGAATTTGCTATCGGATTCTTGGTTTGGGCTCCAGTTTCGACCTAGCAGAGGTACATTTATCCGATTTTGACCAAAGTCGCGGAAAAAGTCTAAGTCGAAAACAACCATAAAATCAGTCCTTTTGCAATAACTTTCTTGAAAATGCATATTTCTGAACCAAACTTTCATCAAATGTACATTACAATGTGTTCTTTCGATTGAGTAATATGAATTTACTGTCAGATTCTTGGTTTGGCTCCCAGACAGTAACTTATAGAGGTCCGTTTAGCGAGTTTTGAACCACCTTCAAACTTCTAAGTTGCTTATATATATACGGTTGCATATAGGGTTATAACTTTCTTCAAAATGCATATTTTGAATCCAAACCTTGGTCAAATGTTCATCACATTGCGTCCTGTCGATTGAGGAAAATGAATTTGCTATCAGATTCTTGGTTTGGGCTCCAGTTTCGACCTAGCAGAGGTACATTTATCCGATTTTGACCAAAGTCGCGGAAAAAGTCTAAGTCGAAAACAACCATAAAATCGGTCCTTTTGCAATAACTTTCTTGAAAATGCATATTTCTGAACCAAACTTTCATCAAATGTACATTACAATGTGTTCTTTCGATTGAGTAATATGAATTTACTGTCAGATTCTTGGTTTGGCTCCCAGACAGTAACTTATAGAGGTCCGTTTAGCGAGTTTTGAACCACCTTCAAACTTCTAAGTTTCTTATATATATACGGTTGCATCTAGCGTTATAACTTTCTTCAAAATGCATATTTTGAATCCAAACCTTGGTCAAATGTTCATCACATTGCGTCCTGTCGATTGAGGAAAATGAATTTGCTATCGGATTCTTGGTTTGGGCTCCAGTTTCGACCTAGCAGAGGTACATTTATCCGATTTTGACCAAAGTCGCGGAAAAAGTCTAAGTCGAAAACAACCATAAAATCAGTCCTTTTGCAATAACTTTCTTGAAAATGCATATTTCTGAACCAAACTTTCATCAAATGTACATTACAATGTGTTCTTTCGATTGAGTAATATGAATTTACTGTCAGATTCTTGGTTTGGCTCCCAGACAGTAGATTATAGAGGTCCATTTAGCGAGTTTTGAACCACCTTCAAACTTTTAAGTTTCTTATATATATACGGTTGCATCTAGCGTTATAACTTTCTTCAAAATGCATATTTTGAATCCAAACCTTGGTCAAATGTTCATCACATTGCGTCCTGTCGATTGAGGAAAATGAATTTGCTATCAGATTCTTGGTTTGGGCTCCAGTTTCGACCTAGCAGAGGTACATTTATCCGATTTTGACCAAAGTCGCGGAAAAAGTCTAAGTCGAAAACAACCATAAAATCAGTCCTTTTGCAATAACTTTCTTGAAAATGCATATTTCTGAACCAAACTTTCATCAAATGTACATTACAATGTGTTCTTTCGATTGAGTTATATGAATTTACTGTCAGATTCTTGGTTTGGCTCCCAGACAGTAGATTATAGAGGTCCGTTTAGCGAGTTTTGAACCACCTTCAAACTTCTAAGTTTCTTATATATATACGGTTGCATCTAGCGTTATAACTTTCTTCAAAATGCATATTTTGAATCCAAACCTTGGTCAAATGTTCATCACATTGCGTCCTGTCGATTGAGGAAAATGAATTTGCTATCAGATTCTTGGTTTGGGCTCCAGTTTCGACCTAGCAGAGGTACATTTATCCGATTTTGACCAAAGTCGCGGAAAAAGTCTAAGTCGAAAACAACCATAAAATCAGTCCTTTTGCAATAACTTTCTTGAAAATGCATATTTCTGAACCAAACTTTCATCAAATGTACATTACAATGTGTTCTTTCGACTGAGTTATATGAATTTACTGTCAGATTCTTGGTTTGGCTCCCAGACAGTAACTTATAGAGGTCCGTTTAGCGAGTTTTGAACCACCTTCAAACTTCTAAGTTTCTTATATATATACGGTTGCATCTAGCGTTATAACTTTCTTCAAAATGCATATTTTGAATCCAAACCTTGGTCAAATGTTCATCACATTGCGTCCTGTCGATTGAGGAAAATGAATTTGCTATCAGATTCTTGGTTTGGGCTCCAGTTTCGACCTAGCAGAGGTACATTTATCCGATTTTGACCAAAGTCGCGGAAAAAGTCTAAGTCGAAAACAACCATAAAATCAGTCCTTTTGCAATAACTTTCTTGAAAATGCATATTTCTGAACCAAACTTTCATCAAATGTACATTACAATGTGTTCTTTCGATTGAGTTATATGAATTTACTGTCAGATTCTTGGTTTGGCTCCCAGACAGTAGATTATAGAGGTCCGTTTAGCGAGTTTTGAACCACCTTCAAACTTCTAAGTTTCTTATATATATACGGTTGCATCTAGCGTTATAACTTTCTTCAAAATGCATATTTTGAATCCAAACCTTGGTCAAATGTTCATCACATTGCGTCCTGTCGATTGAGGAAAATGAATTTGCTATCAGATTCTTGGTTTGGGCTCCAGTTTCGACCTAGCAGAGGTACATTTATCCGATTTTGACCAAAGTCGCGGAAAAAGTCTAAGTCGAAAACAACCATAAAATCAGTCCTTTTGCAATAACTTTCTTGAAAATGCATATTTCTGAACCAAACTTTCATCAAATGTACATTACAATGTGTTCTTTCGATTGAGTAATATGAATTTACTGTCAGATTCTTGGTTTGGCTCCCAGACAGTAGATTATAGAGGTCCATTTAGCGAGTTTTGAACCACCTTCAAACTTCTAAGTTTCTTATATATATACGGTTGCATCTAGCGTTATAACTTTCTTCAAAATGCATATTTTGAATCCAAACCTTGGTCAAATGTTCATCACATTGCGTCCTGTCGATTGAGGAAAATGAATTTGCTATCAGATTCTTGGTTTGGGCTCCAGTTTCGACCTAGCAGAGGTACATTTATCCGATTTTGACCAAAGTCGCGGAAAAAGTCTAAGTCGAAAACAACCATAAAATCAGTCCTTTTGCAATAACTTTCTTGAAAATGCATATTTCTGAACCAAACTTTCATCAAATGTACATTACAATGTGTTCTTTCGATTGAGTTATATGAATTTACTGTCAGATTCTTGGTTTGGCTCCCAGACAGTAGATTATAGAGGTCCGTTTAGCGAGTTTTGAACCACCTTCAAACTTCTAAGTTTCTTATATATATACGGTTGCATCTAGCGTTATAACTTTCTTCAAAATGCATATTTTGAATCCAAACCTTGGTCAAATGTTCATCACATTGCGTCCTGTCGATTGAGGAAAATGAATTTGCTATCAGATTCTTGGTTTGGGCTCCAGTTTCGACCTAGCAGAGGTACATTTATCCGATTTTGACCAAAGTCGCGGAAAAAGTCTAAGTCGAAAACAACCATAAAATCAGTCCTTTTGCAATAACTTTCTTGAAAATGCATATTTCTGAACCAAACTTTCATCAAATGTACATTACAATGTGTTCTTTCGACTGAGTTATATGAATTTACTGTCAGATTCTTGGTTTGGCTCCCAGACAGTAACTTATAGAGGTCCGTTTAGCGAGTTTTGAACCACCTTCAAACTTCTAAGTTGCTTATATATATACGGTTGCATATAGGGTTATAACTTTCTTCAAAATGCATATTTTGAATCCAAACCTTGGTCAAATGTTCATCACATTGCGTCCTGTCGATTGAGGAAAATGAATTTGCTATCAGATTAATGGTTTGGGCTCCAGTTTCGACCTAGCAGAGGTACATTTATCCGATTTTGACCAAAGTCGCGGAAAAAGTCTAAGTCGAAAACAACCATAAAATCAGTCCTTTTGCAATAACTTTCTTGAAAATGCATATTTCTGAACCAAACTTTCATCAAATGTACATTACAATGTGTTCTTTCGATTGAGTAATATGAATTTACTGTCAGATTCTTGGTTTGGCTCCCAGACAGTAACTTATAGAGGTCCGTTTAGCGAGTTTTGAACCACCTTCAAACTTCTAAGTTGCTTATATATATACGGTTGCATATAGGGTTATAACTTTCTTCAAAATGCATATTTTGAATCCAAACCTTGGTCAAATGTTCATCACATTGCGTCCTGTCGATTGAGGAAAATGAATTTGCTATCAGATTCTTGGTTTGGGCTCCAGTTTCGACCTAGCAGAGGTACATTTATCCGATTTTGACCAAAGTCGCGGAAAAAGTCTAAGTCGAAAACAACCATAAAATCAGTCCTTTTGCAATAACTTTCTTGAAAATGCATATTTCTGAACCAAACTTTCATCAAATGTACATTACAATGTGTTCTTTCGATTGAGTAATATGAATTTACTGTCAGATTCTTGGTTTGGCTCCCAGACAGTAACTTATAGAGGTCCGTTTAGCGAGTTTTGAACCACCTTCAAACTTCTAAGTTTCTTATATATATACGGTTGCATCTAGCGTTATAACTTTCTTCAAAATGCATATTTTGAATCCAAACCTTGGTCAAATGTTCATCACATTGCGTCCTGTCGATTGAGGAAAATGAATTTGCTATCAGATTCTTGGTTTGGGCTCCAGTTTCGACCTAGCAGAGGTACATTTATCCGATTTTGACCAAAGTCGCGGAAAAAGTCTAAGTCGAAAACAACCATAAAATCAGTCCTTTTGCAATAATTTTCTTGAAAATGCATATTTCTGAACCAAACTTTCATCAAATGTACATTACAATGTGTTCTTTCGATTGAGTAATATGAATTTACTGTCAGATTCTTGGTTTGGCTCCCAGACAGTAGATTATAGAGGTCCATTTAGCGAGTTTTGAACCACCTTCAAACTTCTAAGTTTCTTATATATATACGGTTGCATCTAGCGTTATAACTTTCTTCAAAATGCATATTTTGAATCCAAACCTTGGTCAAATGTTCATCACATTGCGTCCTGTCGATTGAGGAAAATGAATTTGCTATCAGATTCTTGGTTTGGGCTCCAGTTTCGACCTAGCAGAGGTACATTTATCCGATTTTGACCAAAGTCGCGGAAAAAGTCTAAGTCGAAAACAACCATAAAATCAGTCCTTTTGCAATAACTTTCTTGAAAATGCATATTTCTGAACCAAACTTTCATCAAATGTACATTACAATGTGTTCTTTCGATTGAGTTATATGAATTTACTGTCAGATTCTTGGTTTGGCTCCCAGACAGTAGATTATAGAGGTCCGTTTAGCGAGTTTTGAACCACCTTCAAACTTCTAAGTTTCTTATATATATACGGTTGCATCTAGCGTTATAACTTTCTTCAAAATGCATATTTTGAATCCAAACCTTGGTCAAATGTTCATCACATTGCGTCCTGTCGATTGAGGAAAATGAATTTGCTATCAGATTCTTGGTTTGGGCTCCAGTTTCGACCTAGCAGAGGTACATTTATCCGATTTTGACCAAAGTCGCGGAAAAAGTCTAAGTCGAAAACAACCATAAAATCAGTCCTTTTGCAATAACTTTCTTGAAAATGCATATTTCTGAACCAAACTTTCATCAAATGTACATTACAATGTGTTCTTTCGATTGAGTAATATGAATTTACTGTCAGATTCTTGGTTTGGCTCCCAGACAGTAACTTATAGAGGTCCGTTTAGCGAGTTTTGAACCACCTTCAAACTTCTAAGTTGCTTATATATATACGGTTGCATATAGGGTTATAACTTTCTTCAAAATGCATATTTTGAATCCAAACCTTGGTCAAATGTTCATCACATTGCGTCCTGTCGATTGAGGAAAATGAATTTGCTATCAGATTCTTGGTTTGGGCTCCAGTTTCGACCTAGCAGAGGTACATTTATCCGATTTTGACCAAAGTCGCGGAAAAAGTCTAAGTCGAAAACAACCATAAAATCAGTCCTTTTGCAATAACTTTCTTGAAAATGCATATTTCTGAACCAAACTTTCATCAAATGTACATTACAATGTGTTCTTTCGATTGAGTAATATGAATTTACTGTCAGATTCTTGGTTTGGCTCCCAGACAGTAACTTATAGAGGTCCGTTTAGCGAGTTTTGAACCACCTTCAAACTTCTAAGTTTCTTATATATATACGGTTGCATCTAGCGTTATAACTTTCTTCAAAATGCATATTTTGAATCCAAACCTTGGTCAAATGTTCATCACATTGCGTCCTGTCGATTGAGGAAAATGAATTTGCTATCAGATTCTTGGTTTGGGCTCCAGTTTCGACCTAGCAGAGGTACATTTATCCGATTTTGACCAAAGTCGCGGAAAAAGTCTAAGTCGAAAACAACCATAAAATCAGTCCTTTTGCAATAACTTTCTTGAAAATGCATATTTCTGAACCAAACTTTCATCAAATGTACATTACAATGTGTTCTTTCGATTGAGTAATATGAATTTTACTGTCAGATTCTTGGTTTGGCTCCCAGACAGTAGATTATAGAGGTCCATTTAGCGAGTTTTGAACCACCTTCAAACTTCTAAGTTTCTTATATATATACGGTTGCATCTAGCGTTATAACTTTCTTCAAAATGCATATTTTGAATCCAAACCTTGGTCAAATGTTCATCACATTGCGTCCTGTCGATTGAGGAAAATGAATTTGCTATCAGATTCTTGGTTTGGGCTCCAGTTTCGACCTAGCAGAGGTACATTTATCCGATTTTGACCAAAGTCGCGGAAAAAGTCTAAGTCGAAAACAACATAAAATCAGTCCTTTTGCAATAACTTTCTTGAAAATGCATATTTCTGAACCAAACTTTCATCAAATGTACATTACAATGTGTTCTTTCGACTGAGTTATATGAATTTACTGTCAGATTCTTGGTTTGGCTCCCAGACAGTAACTTATAGAGGTCCGTTTAGCGAGTTTTGAACCACCTTCAAACTTCTAAGTTTCTTATATATATACGGTTGCATCTAGCGTTATAACTTTCTTCAAAATGCATATTTTGAATCCAAACCTTGGTCAAATGTTCATCACATTGCGTCCTGTCGATTGAGGAAAATGAATTTGCTATCAGATTCTTGGTTTGGGCTCCAGTTTCGACCTAGCAGAGGTACATTTATCCGATTTTGACCAAAGTCGCGGAAAAAGTCTAAGTCGAAAACAACCATAAAATCAGTCCTTTTGCAATAACTTTCTTGAAAATGCATATTTCTGAACCAAACTTTCATCAAATGTACATTACAATGTGTTCTTTCGATTGAGTAATATGAATTTACTGTCAGATTCTTGGTTTGGCTCCCAGACAGTAACTTATAGAGGTCCGTTTAGCGAGTTTTGAACCACCTTCAAACTTCTAAGTTGCTTATATATATACGGTTGCATATAGGGTTATAACTTTCTTCAAAATGCATATTTTGAATCCAAACCTTGGTCAAATGTTCATCACATTGCGTCCTGTCGATTGAGGAAAATGAATTTGCTATCAGATTCTTGGTTTGGGCTCCAGTTTTGACCTAGCAGAGGTACATTTATCCGATTTTGACCAAAGTCGCGGAAAAAGTCTAAGTCGAAAACAACCATAAAATCAGTCCTTTTGCAATAACTTTCTTGAAAATGCATATTTCTGAACCAAACTTTCATCAAATGTACATTACAATGTGTTCTTTCGATTGAGTAATATGAATTTACTGTCAGATTCTTGGTTTGGCTCCCAGACAGTAACTTATAGAGGTCCGTTTAGCGAGTTTTGAACCACCTTCAAACTTCTAAGTTGCTTATATATATACGGTTGCATATAGGGTTATAACTTTCTTCAAAATGCATATTTTGAATCCAAACCTTGGTCAAATGTTCATCACATTGCGTCCTGTCGATTGAGGAAAATGAATTTGCTATCAGATTCTTGGTTTGGGCTCCAGTTTCGACCTAGCAGAGGTACATTTATCCGATTTTGACCAAAGTCGCGGAAAAAGTCTAAGTCGAAAACAACCATAAAATCAGTCCTTTTGCAATAACTTTCTTGAAAATGCATATTTCTGAACCAAACTTTCATCAAATGTACATTACAATGTGTTCTTTCGATTGAGTAATATGAATTTACTGTCAGATTCTTGGTTTGGCTCCCAGACAGTAACTTATAGAGGTCCGTTTAGCGAGTTTTGAACCACCTTCAAACTTCTAAGTTTCTTATATATATACGGTTGCATCTAGCGTTATAACTTTCTTCAAAATGCATATTTTGAATCCAAACCTTGGTCAAATGTTCATCACATTGCGTCCTGTCGATTGAGGAAAATGAATTTGCTATCAGATTCTTGGTTTGGGCTCCAGTTTCGACCTAGCAGAGGTACATTTATCCGATTTTGACCAAAGTCGCGGAAAAAGTCTAAGTCGAAAACAACCATAAAATCAGTCCTTTTGCAATAACTTTCTTGAAAATGCATATTTCTGAACCAAACTTTCATCAAATGTACATTACAATGTGTTCTTTCGATTGAGTAATATGAATTTACTGTCAGATTCTTGGTTTGGCTCCCAGACAGTAGATTATAGAGGTCCATTTAGCGAGTTTTGAACCACCTTCAAACTTCTAAGTTTCTTATATATATACGGTTGCATCTAGCGTTATAACTTTCTTCAAAATGCATATTTTGAATCCAAACCTTGGTCAAATGTTCATCACATTGCGTCCTGTCGATTGAGGAAAATGAATTTGCTATCAGATTCTTGGTTTGGGCTCCAGTTTCGACCTAGCAGAGTACATTTATCCGATTTTGACCAAAGTCGCGGAAAAAGTCCAAGTCGAAAACAACCATAAAATCAGTCCTTTTGTAATAACTTTCTTGAAAATGCATATTTCTGAACCAAACTTTCATCAAATGTACATTACAATGTGTTCTTTCGATTGAGTAATATGAATTTACTGTCAGATTCTTGGTTTGGCTCCCAGACAGTAGCTTATAGAGGTCCGTTTAGCGAGTTTTGAACCACCTTCAAACTTCTAAGTTGCTTATATATATACGGTTGCATCTAGCGTTATAACTTTCTTCAAAATGCATATTTTGAATCCAAACCTTGGTCAAATGTTCATCACATTGCGTTCTGTCGATTGAGGAAAATGAATTTGCTATCAGATTCTTGGTTTGGGCTCCAGTTTCGAGCTAGCAGAGGTACATTTATCCGATTTTGACCAAAGTCGCGGAAAAAGTCTAAGTCGAAAACAACCATAAAATCAGTCCTTTTGCAATAACTTTCTTGAAAATGCATATTTCTGAACCAAACTTTCATCAAATGTACATTACAATGTGTTCTTTCGATTGAGTAATATGAATTTACTGTCAGATTCTTGGTTTGGCTCCCAGACAGTAGCTTATAGAGGTCCGTTTAGCGAGTTTTGAACCACCTTCAAACTTCTAAGTTGCTTATATATATACGGTTGCATCTAGCGTTATAACTTTCTTCAAAATGCATATTTTGAATCCAAGCCTTGGTCAAATGTTCATCACATTGCGTCCTGTCGATTGAGGAAAATGAATTTGCTATCAGATTCTTGGTTTGGGCTCCAGTTTCGACCTAGCAGAGGTACATTTATCCGATTTTGACCAAAGTCGCGGAAAAAGTCTAAGTCGAAAACAACCATAAAATCAGTCCTTTTGCAATAACTTTCTTGAAAATGCATATTTCTGAACCAAACTTTCATCAAATGTACATTACAATGTGTTCTTTCGATTGAGTAATATGAATTTACTGTCAGATTCTTGGTTTGGCTCCCAGACAGTAGCTTATAGAGGTCCGTTTAGCGAGTTTTGAACCACCTTCAAACTTCTAAGTTGCTTATATATATACGGTTGCATCTAGCGTTATAACTTTCTTCAAAATGCATATTTTGAATCCAAACCTTGGTCAAATGTTTATCACATTGCGTCCTGTCGATTGAGGAAAATGAATTTGCTATCAGATTCTTGGTTTTGGCTCCAGTTTCGACCTAGCAGAGGTACATTTATCCGATTTTGACCAAAGTCGCGGAAAAAGTCTAGGTCGAAAACAACCATAAAATCAGTCCTTTTGCAATAACTTTCTTGAAAATGCATATTTCTGAACCAAACTTTCATCAAATGTACATTACAATGTGTTCTTTCGATTGAGTAATATGAATTTACTGTCAGATTCTTGGTTTGGCTCCCAGACAGTAGCTTATAGAGGTCCGTTTAGCGAGTTTTGAACCACCTTCAAACTTCTAAGTTGCTTATATATATACGGTTGCATCTAGCGTTATAACTTTCTTCAAAATGCATATTTTGAATCCAAACCTTGGTCAAATGTTTATCACATTGCGTCCTGTCGATTGAGGAAAATGAATTTGCTATCAGATTCTTGGTTTTGGCTCCAGTTTCGAGCTAGCAGAGGTACATTTATCCGATTTTGACCAAAGTCGCGGAAAAAGTCTAGGTCGAAAACAACCATAAAATCAGTCCTTTTGCAATAACTTTCTTGAAAATGCATATTTCTGAACCAAACTTTCATCAAATGTACATTACAATGTGTTCTTTCGATTGAGTAATATGAATTTACTGTCAGATTCTTGGTTTGGCTCCCAGACAGTAGCTTATAGAGGTCCGTTTAGCGAGTTTTGAACCACCTTCAAACTTCTAAGTTGCTTATATATATACGGTTGCATCTAGCGTTATAACTTTCTTCAAAATGCATATTTTGAATCCAAACCTTGGTCAAATGTTCATCACATTGCGTCCTGTCGATTGAGGAAAATGAATTTGCTATCAGATTCTTGGTTTGGGCTCCAGTTTCGACCTAGCAGAGGTACATTTATCCGACTTTGACCAAAGTCGCGGAAAAAGTCTAAGTCGAAAACAACCATAAAATCAGTCCTTTTGCAATAACTTTCTTGAAAATGCATATTTCTGAACCAAACTTTCATCAAATGTACATTACAATGTGTTCTTTCGATTGAGTAATATGAATTTACTGTCAGATTCTTGGTTTGGCTCCCAGACAGTAGCTTATAGAGGTCCGTTTAGCGAGTTTTGAACCACCTTCAAACTTCTAAGTTGCTTATATATATACGGTTGCATCTAGCGTTATAACTTTCTTCAAAATGCATATTTTGAATCCAAACCTTGGTCAAATGTTTATCACATTGCGTCCTGTCGATTGAGGAAAATGAATTTGCTATCAGATTCTTGGTTTTGGCTCCAGTTTCGAGCTAGCAGAGGTACATTTATCCGATTTTGACCAAAGTCGCGGAAAAAGTCTAGGTCGAAAACAACCATAAAATCAGTCCTTTTGCAATAACTTTCTTGAAAATGCATATTTCTGAACCAAACTTTCATCAAATGTACATTACAATGTGTTCTTTCGATTGAGTAATATGAATTTACTGTCAGATTCTTGGTTTGGCTCCCAGACAGTAGCTTATAGAGGTCCGTTTAGCGAGTTTTGAACCACCTTCAAACTTCTAAGTTGCTTATATATATACGGTTGCATCTAGCGTTATAACTTTCTTCAAAATGCATATTTTGAATCCAAACCTTGGTCAAATGTTCATCACATTGCGTCCTGTCGATTGAGGAAAATGAATTTGCTATCAGATTCTTGGTTTGGGCTCCAGTTTCGACCTAGCAGAGGTACATTTATCCGATTTTGACCAAAGTCGCGGAAAAAGTCTAAGTCGAAAACAACCATAAAATCAGTCCTTTTGCAATAACTTTCTTGAAAATGCATATTTCTGAACCAAACTTTCATCAAATGTACATTACAATGTGTTCTTTCGATTGAGTAATATGAATTTACTGTCAGATTCTTGGTTTGGCTCCCAGACAGTAGCTTATAGAGGTCCGTTTAGCGAGTTTTGAACCACCTTCAAACTTCTAAGTTGCTTATATATATACGGTTGCATCTAGCGTTATAACTTTCTTCAAAGTGCATATTTTGAATCCAAACCTTGGTCAAATGTTCATCACATTGCGTCCTGTCGATTGAGGAAAATGAATTTGCTATCAGATTCTTGGTTTGGGCTCCAGTTTCGACCTAGCAGAGGTACATTTATCCGATTTTGACCAAAGTCGCGGAAAAAGTCTAGGTCGAAAACAACCATAAAATCAGTCCTTTTGTAATAACTTTCTTGAAAATGCATATTTCTGAACCAAACGTTCATCAAATGTACATTACAATGTGTTCTTTCGATTGAGTAATATGAATTTACTGTCAGATTCTTGGTTTGGCTCCCAGACAGTAGCTTATAGAGGTCCGTTTAGCGAGTTTTGAACCACCTTCAAACTTCTAAGTTGCTTATATATATACGGTTGCATCTAGCGTTATAACTTTCTTCAAAATGCATATTTTGAATCCAAACCTTGGTCAAATGTTCATCACATTGCGTCCTGTCGATTGAGGAAAATGAATTTGCTATCAGATTCTTGGTTTGGGCTCCAGTTTCGACCTAGCAGAGGTACATTTATCCGATTTTGACCAAAGTCGCGGAAAAAGTCTAAGTCGAAAACAACCATAAAATCAGTCCTTTTGCAATAACTTTCTTGAAAATGCATATTTCTGAACCAAACTTTCATCAAATGTACATTACAATGTGTTCTTTCGATTGAGTAATATGAATTTACTGTCAGATTCTTGGTTTGGCTCCCAGACAGTAGCTTATAGAGGTCCGTTTAGCGAGTTTTGAACCACCTTCAAACTTCTAAGTTGCTTATATATATACGGTTGCATCTAGCGTTATAACTTTCTTCAAAATGCATATTTTGAATCCAAACCTTGGTCAAATGTTCATCACATTGCGTCCTGTCGATTGAGGAAAATGAATTTGCTATCAGATTCTTGGTTTTGGCTCCAGTTTCGACCTAGCAGAGGTACATTTATCCGATTTTGACCAAAGTCGCGGAAAAAGTCTAGGTCGAAAACAACCATAAAATCAGTCCTTTTGCAATAACTTTCTTGAAAATGCATATTTCTGAACCAAACTTTCATCAAATGTACATTACAATGTGTTCTTTCGATTGAGTAATATGAATTTACTGTCAGATTCTTGGTTTGGCTCCCAGACAGTAGCTTATAGAGGTCCGTTTAGCGAGTTTTGAACCACCTTCAAACTTCTAAGTTGCTTATATATATACGGTTGCATCTAGCGTTATAACTTTCTTCAAAGTGCATATTTTGAATCCAAACCTTGGTCAAATGTTCATCACATTGCGTCCTGTCGATTGAGGAAAATGAATTTGCTATCAGATTCTTGGTTTGGGCTCCAGTTTTGACCTAGCAGAGGTACATTTATCCGATTTTGACCAAAGTCGCGGAAAAAGTCTAGGTCGAAAACAACCATAAAATCAGTCCTTTTGCAATAACTTTCTTGAAAATGCATATTTCTGAACCAAACTTTCATCAAATGTACATTACAATGTGTTCTTTCGATTGAGTAATATGAATTTACTGTCAGATTCTTGGTTTGGCTCCCAGACAGTAGCTTATAGAGGTCCGTTTAGCGAGTTTTGAACCACCTTCAAACTTCTAAGTTTCTTATATATATACGGTTGCATCTAGCGTTATAACTTTCTTCAAAATGCATATTTTGAATCCAAACCTTGGTCAAATGTTCATCACATTGCGTCCTGTCGATTGAGGAAAATGAATTTGCTATCAGATTCTTGGTTTGGGCTCCAGTTTCGACTTAGCAGAGGTACATTTATCCGATTTTGACCAAAGTCGCGGAAAAAGTCTAAGTCGAAAACAACCATAAAATCAGTCCTTTTGCAATAACTTTCTTGAAAATGCATATTTCTGAACCAAACTTTCATCAAATGTACATTACAATGTGTTCTTTCGATTGAGTAATATGAATTTACTGTCAGATTCTTGGTTTGGCTCCCAGACAGTAGCTTATAGAGGTCCGTTTAGCGAGTTTTGAACCACCTTCAAACTTCTAAGTTGCTTATATATATACGGTTGCATCTAGCGTTATAACTTTCTTCAAAGTGCATATTTTGAATCCAAACCTTGGTCAAATGTTCATCACATTGCGTCCTGTCGATTGAGGAAAATGAATTTGCTATCAGATTCTTGGTTTGGGCTCCAGTTTCGACCTAGCAGAGGTACATTTATCCGATTTTGACCAAAGTCGCGGAAAAAGTCTAGGTCGAAAACAACCATAAAATCAGTCCTTTTGTAATAACTTTCTTGAAAATGCATATTTCTGAACCAAACTTTCATCAAATGTACATTACAATGTGTTCTTTCGATTGAGTAATATGAATTTACTGTCAGATTCTTGGTTTGGCTCCCAGACAGTAGCTTATAGAGGTCCGTTTAGCGAGTTTTGAACCACCTTCAAACTTCTAAGTTGCTTATATATATACGGTTGCATCTAGCGTTATAACTTTCTTCAAAATGCATATTTTGAATCCAAACCTTGGTCAAATGTTCATCACATTGCGTCCTGTCGATTGAGGAAAATGAATTTGCTATCAGATTCTTGGTTTGGGCTCCAGTTTCGACCTAGCAGAGGTACATTTATCCGATTTTGACCAAAGTCGCGGAAAAAGTCTAAGTCGAAAACAACCATAAAATCAGTCCTTTTGCAATAACTTTCTTGAAAATGCATATTTCTGAACCAAACTTTCATCAAATGTACATTACAATGTGTTCTTTCGATTGAGTAATATGAATTTACTGTCAGATTCTTGGTTTGGCTCCCAGACAGTAGCTTATAGAGGTCCGTTTAGCGAGTTTTGAACCACCTTCAAACTTCTAAGTTGCTTATATATATACGGTTGCATCTAGCGTTATAACTTTCTTCAAAGTGCATATTTTGAATCCAAACCTTGGTCAAATGTTCATCACATTGCGTCCTGTCGATTGAGGAAAATGAATTTGCTATCAGATTCTTGGTTTGGGCTCCAGTTTTGACCTAGCAGAGGTACATTTATCCGATTTTGACCAAAGTCGCGGAAAAAGTCTAGGTCGAAAACAACCATAAAATCAGTCCTTTTGCAATAACTTTCTTGAAAATGCATATTTCTGAACCAAACTTTCATCAAATGTACATTACAATGTGTTCTTTCGATTGAGTAATATGAATTTACTGTCAGATTCTTGGTTTGGCTCCCAGACAGTAGCTTATAGAGGTCCGTTTAGCGAGTTTTGAACCACCTTCAAACTTCTAAGTTTCTTATATATATACGGTTGCATCTAGCGTTATAACTTTCTTCAAAATGCATATTTTGAATCCAAACCTTGGTCAAATGTTCATCACATTGCGTCCTGTCGATTGAGGAAAATGAATTTGCTATCAGATTCTTGGTTTGGGCTCCAGTTTCGACTTAGCAGAGGTACATTTATCCGATTTTGACCAAAGTCGCGGAAAAAGTCTAAGTCGAAAACAACCATAAAATCAGTCCTTTTGCAATAACTTTCTTGAAAATGCATGTTTCTGAACCAAACTTTCATCAAATGTACATTACAATGTGTTCTTTCGATTGAGTAATATGAATTTACTGTCAGATTCTTGGTTTGGCTCCCAGACAGTAGCTTATAGAGGTCCGTTTAGCGAGTTTTGAACCACCTTCAAACTTCTAAGTTGCTTATATATATACGGTTGCATCTAGCGTTATAACTTTCTTCAAAATGCATATTTTGAATCCAAACCTTGGTCAAATGTTCATCACATTGCGTCCTGTCGATTGAGGAAAATGAATTTGCTATCAGATTCTTGGTTTGGGCTCCAGTTTCGAGCTAGCAGAGGTACATTTATCCGATTTTGACCAAAGTCGCAGAAAAAGTCTAGGTCGAAAACAACCATAAAATCAGTTCTTTTGCAATAACTTTCTTGAAAATGCATATTTCTGAACCAAACTTTCATCAAATGTACATTACAATGTGTTCTTTCGATTGAGTAATATGAATTTACTGTCAGATTCTTGGTTTGGCTCCCAGACAGTAGCTTATAGAGGTCCGTTTAGCGAGTTTTGAACCACCTTCAAACTTCTAAGTTGCTTATATATATACGGTTGCATCTAGCGTTATAACTTTCTTCAAAGTGCATATTTTGAATCCAAACCTTGGTCAAATGTTCATCACATTGCGTCCTGTCGATTGAGGAAAATGAATTTGCTATCAGATTCTTGGTTTGGGCTCCAGTTTCGACCTAGCAGAGGTACATTTATCCGATTTTGACCAAAGTCGCGGAAAAAGTCTAGGTCGAAAACAACCATAAAATCAGTCCTTTTGCAATAACTTTCTTGAAAATGCATATTTCTGAACCAAACGTTCATCAAATGTACATTACAATGTGTTCTTTCGATTGAGTAATATGAATTTACTGTCAGATTCTTGGTTTGGCTCCCAGACAGTAGCTTATAGAAGTCCGTTTAGCGAGTTTTGAACCACCTTCAAACTTCTAAGTTGCTTATATATATACGGTTGCATCTAGCGTTATAACTTTCTTCAAAATGCATATTTTGAATCCAAACCTTGGTCAAATGTTCATCACATTGCGTCCTGTCGATTGAGGAAAATGAATTTGCTATCAGATTCTTGGTTTGGGCTCCAGTTTCGAGCTAGCAGAGGTACATTTATCCGATTTTGACCAAAGTCGCGGAAAAAGTCTAAGTCGAAAACAACCATAAAATCAGTCCTTTTGCAATAACTTTCTTGAAAATGCATATTTCTGAACCAAACTTTCATCAAATGTACATTACAATGTGTTCTTTCGATTGAGTAATATGAATTTACTGTCAGATTCTTGGTTTGGCTCCCAGACAGTAGCTTATAGAGGTCCGTTTAGCGAGTTTTGAACCACCTTCAAACTTCTAAGTTGCTTATATATATACGGTTGCATCTAGCGTTATAACTTTCTTCAAAGTGCATATTTTGAATCCAAACCTTGGTCAAATGTTCATCACATTGCGTCCTGTCGATTGAGGAAAATGAATTTGCTATCAGATTCTTGGTTTGGGCTCCAGTTTCGACCTAGCAGAGGTACATTTATCCGATTTTGACCAAAGTCGCGGAAAAAGTCTAAGTCGAAAACAACCATAAAATCAGTCCTTTTGTAATAACTTTCTTGAAAATGCATATTTCTGAACCAAACTTTCATCAAATGTACATTACAATGTGTTCTTTCGATTGAGTAATATGAATTTACTGTCAGATTCTTGGTTTGGCTCCCAGACAGTAGCTTATAGAGGTCCGTTTAGCGAGTTTTGAACCACCTTCAAACTTCTAAGTTGCTTATATATATACGGTTGCATCTAGCGTTATAACTTTCTTCAAAATGCATATTTTGAATCCAAACCTTGGTCAAATGTTCATCACATTGCGTTCTGTCGATTGAGGAAAATGAATTTGCTATCAGATTCTTGGTTTGGGCTCCAGTTTTGACCTAGCAGAGGTACATTTATCCGATTTTGACCAAAGTCGCAGAAAAAGTCTAGGTCGAAAACAACCATAAAATCAGTCCTTTTGCAATAACTTTCTTGAAAATGCATATTTCTGAACCAAACTTTCATCAAATGTACATTACAATGTGTTCTTTCGATTGAGTAATATGAATTTACTGTCAGATTCTTGGTTTGGCTCCCAGACAGTAGCTTATAGAGGTCCGTTTAGCGAGTTTTGAACCACCTTCAAACTTCTAAGTTGCTTATATATATACGGTTGCATCTAGCGTTATAACTTTCTTCAAAGTGCATATTTTGAATCCAAACCTTGGTCAAATGTTCATCACATTGCGTCCTGTCGATTGAGGAAAATGAATTTGCTATCAGATTCTTGGTTTGGGCTCCAGTTTCGACCTAGCAGAGGTACATTTATCCGATTTTGACCAAAGTCGCGGAAAAAGTCTAGGTCGAAAACAACCATAAAATCAGTCCTTTTGCAATAACTTTCTTGAAAATGCATATTTCTGAACCAAACTTTCATCAAATGTACATTACAATGTGTTCTTTCGATTGAGTAATATGAATTTACTGTCAGATTCTTGGTTTGGCTCCCAGACAGTAGCTTATAGAGGTCCGTTTAGCGAGTTTTGAACCACCTTCAAACTTCTAAGTTTCTTATATATATACGGTTGCATCTAGCGTTATAACTTTCTTCAAAATGCATATTTTGAATCCAAACCTTAGTCAAATGTTCATCACATTGCGTCCTGTCGATTGAGGAAAATGAATTTGCTATCAGATTCTTGGTTTGGGCTCCAGTTTCGACCTAGCAGAGGTACATTTATCCGATTTTGACCAAAGTCGCGGAAAAAGTCTAAGTCGAAAACAACCATAAAATCAGTCCTTTTGCAATAACTTTCTTGAAAATGCATATTTCTGAACCAAACTTTCATCAAATGTACATTACAATGTGTTCTTTCGATTGAGTAATATGAATTTACTGTCAGATTCTTGGTTTGGCTCCCAGACAGTAGCTTATAGAGGTCCGTTTAGCGAGTTTTGAACCACCTTCAAACTTCTAAGTTGCTTATATATATACGGTTGCATCTAGCGTTATAACTTTCTTCAAAGTGCATATTTTGAATCCAAACCTTGGTCAAATGTTCATCACATTGCGTCCTGTCGATTGAGGAAAATGAATTTGCTATCAGATTCTTGGTTTGGGCTCCAGTTTCGACCTAGCAGAGGTACATTTATCCGATTTTGACCAAAGTCGCGGAAAAAGTCTAAGTCGAAAACAACCATAAAATCAGTCCTTTTGCAATAACTTTCTTGAAAATGCATATTTCTGAACCAAACTTTCATCAAATGTACATTACAATGTGTTCTTTCGATTGAGTAATATGAATTTACTGTCAGATTCTTGGTTTGGCTCCCAGACAGTAGCTTATAGAGGTCCGTTTAGCGAGTTTTGAACCACCTTCAAACTTCTAAGTTGCTTATATATATACGGTTGCATCTAGCGTTATAACTTTCTTCAAAGTGCATATTTTGAATCCAAACCTTGGTCAAATGTTCATCACATTGCGTCCTGTCGATTGAGGAAAATGAATTTGCTATCAGATTCTTGGTTTGGGCTCCAGTTTCGACCTAGCAGAGGTACATTTATCCGATTTTGACCAAAGTCGCGGAAAAAGTCTAAGTCGAAAACAACCATAAAATCAGTCCTTTTGTAATAACTTTCTTGAAAATGCATATTTCTGAACCAAACTTTCATCAAATGTACATTACAATGTGTTCTTTCGATTGAGTAATATGAATTTACTGTCAGATTCTTGGTTTGGCTCCCAGACAGTAGCTTATAGAGGTCCGTTTAGCGAGTTTTGAACCACCTTCAAACTTCTAAGTTGCTTATATATATACGGTTGCATCTAGCGTTATAACTTTCTTCAAAATGCATATTTTGAATCCAAACCTTGGTCAAATGTTCATCACATTGCGTTCTGTCGATTGAGGAAAATGAATTTGCTATCAGATTCTTGGTTTGGGCTCCAGTTTTGACCTAGCAGAGGTACATTTATCCGATTTTGACCAAAGTCGCAGAAAAAGTCTAGGTCGAAAACAACCATAAAATCAGTCCTTTTGCAATAACTTTCTTGAAAATGCATATTTCTGAACCAAACTTTCATCAAATGTACATTACAATGTGTTCTTTCGATTGAGTAATATGAATTTACTGTCAGATTCTTGGTTTGGCTCCCAGACAGTAGCTTATAGAGGTCCGTTTAGCGAGTTTTGAACCACCTTCAAACTTCTAAGTTGCTTATATATATACGGTTGCATCTAGCGTTATAACTTTCTTCAAAGTGCATATTTTGAATCCAAACCTTGGTCAAATGTTCATCACATTGCGTCCTGTCGATTGAGGAAAATGAATTTGCTATCAGATTCTTGGTTTGGGCTCCAGTTTCGACCTAGCAGAGGTACATTTATCCGATTTTGACCAAAGTCGCGGAAAAAGTCTAGGTCGAAAACAACCATAAAATCAGTCCTTTTGCAATAACTTTCTTGAAAATGCATATTTCTGAACCAAACTTTCATCAAATGTACATTACAATGTGTTCTTTCGATTGAGTAATATGAATTTACTGTCAGATTCTTGGTTTGGCTCCCAGACAGTAGCTTATAGAGGTCCGTTTAGCGAGTTTTGAACCACCTTCAAACTTCTAAGTTGCTTATATATATACGGTTGCATCTAGCGTTATAACTTTCTTCAAAGTGCATATTTTGAATCCAAACCTTGGTCAAATGTTCATCACATTGCGTTCTGTCGATTGAGGAAAATGAATTTGCTATCAGATTCTTGGTTTGGGCTCCAGTTTTGACCTAGCAGAGGTACATTTATCCGATTTTGACCAAAGTCGCAGAAAAAGTCTAGGTCGAAAACAACCATAAAATCAGTCCTTTTGCAATAACTTTCTTGAAAATGCATATTTCTGAACCAAACTTTCATCAAATGTACATTACAATGTGTTCTTTCGATTGAGTAATATGAATTTACTGTCAGATTCTTGGTTTGGCTCCCAGACAGTAGCTTATAGAGGTCCGTTTAGCGAGTTTTGAACCACCTTCAAACTTCTAAGTTGCTTATATATATACGGTTGCATCTAGCGTTATAACTTTCTTCAAAATGCATATTTTGAATCCAAACCTTGGTCAAATGTTCATCACATTGCGTCCTGTCGATTGAGGAAAATGAATTTGCTATCAGATTCTTGGTTTGGGCTCCAGTTTCGACCTAGCAGAGGTACATTTATCCGATTTTGACCAAAGTCGCGGAAAAAGTCTAGGTCGAAAACAACCATAAAATCAGTCCTTTTGCAATAACTTTCTTGAAAATGCATATTTCTGAACCAAACTTTCATCAAATGTACATTACAATGTGTTCTTTCGATTGAGTAATATGAATTTACTGTCAGATTCTTGGTTTGGCTCCCAGACAGTAGCTTATAGAGGTCCGTTTAGCGAGTTTTGAACCACCTTCAAACTTCTAAGTTGCTTATATATATACGGTTGCATCTAGCGTTATAACTTTCTTCAAAGTGCATATTTTGAATCCAAACCTTGGTCAAATGTTCATCACATTGCGTCCTGTCGATTGAGGAAAATGAATTTGCTTTCAGATTCTTGGTTTGGGCTCCAGTTTCGACCTAGCAGAGGTACATTTATCCGATTTTGACCAAAGTCGCGGAAAAAGTCTAGGTCGAAAACAACCATAAAATCAGTCCTTTTGCAATAACTTTCTTGAAAATGCATATTTCTGAACCAAACTTTCATCAAATGTACATTACAATGTGTTCTTTCGATTGAGTAATATGAATTTACTGTCAGATTCTTGGTTTGGCTCCCAGACAGTAGCTTATAGAGGTCCGTTTAGCGAGTTTTGAACCACCTTCAAACTTCTAAGTTTCTTATATATATACGGTTGCATCTAGCGTTATAACTTTCTTCAAAATGCATATTTTGAATCCAAACCTTGGTCAAATGTTCATCACATTGCGTCCTGTCGATTGAGGAAAATGAATTTGCTATCAGATTCTTGGTTTGGGCTCCAGTTTCGACCTAGCAGAGGTACATTTATCCGATTTTGACCAAAGTCGCGGAAAAAGTCTAAGTCGAAAACAACCATAAAATCAGTCCTTTTGCAATAACTTTCTTGAAAATGCATATTTCTGAACCAAACTTTCATCAAATGTACATTACAATGTGTTCTTTCGATTGAGTAATATGAATTTACTGTCAGATTCTTGGTTTGGCTCCCAGACAGTAGCTTATAGAGGTCCGTTTAGCGAGTTTTGAACCACCTTCAAACTTCTAAGTTGCTTATATATATACGGTTGCATCTAGCGTTATAACTTTCTTCAAAATGCATATTTTGAATCCAAACCTTGGTCAAATGTTCATCACATTGCGTCCTGTCGATTGAGGAAAATGAATTTGCTATCAGATTCTTGGTTTGGGCTCCAGTTTCGACCTAGCAGAGGTACATTTATCCGATTTTGACCAAAGTCGCAGAAAAAGTCCAAGTCGAAAACAACCATAAAATCAGTCCTTTTGTAATAACTTTCTTGA
Organism: Phorcus lineatus; assembly: GCA_921293015.1. Classification (NCBI taxonomy): domain Eukaryota; kingdom Metazoa; phylum Mollusca; class Gastropoda; order Trochida; family Trochidae; genus Phorcus; species Phorcus lineatus. The sequence goes on from OV121092.1 coordinate 2,006,823, forward strand.
AAATGCATATTTCTGAACCAAACTTTCATCAAATGTACATTACAATGTGTTCTTTCGATTGAGTAATATGAATTTACTGTCAGATTCTTGGTTTGGCTCCCAGACAGTAGCTTATAGAGGTCCGTTTAGCGAGTTTTGAACCACCTTCAAACTTCTAAGTTGCTTATATATATACGGTTGCATCTAGCGTTATAACTTTCTTCAAAATGCATATTTTGAATCCAAACCTTGGTCAAATGTTCATCACATTGCGTTCTGTCGATTGAGGAAAATGAATTTGCTATCAGATTCTTGGTTTGGGCTCCAGTTTTGACCTAGCAGAGGTACATTTATCCGATTTTGACCAAAGTCGCAGAAAAAGTCTAGGTCGAAAACAACCATAAAATCAGTCCTTTTGCAATAACTTTCTTGAAAATGCATATTTCTGAACCAAACTTTCATCAAATGTACATTACAATGTGTTCTTTCGATTGAGTAATATGAATTTACTGTCAGATTCTTGGTTTGGCTCCCAGACAGTAGCTTATAGAGGTCCGTTTAGCGAGTTTTGAACCACCTTCAAACTTCTAAGTTGCTTATATATATACGGTTGCATCTAGCGTTATAACTTTCTTTAAAGTGCATATTTTGAATCCAAACCTTGGTCAAATGTTCATCACATTGCGTCCTGTCGATTGAGGAAAATGAATTTGCTATCAGATTCTTGGTTTGGGCTCCAGTTTCGACCTAGCAGAGGTACATTTATCCGATTTTGACCAAAGTCGCAGAAAAAGTCTAGGTCGAAAACAACCATAAAATCAGTCCTTTTGCAATAACTTTCTTGAAAATGCATATTTCTGAACCAAACTTTCATCAAATGTACATTACAATGTGTTCTTTCGATTGAGTAATATGAATTTACTGTCAGATTCTTGGTTTGGCTCCCAGACAGTAGCTTATAGAGGTCCGTTTAGCGAGTTTTGAACCACCTTCAAACTTCTAAGTTGCTTATATATATACGGTTGCATCTAGCGTTATAACTTTCTTCAAAGTGCATATTTTGAATCCAAACCTTGGTCAAATGTTCATCACATTGCGTCCTGTCGATTGAGGAAAATGAATTTGCTATCAGATTCTTGGTTTGGGCTCCAGTTTCGACCTAGCAGAGGTACATTTATCCGATTTTGACCAAAGTCGCGGAAAAAGTCTAGGTCGAAAACAACCATAAAATCAGTCCTTTTGCAATAACTTTCTTGAAAATGCATATTTCTGAACCAAACGTTCATCAAATGTACATTACAATGTGTTCTTTCGATTGAGTAATATGAATTTACTGTCAGATTCTTGGTTTGGCTCCCAGACAGTAGCTTATAGAGGTCCGTTTAGCGAGTTTTGAACCACCTTCAAACTTCTAAGTTGCTTATATATATACGGTTGCATCTAGCGTTATAACTTTCTTCAAAGTGCATATTTTGAATCCAAACCTTGGTCAAATGTTCATCACATTGCGTCCTGTCGATTGAGGAAAATGAATTTGCTTTCAGATTCTTGGTTTGGGCTCCAGTTTCGACCTAGCAGAGGTACATTTATCCGATTTTGACCAAAGTCGCGGAAAAAGTCTAGGTCGAAAACAACCATAAAATCAGTCCTTTTGCAATAACTTTCTTGAAAATGCATATTTCTGAACCAAACTTTCATCAAATGTACATTACAATGTGTTCTTTCGATTGAGTAATATGAATTTACTGTCAGATTCTTGGTTTGGCTCCCAGACAGTAGCTTATAGAGGTCCGTTTAGCGAGTTTTGAACCACCTTCAAACTTCTAAGTTTCTTATATATATACGGTTGCATCTAGCGTTATAACTTTCTTCAAAATGCATATTTTGAATCCAAACCTTGGTCAAATGTTCATCACATTGCGTCCTGTCGATTGAGGAAAATGAATTTGCTATCAGATTCTTGGTTTGGGCTCCAGTTTCGACCGAAAAAAGGTACATTTATCCGATTTTGACCAAAGTCGCGGAAAAAGTCTAAGTCGAAAACAACCATAAAATCAGTCCTTTTGCAATAACTTTCTTGAAAATGCATATTTCTGAACCAAACTTTCATCAAATGTACATTACAATGTGTTCTTTCGATTGAGTAATATGAATTTACTGTCAGATTCTTGGTTTGGCTCCCAGACAGTAGCTTATAGAGGTCCGTTTAGCGAGTTTTGAACCACCTTCAAACTTCTAAGTTGCTTATATATATACGGTTGCATCTAGCGTTATAACTTTCTTCAAAATGCATATTTTGAATCCAAACCTTGGTCAAATGTTCATCACATTGCGTCCTGTCGATTGAGGAAAATGAATTTGCTATCAGATTCTTGGTTTGGGCTCCAGTTTCGAGCTAGCAGAGGTACATTTATCCGATTTTGACCAAAGTCGCGGAAAAAGTCCAAGTCGAAAACAACCATAAAATCAGTCCTTTTGCAATAACTTTCTTGAAAATGCATATTTCTGAACCAAACTTTCATCAAATGTACATTACAATGTGTTCTTTCGATTGAGTAATATGAATTTACTGTCAGATTCTTGGTTTGGCTCCCAGACCGTAGCTTATAGAGGTCCGTTTAGCGAGTTTTGAACCACCTTCAAACTTCTAAGTTGCTTATATATATACGGTTGCATCTAGCGTTATAACTTTCTTCAAAGTGCATATTTTGAATCCAAACCTTGGTCAAATGTTCATCACATTGCGTCCTGTCGATTGAGGAAAATGAATTTGCTATCAGATTCTTGGTTTGGGCTCCAGTTTCGACCTAGCAGAGGTACATTTATCCGATTTTGACCAAAGTCGCGGAAAAAGTCTAAGTCGAAAACAACCATAAAATCAGTCCTTTTGCAATAACTTTCTTGAAAATGCATATTTCTGAACCAAACGTTCATCAAATGTACATTACAATGTGTTCTTTCGATTGAGTAATATGAATTTACTGTCAGATTCTTGGTTTGGCTCCCAGACAGTATCTTATAGAGGTCCGTTTAGCGAGTTTTGAACCACCTTCAAACTTCTAAGTTTCTTATATATATACGGTTGCATCTAGCGTTATAACTTTCTTCAAAATGCATATTTTGAATCCAAACCTTGGTCAAATGTTCATCACATTGCGTCCTGTCGATTGAGGAAAATGAATTTGCTATCAGATTCTTGGTTTGGGCTCCAGTTTCGACCTAGCAGAGGTACATTTATCCGATTTTGACCAAAGTCGCGGAAAAAGTCTAAGTCGAAAACAACCATAAAATCAGTCCTTTTGCAATAACTTTCTTGAAAATGCATATTTCTGAACCAAACTTTCATCAAATGTACATTACAATGTGTTCTTTCGATTGAGTAATATGAATTTACTGTCAGATTCTTGGTTTGGCTCCCAGACAGTAGCTTATAGAGGTCCGTTTAGCGAGTTTTGAACCACCTTCAAACTTCTAAGTTGCTTATATATATACGGTTGCATCTAGCGTTATAACTTTCTTCAAAATGCATATTTTGAATCCAAACCTTGGTCAAATGTTCATCACATTGCGTCCTGTCGATTGAGGAAAATGAATTTGCTATCAGATTCTTGGTTTGGGCTCCAGTTTCGAGCTAGCAGAGGTACATTTATCCGATTTTGACCAAAGTCGCGGAAAAAGTCCAAGTCGAAAACAACCATAAAATCAGTCCTTTTGCAATAACTTTCTTGAAAATGCATATTTCTGAACCAAACTTTCATCAAATGTACATTACAATGTGTTCTTTCGATTGAGTAATATGAATTTACTGTCAGATTCTTGGTTTGGCTCCCAGACAGTAGCTTATAGAGGTCCGTTTAGCGAGTTTTGAACCACCTTCAAACTTCTAAGTTGCTTATATATATACGGTTGCATCTAGCGTTATAACTTTCTTCAAAATGCATATTTTGAATCCAAACCTTGGTCAAATGTTCATCACATTGCGTCCTGTCGATTGAGGAAAATGAATTTGCTATCAGATTCTTGGTTTGGGCTCCAGTTTCGACCTAGCAGAGGTACATTTATCCGATTTTGACCAAAGTCGCGGAAAAAGTCTAGGTCGAAAACAACCATAAAATCAGTCCTTTTGTAATAACTTTCTTGAAAATGCATATTTCTGAACCAAACTTTCATCAAATGTACATTACAATGTGTTCTTTCGATTGAGTAATATGAATTTACTGTCAGATTCTTGGTTTGGCTCCCAGACAGTAGCTTATAGAGGTCCGTTTAGCGAGTTTTGAACCACCTTCAAACTTCTAAGTTGCTTATATATATACGGTTGCATCTAGCGTTATAACTTTCTTCAAAATGCATATTTTGAATCCAAACCTTGGTCAAATGTTCATCACATTGCGTCCTGTCGATTGAGGAAAATGAATTTGCTATCAGATTCTTGGTTTGGGCTCCAGTTTCGAGCTAGCAGAGGTACATTTATCCGATTTTGACCAAAGTCGCGGAAAAAGTCCAAGTCGAAAACAACCATAAAATCAGTCCTTTTGCAATAACTTTCTTGAAAATGCATATTTCTGAACCAAACTTTCATCAAATGTACATTACAATGTGTTCTTTCGATTGAGTAATATGAATTTACTGTCAGATTCTTGGTTTGGCTCCCAGACAGTAGCTTATAGAGGTCCGTTTAGCGAGTTTTGAACCACCTTCAAACTTCTAAGTTTCTTATATATATACGGTTGCATCTAGCGTTATAACTTTCTTCAAAATGCATATTTTGAATCCAAACCTTGGTCAAATGTTCATCACATTGCGTCCTGTCGATTGAGGAAAATGAATTTGCTATCAGATTCTTGGTTTGGGCTCCAGTTTCGAGCTAGCAGAGGTACATTTATCCGATTTTGACCAAAGTCGCGGAAAAAGTCTAAGTCGAAAACAACCATAAAATCAGTCCTTTTGCAATAACTTTCTTGAAAATGCATATTTCTGAACCAAACTTTCATCAAATGTACATTACAATGTGTTCTTTCGATTGAGTAATATGAATTTACTGTCAGATTCTTGGTTTGGCTCCCAGACAGTAGCTTATAGAGGTCCGTTTAGCGAGTTTTGAACCACCTTCAAACTTCTAAGTTGCTTATATATATACGGTTGCATCTAGCGTTATAACTTTCTTCAAAATGCATATTTTGAATCCAAACCTTGGTCAAATGTTCATCACATTGCGTCCTGTCGATTGAGGAAAATGAATTTGCTATCAGATTCTTGGTTTGGGCTCCAGTTTCGAGCTAGCAGAGGTACATTTATCCGATTTTGACCAAAGTCGCGGAAAAAGTCCAAGTCGAAAACAACCATAAAATCAGTCCTTTTGCAATAACTTTCTTGAAAATGCATATTTCTGAACCAAACTTTCATCAAATGTACATTACAATGTGTTCTTTCGATTGAGTAATATGAATTTACTGTCAGATTCTTGGTTTGGCTCCCAGACAGTAGCTTATAGAGGTCCGTTTAGCGAGTTTTGAACCACCTTCAAACTTCTAAGTTGCTTATATATATACGGTTGCATCTAGCGTTATAACTTTCTTCAAAATGCATATTTTGAATCCAAACCTTGGTCAAATGTTCATCACATTGCGTCCTGTCGATTGAGGAAAATGAATTTGCTATCAGATTCTTGGTTTGGGCTCCAGTTTCGACCTAGCAGAGGTACATTTATCCGATTTTGACCAAAGTCGCGGAAAAAGTCTAAGTCGAAAACAACCATAAAATCAGTCCTTTTGCAATAACTTTCTTGAAAATGCATATTTCTGAACCAAACTTTCATCAAATGTACATTACAATGTGTTCTTTCGATTGAGTAATATGAATTTACTGTCAGATTCTTGGTTTGGCTCCCAGACAGTAGCTTATAGAGGTCCGTTTAGCGAGTTTTGAACCACCTTCAAACTTCTAAGTTTCTTATATATATACGGTTGCATCTAGCGTTATAACTTTCTTCAAAATGCATATTTTGAATCCAAACCTTGGTCAAATGTTCATCACATTGCGTCCTGTCGATTGAGGAAAATGAATTTGCTATCAGATTCTTGGTTTGGGCTCCAGTTTCGAGCTAGCAGAGGTACATTTATCCGATTTTGACCAAAGTCGCAGAAAAAGTCTAAGTCGAAAACAACCATAAAATCAGTCCTTTTGCAATAACTTTCTTGAAAATGCATATTTCTGAACCAAACTTTCATCAAATGTACATTACAATGTGTTCTTTCGATTGAGTAATATGAATTTACTGTCAGATTCTTGGTTTGGCTCCCAGACAGTAGCTTATAGAGGTCCGTTTAGCGAGTTTTGAACCACCTTCAAACTTCTAAGTTGCTTATATATATACGGTTGCATCTAGCGTTATAACTTTCTTCAAAATGCATATTTTGAATCCAAACCTTGGTCAAATGTTCATCACATTGCGTCCTGTCGATTGAGGAAAATGAATTTGCTATCAGATTCTTGGTTTGGGCTCCAGTTTCGAGCTAGCAGAGGTACATTTATCCGATTTTGACCAAAGTCGCGGAAAAAGTCTAAGTCGAAAACAACCATAAAATCAGTCCTTTTGCAATAACTTTCTTGAAAATGCATATTTCTGAACCAAACTTTCATCAAATGTACATTACAATGTGTTCTTTCGATAAAGTAATATGAATTTACTGTCAGATTCTTGGTTTGGCTCCCAGACAGTAGCTTATAGAGGTCCGTTTAGCGAGTTTTGAACCACCTTCAAACTTCTAAGTTGCTTATATATATACGGTTGCATCTAGCGTTATAACTTTCTTCAAAATGCATATTTTGAATCCAAACCTTGGTCAAATGTTCATCACATTGCGTCCTGTCGATTGAGGAAAATGAATTTGCTATCAGATTCTTGGTTTAGGCTCCAGTTTCGACTTAGCAGAGGTACATTTATCCGATTTTGACCAAAGTCGCGGAAAAAGTCTAAGTTGAAAACAACCATAAAATCAGTCCTTTTGCAATAACTTTCTTGAAAATGCATATTTCTGAACCAAACTTTCATCAAATGTACATTACAATGTGTTCTTTCGATTGAGTAATATGAATTTACTGTCAGATTCTTGGTTTGGCTCCCAGACAGTAGCTTATAGAGGTCCGTTTAGCGAGTTTTGAACCACCTTCAAACTTCTAAGTTGCTTATATATATACGGTTGCATCTAGCGTTATAACTTTCTTCAAAATGCATATTTTGAATCCAAACCTTGGTCAAATGTTCATCACATTGCGTCCTGTCGATTGAGGAAAATGAATTTGCTATCAGATTCTTGGTTTGGGCTCCAGTTTCGACCTAGCAGAGGTACATTTATCCGATTTTGACCAAAGTCGCGGAAAAAGTCCAAGTCGAAAACAACCATAAAATCAGTCCTTTTGCAATAACTTTCTTGAAAATGCATATTTCTGAACCAAACTTTCATCAAATGTACATTACAATGTGTTCTTTCGATTGAGTAATATGAATTTACTGTCAGATTCTTGGTTTGGCTCCCAGACAGTAGCTTATAGAGGTCCGTTTAGCGAGTTTTGAACCACCTTCAAACTTCTAAGTTGCTTATATATATACGGTTGCATCTAGCGTTATAACTTTCTTCAAAATGCATATTTTGAATCCAAACCTTGGTCAAATGTTCATCACATTGCGTCCTGTCGATTGAGGAAAATGAATTTGCTATCAGATTCTTGGTTTGGGCTCCAGTTTCGAGCTAGCAGAGGTACATTTATCCGATTTTGACCAAAGTCGCGGAAAAAGTCCAAGTCGAAAACAACCATAAAATCAGTCCTTTTGCAATAACTTTCTTGAAAATGCATATTTCTGAACCAAACTTTCATCAAATGTACATTACAATGTGTTCTTTCGATTGAGTAATATGAATTTACTGTCAGATTCTTGGTTTGGCTCCCAGACAGTAGCTTATAGAGGTCCGTTTAGCGAGTTTTGAACCACCTTCAAACTTCTAAGTTGCTTATATATATACGGTTGCATCTAGCGTTATAACTTTCTTCAAAATGCATATTTTGAATCCAAACCTTGGTCAAATGTTCATCACATTGCGTCCTGTCGATTGAGGAAAATGAATTTGCTATCAGATTCTTGGTTTGGGCTCCAGTTTCGAGCTAGCAGAGGTACATTTATCCGATTTTGACCAAAGTCGCGGAAAAAGTCTAAGTCGAAAACAACCATAAAATCAGTCCTTTTGCAATAACTTTCTTGAAAATGCATATTTCTGAACCAAACTTTCATCAAATGTACATTACAATGTGTTCTTTCGATTGAGTAATATGAATTTACTGTCAGATTCTTGGTTTGGCTCCCAGACAGTAGCTTATAGAGGTCCGTTTAGCGAGTTTTGAACCACCTTCAAACTTCTAAGTTGCTTATATATATACGGTTGCATCTAGCGTTATAACTTTCTTCAAAATGCATATTTTGAATCCAAACCTTGGTCAAATGTTCATCACATTGCGTCCTGTCGATTGAGGAAAATGAATTTGCTATCAGATTCTTGGTTTGGGCTCCAGTTTCGACCTAGCAGAGGTACATTTATCCGATTTTGACCAAAGTCGCGGAAAAAGTCTAAGTCGAAAACAACCATAAAATCAGTCCTTTTGCAATAACTTTCTTGAAAATGCATATTTCTGAACCAAACTTTCATCAAATGTACATTACAATGTGTTCTTTCGATTAAGTAATATGAATTTACTGTCAGATTCTTGGTTTGGCTCCCAGACAGTAGCTTATAGAGGTCCGTTTAGCGAGTTTTGAACCACCTTCAAACTTCTAAGTTGCTTATATATATACGGTTGCATCTAGCGTTATAACTTTCTTCAAAATGCATATTTTGAATCCAAACCTTGGTCAAATGTTCATCACATTGCGTCCTGTCGATTGAGGAAAATGAATTTGCTATCAGATTCTTGGTTTAGGCTCCAGTTTCGACTTAGCAGAGGTACATTTATCCGATTTTGACCAAAGTCGCGGAAAAAGTCTAAGTTGAAAACAACCATAAAATCAGTCCTTTTGCAATAACTTTCTTGAAAATGCATATTTCTGAACCAAACTTTCATCAAATGTACATTACAATGTGTTCTTTCGATTGAGTAATATGAATTTACTGTCAGATTCTTGGTTTGGCTCCCAGACAGTAGCTTATAGAGGTCCGTTTAGCGAGTTTTGAACCACCTTCAAACTTCTAAGTTGCTTATATATATACGGTTGCATCTAGCGTTATAACTTTCTTCAAAATGCATATTTTGAATCCAAACCTTGGTCAAATGTTCATCACATTGCGTCCTGTCGATTGAGGAAAATGAATTTGCTATCAGATTCTTGGTTTGGGCTCCAGTTTCGACCTAGCAGAGGTACATTTATCCGATTTTGACCAAAGTCGCGGAAAAAGTCCAAGTCGAAAACAACCATAAAATCAGTCCTTTTGCAATAACTTTCTTGAAAATGCATATTTCTGAACCAAACTTTCATCAAATGTACATTACAATGTGTTCTTTCGATTGAGTAATATGAATTTACTGTCAGATTCTTGGTTTGGCTCCCAGACAGTAGCTTATAGAGGTCCGTTTAGCGAGTTTTGAACCACCTTCAAACTTCTAAGTTGCTTATATATATACGGTTGCATCTAGCGTTATAACTTTCTTCAAAATGCATATTTTGAATCCAAACCTTGGTCAAATGTTCATCACATTGCGTCCTGTCGATTGAGGAAAATGAATTTGCTATCAGATTCTTGGTTTAGGCTCCAGTTTCGACTTAGCAGAGGTACATTTATCCGATTTTGACCAAAGTCGCGGAAAAAGTCTAAGTCGAAAACAACCATAAAATCAGTCCTTTTGCAATAACTTTCTTGAAAATGCATATTTCTGAACCAAACTTTCATCAAATGTACATTACAATGTGTTCTTTCGATTGAGTAATATGAATTTACTGTCAGATTCTTGGTTTGGCTCCCAGACAGTAGCTTATAGAGGTCCGTTTAGCGAGTTTTGAACCACCTTCAAACTTCTAAGTTGCTTATATATATACGGTTGCATCTAGCGTTATAACTTTCTTCAAAATGCATATTTTGAATCCAAACCTTGGTCAAATGTTCATCACATTGCGTCCTGTCGATTGAGGAAAATGAATTTGCTATCAGATTCTTGGTTTGGGCTCCAGTTTCGACCTAGCAGAGGTACATTTATCCGATTTTGACCAAAGTCGCGGAAAAAGTCCAAGTCGAAAACAACCATAAAATCAGTCCTTTTGCAATAACTTTCTTGAAAATGCATATTTCTGAACCAAACTTTCATCAAATGTACATTACAATGTGTTCTTTCGATTGAGTAATATGAATTTACTGTCAGATTCTTGGTTTGGCTCCCAGACAGTAGCTTATAGAGGTCCGTTTAGCGAGTTTTGAACCACCTTCAAACTTCTAAGTTGCTTATATATATACGGTTGCATCTAGCGTTATAACTTTCTTCAAAATGCATATTTTGAATCCAAACCTTGGTCAAATGTTCATCACATTGCGTCCTGTCGATTGAGGAAAATGAATTTGCTATCAGATTCTTGGTTTAGGCTCCAGTTTCGACTTAGCAGAGGTACATTTATCCGATTTTGACCAAAGTCGCGGAAAAAGTCTAAGTTGAAAACAACCATAAAATCAGTCCTTTTGCAATAACTTTCTTGAAAATGCATATTTCTGAACCAAACTTTCATCAAATGTACATTACAATGTGTTCTTTCGATTGAGTAATATGAATTTACTGTCAGATTCTTGGTTTGGCTCCCAGACAGTAGCTTATAGAGGTCCGTTTAGCGAGTTTTGAACCACCTTCAAACTTCTAAGTTGCTTATATATATACGGTTGCATCTAGCGTTATAACTTTCTTCAAAATGCATATTTTGAATCCAAACCTTGGTCAAATGTTCATCACATTGCGTCCTGTCGATTGAGGAAAATGAATTTGCTATCAGATTCTTGGTTTGGGCTCCAGTTTCGACCTAGCAGAGGTACATTTATCCGATTTTGACCAAAGTCGCGGAAAAAGTCCAAGTCGAAAACAACCATAAAATCAGTCCTTTTGCAATAACTTTCTTGAAAATGCATATTTCTGAACCAAACTTTCATCAAATGTACATTACAATGTGTTCTTTCGATTGAGTAATATGAATTTACTGTCAGATTCTTGGTTTGGCTCCCAGACAGTAGCTTATAGAGGTCCGTTTAGCGAGTTTTGAACCACCTTCAAACTTCTAAAAGTTGCTTATATATATACGGTTGCATCTAGCGTTATAACTTTCTTCAAAATGCATATTTTGAATCCAAACCTTGGTCAAATGTTCATCACATTGCGTCCTGTCGATTGAGGAAAATGAATTTGCTATCAGATTCTTGGTTTGGGCTCCAGTTTCGACCTAGCAGAGGTACATTTATCCGATTTTGACCAAAGTCGCGGAAAAAGTCTAAGTCGAAAACAACCATAAAAATCAGTCCTTTTGCAATAACTTTCTTGAAAATGCATATTTCTGAACCAAACTTTCATCAAATGTACATTACAATGTGTTCTTTCGATTGAGTAATATGAATTTACTGTCAGATTCTTGGTTTGGCTCCCAGACAGTAGCTTATAGAGTCCGTTTAGCGAGTTTTGAACCACCTTCAAACTTCTAAGTTGCTTGTATATATACGGTTGCATCTAGCGTTATAACTTTCTTCAAAATGCATATTTTGAATCCAAACCTTGGTCAAATGTTCATCACATTGCGTCCTGTCGATTGAGGAAAATGAATTTGCTATCAGATTCTTGGTTTGGGCTCCAGTTTCGACCTAGCAGAGGTACATTTATCCGATTTTGACCAAAGTCGCGGAAAAAGTCTAAGTCGAAAACAACCATAAAATCGGTCCTTTTGCAATAACTTTCTTGAAAATGCATATTTCTGAACCAAACTTTCATCAAATGTACATTACAATGTGTTCTTTCGATTGAGTAATATGAATTTACTGTCAGATTCTTGGTTTGGCTCCCAGACAGTAGCTTATAGAGGTCCGTTTAGCGAGTTTTGAACCACCTTCAAACTTCTAAGTTGCTTATATATATACGGTTGCATCTAGCGTTATAACTTTCTTCAAAATGCATATTTTGAATCCAAACCTTGGTCAAATGTTCATCACATTGCGTCCTGTCGATTGAGGAAAATGAATTTGCTATCAGATTCTTGGTTTGGGCTCCAGTTTCGACCTAGCAGAGGTACATTTATCCGATTTTGACCAAAGTCGCGGAAAAGTCTAAGTCGAAAACAACCATAAAAATCAGTCCTTTTGCAATAACTTTCTTGAAAATGCATATTTCTGAACCAAACTTTCATCAAATGTACATTACAATGTGTTCTTTCGATTGAGTAATATGAATTTACTGTCAGATTCTTGGTTTGGCTCCCAGACAGTAGCTTATAGAGGTCCGTTTAGCGAGTTTTGAACCACCTTCAAACTTCTAAGTTGCTTGTATATATACGGTTGCATCTAGCGTTATAACTTTCTTCAAAATGCATATTTTGAATCCAAACCTTGGTCAAATGTTCATCACATTGCGTCCTGTCGATTGAGGAAAATGAATTTGCTATCAGATTCTTGGTTTGGGCTCCAGTTTCGACCTAGCAGAGGTACATTTATCCGATTTTGACCAAAGTCGCGGAAAAAGTCTAAGTCGAAAACAACCATAAAATCAGTCCTTTTGCAATAACTTTCTTGAAAATGCATATTTCTGAACCAAACTTTCATCAAATGTACATTACAATGTGTTCTTTCGATTGAGTAATATGAATTTACTGTCAGATTCTTGGTTTGGCTCCCAGACAGTAGCTTATAGAGGTCCGTTTAGCGAGTTTTGAACCACCTTCAAACTTCTAAGTTGCTTATATATATACGGTTGCATCTAGCGTTATAACTTTCTTCAAAATGCATATTTTGAATCCAAACCTTGGTCAAATGTTCATCACATTGCGTCCTGTCGATTGAGGAAAATGAATTTGCTATCAGATTCTTGGTTTGGGCTCCAGTTTCGACCTAGCAGAGGTACATTTATCCGATTTTGACCAAAGTCGCGGAAAAAGTCTAAGTCGAAAACAACCATAAAATCAGTCCTTTTGCAATAACTTTCTTGAAAATGCATATTTCTGAACCAAACTTTCATCAAATGTACATTACAATGTGTTCTTTCGATTGAGTAATATGAATTTACTGTCAGATTCTTGGTTTGGCTCCCAGACAGTAGCTTATAGAGGTCCGTTTAGCGAGTTTTGAACCACCTTCAAACTTCTAAGTTGCTTATATATATACGGTTGCATCTAGCGTTATAACTTTCTTCAAAATGCATATTTTGAATCCAAACCTTGGTCAAATGTTCATCACATTGCGTCCTGTCGATTGAGGAAAATGAATTTGCTATCAGATTCTTGGTTTGGGCTCCAGTTTCGACTTAGCAGAGGTACATTTATCCGATTTTGACCAAAGTCGCGGAAAAAGTCTAAGTCGAAAACAACCATAAAATCAGTCCTTTTGCAATAACTTTCTTGAAAATGCATATTTCTGAACCAAACTTTCATCAAATGTACATTACAATGTGTTCTTTCGATTGAGTAATATGAATTTACTGTCAGATTCTTGGTTTGGCTCCCAGACAGTAGCTTATAGAGGTCCGTTTAGCGAGTTTTGAACCACCTTCAAACTTCTAAGTTGCTTATATATATACGGTTGCATCTAGCGTTATAACTTTCTTCAAAATGCATATTTTGAATCCAAACCTTGGTCAAATGTTCATCACATTGCGTCCTGTCGATTGAGGAAAATGAATTTGCTATCAGATTCTTGGTTTGGGCTCCAGTTTCGACCTAGCAGAGGTACATTTATCCGATTTTGACCAAAGTCGCGGAAAAAGTCTAAGTCGAAAACAACCATAAAATCAGTCCTTTTGCAATAACTTTCTTGAAAATGCATATTTCTGAACCAAACTTTCATCAAATGTACATTACAATGTGTTCTTTCGATTGAGTAATATGAATTTACTGTCAGATTCTTGGTTTGGCTCCCAGACAGTAGCTTATAGAGGTCCGTTTAGCGAGTTTTGAACCACCTTCAAACTTCTAAGTTGCTTATATATATACGGTTGCATCTAGCGTTATAACTTTCTTCAAAATGCATATTTTGAATCCAAACCTTGGTCAAATGTTCATCACATTGCGTCCTGTCGATTGAGGAAAATGAATTTGCTATCAGATTCTTGGTTTGGGCTCCAGTTTCGACCTAGCAGAGGTACATTTATCCGATTTTGACCAAAGTCGCGGAAAAAGTCTAAGTCGAAAACAACCATAAAATCAGTCCTTTTGCAATAACTTTCTTGAAAATGCATATTTCTGAACCAAACTTTCATCAAATGTACATTACAATGTGTTCTTTCGATTGAGTAATATGAATTTACTGTCAGATTCTTGGTTTGGCTCCCAGACAGTAGCTTATAGAGGTCCGTTTAGCGAGTTTTGAACCACCTTCAAACTTCTAAGTTGCTTATATATATACGGTTGCATCTAGCGTTATAACTTTCTTCAAAATGCATATTTTGAATCCAAACCTTGGTCAAATGTTCATCACATTGCGTCCTGTCGATTGAGGAAAATGAATTTGCTATCAGATTCTTGGTTTGGGCTCCAGTTTCGACTTAGCAGAGGTACATTTATCCGATTTTGACCAAAGTCGCGGAAAAAGTCTAAGTCGAAAACAACCATAAAATCAGTCCTTTTGCAATAACTTTCTTGAAAATGCATATTTCTGAACCAAACTTTCATCAAATGTACATTACAATGTGTTCTTTCGATTGAGTAATATGAATTTACTGTCAGATTCTTGGTTTGGCTCCCAGACAGTAGCTTATAGAGGTCCGTTTAGCGAGTTTTGAACCACCTTCAAACTTCTAAGTTGCTTATATATATACGGTTGCATCTAGCGTTATAACTTTCTTCAAAATGAATATTTTGAATCCAAACCTTGGTCAAATGTTCATCACATTGCGTCCTGTCGATTGAGGAAAATGAATTTGCTATCAGATTCTTGGTTTGGGCTCCAGTTTCGACCTAGCAGAGGTACATTTATCCGATTTTGACCAAAGTCGCGGAAAAAGTCTAAGTCGAAAACAACCATAAAATCAGTCCTTTTGCAATAACTTTCTTGAAAATGCATATTTCTGAACCAAACTTTCATCAAATGTACATTACAATGTGTTCTTTCGATTGAGTAATATGAATTTACTGTCAGATTCTTGGTTTGGCTCCCAGACAGTAGCTTATAGAGGTCCGTTTAGCGAGTTTTGAACCACCTTCAAACTTCTAAGTTGCTTATATATATACGGTTGCATCTAGCGTTATAACTTTCTTCAAAATGCATATTTTGAATCCAAACCTTGGTCAAATGTTCATCACATTGCGTCCTGTCGATTGAGGAAAATGAATTTGCTATCAGATTCTTGGTTTGGGCTCCAGTTTCGACCTAGCAGAGGTACATTTATCCGATTTTGACCAAAGTCGCGGAAAAAGTCTAAGTCGAAAACAACCATAAAAATCAGTCCTTTTGCAATAACTTTCTTGAAAATGCATATTTCTGAACCAAACTTTCATCAAATGTACATTACAATGTGTTCTTTCGATTGAGTAATATGAATTTACTGTCAGATTCTTGGTTTGGCTCCCAGACAGTAGCTTATAGAGGTCCGTTTAGCGAGTTTTGAACCACCTTCAAACTTCTAAGTTGCTTGTATATATACGGTTGCATCTAGCGTTATAACTTTCTTCAAAATGCATATTTTGAATCCAAACCTTGGTCAAATGTTCATCACATTGCGTCCTGTCGATTGAGGAAAATGAATTTGCTATCAGATTCTTGGTTTGGGCTCCAGTTTCGACCTAGCAGAGGTACATTTATCCGATTTTGACCAAAGTCGCGGAAAAAGTCTAAGTCGAAAACAACCATAAAATCGGTCCTTTTGCAATAACTTTCTTGAAAATGCATATTTCTGAACCAAACTTTCATCAAATGTACATTACAATGTGTTCTTTCGATTGAGTAATATGAATTTACTGTCAGATTCTTGGTTTGGCTCCCAGACAGTAGCTTATAGAGGTCCGTTTAGCGAGTTTTGAACCACCTTCAAACTTCTAAGTTGCTTATATATATACGGTTGCATCTAGCGTTATAACTTTCTTCAAAATGCATATTTTGAATCCAAACCTTGGTCAAATGTTCATCACATTGCGTCCTGTCGATTGAGGAAAATGAATTTGCTATCAGATTCTTGGTTTGGGCTCCAGTTTCGACCTAGCAGAGGTACATTTATCCGATTTTGACCAAAGTCGCGGAAAAGTCTAAGTCGAAAACAACCATAAAATCAGTCCTTTTGCAATAACTTTCTTGAAAATGCATATTTCTGAACCAAACTTTCATCAAATGTACATTACAATGTGTTCTTTCGATTGAGTAATATGAATTTACTGTCAGATTCTTGGTTTGGCTCCCAGACAGTAGCTTATAGAGGTCCGTTTAGCGAGTTTTGAACCACCTTCAAACTTCTAAGTTGCTTGTATATATACGGTTGCATCTAGCGTTATAACTTTCTTCAAAATGCATATTTTGAATCCAAACCTTGGTCAAATGTTCATCACATTGCGTCCTGTCGATTGAGGAAAATGAATTTGCTATCAGATTCTTGGTTTGGGCTCCAGTTTCGACCTAGCAGAGGTACATTTATCCGATTTTGACCAAAGTCGCGGAAAAAGTCTAAGTCGAAAACAACCATAAAATCAGTCCTTTTGCAATAACTTTCTTGAAAATGCATATTTCTGAACCAAACTTTCATCAAATGTACATTACAATGTGTTCTTTCGATTGAGTAATATGAATTTACTGTCAGATTCTTGGTTTGGCTCCCAGACAGTAGCTTATAGAGGTCCGTTTAGCGAGTTTTGAACCACCTTCAAACTTCTAAGTTGCTTATATATATACGGTTGCATCTAGCGTTATAACTTTCTTCAAAATGCATATTTTGAATCCAAACCTTGGTCAAATGTTCATCACATTGCGTCCTGTCGATTGAGGAAAATGAATTTGCTATCAGATTCTTGGTTTGGGCTCCAGTTTCGACTTAGCAGAGGTACATTTATCCGATTTTGACCAAAGTCGCGGAAAAAGTCTAAGTCGAAAACAACCATAAAATCAGTCCTTTTGCAATAACTTTCTTGAAAATGCATATTTCTGAACCAAACTTTCATCAAATGTACATTACAATGTGTTCTTTCGATTGAGTAATATGAATTTACTGTCAGATTCTTGGTTTGGCTCCCAGACAGTAGCTTATAGAGGTCCGTTTAGCGAGTTTTGAACCACCTTCAAACTTCTAAGTTGCTTATATATATACGGTTGCATCTAGCGTTATAACTTTCTTCAAAATGCATATTTTGAATCCAAACCTTGGTCAAATGTTCATCACATTGCGTCCTGTCGATTGAGGAAAATGAATTTGCTATCAGATTCTTGGTTTGGGCTCCAGTTTCGACTTAGCAGAGGTACATTTATCCGATTTTGACCAAAGTCGCGGAAAAAGTCTAAGTCGAAAACAACCATAAAATCAGTCCTTTTGCAATAACTTTCTTGAAAATGCATATTTCTGAACCAAACTTTCATCAAATGTACATTACAATGTGTTCTTTCGATTGAGTAATATGAATTTACTGTCAGATTCTTGGTTTGGCTCCCAGACAGTAGCTGATAGAGGTCCGTTTAGCGAGTTTTGAACCACCTTCAAACTTCTAAGTTGCTTATATATATACGGTTGCATCTAGCGTTATAACTTTCTTCAAAATGCATATTTTGAATCCAAACCTTGGTCAAATGTTCATCACATTGCGTCCTGTCGATTGAGGAAAATGAATTTGCTATCAGATTCTTGGTTTGGGCTCCAGTTTCGACTTAGCAGAGGTACATTTATCCGATTTTGACCAAAGTCGCGGAAAAAGTCTAAGTCGAAAACAACCATAAAATCAGTCCTTTTGCAATAACTTTCTTGAAAATGCATATTTCTGAACCAAACTTTCATCAAATGTACATTACAATGTGTTCTTTCGATTGAGTAATATGAATTTACTGTCAGATTCTTGGTTTGGCTCCCAGACAGTAGCTTATAGAGGTCCGTTTAGCGAGTTTTGAACCACCTTCAAACTTCTAAGTTGCTTATATATATACGGTTGCATCTAGCGTTATAACTTTCTTCAAAATGCATATTTTGAATCCAAACCTTGGTCAAATGTTCATCACATTGCGTCCTGTCGATTGAGGAAAATGAATTTGCTATCAGATTCTTGGTTTGGGCTCCAGTTTCGACCTAGCAGAGGTACATTTATCCGATTTTGACCAAAGTCGCGGAAAAAGTCTAAGTCGAAAACAACCATAAAATCAGTCCTTTTGCAATAACTTTCTTGAAAATGCATATTTCTGAACCAAACTTTCATCAAATGTACATTACAATGTGTTCTTTCGATTGAGTAATATGAATTTACTGTCAGATTCTTGGTTTGGCTCCCAGACAGTAGCTTATAGAGGTCCGTTTAGCGAGTTTTGAACCACCTTCAAACTTCTAAGTTGCTTATATATATACGGTTGCATCTAGCGTTATAACTTTCTTCAAAATGCATATTTTGAATCCAAACCTTGGTCAAATGTTCATCACATTGCGTCCTGTCGATTGAGGAAAATGAATTTGCTATCAGATTCTTGGTTTGGGCTCCAGTTTCGACCTAGCAGAGGTACATTTATCCGATTTTGACCAAAGTCGCGGAAAAAGTCTAAGTCGAAAACAACCATAAAAATCAGTCCTTTTGCAATAACTTTCTTTAAAATGCATATTTCTGAACCAAACTTTCATCAAATGTACATTACAATGTGTTCTTTCGATTGAGTAATATGAATTTACTGTCAGATTCTTGGTTTGGCTCCCAGACAGTAGCTTATAGAGGTCCGTTTAGCGAGTTTTGAACCACCTTCAAACTTCTAAGTTGCTTGTATATATACGGTTGCATCTAGCGTTATAACTTTCTTCAAAATGCATATTTTGAATCCAAACCTTGGTCAAATGTTCATCACATTGCGTCCTGTCGATTGAGGAAAATGAATTTGCTATCAGATTCTTGGTTTGGGCTCCAGTTTCGACCTAGCAGAGGTACATTTATCCGATTTTGACCAAAGTCGCGGAAAAGTCTAAGTCGAAAACAACCATAAAATCAGTCCTTTTGCAATAACTTTCTTGAAAATGCATATTTCTGAACCAAACTTTCATCAAATGTACATTACAATGTGTTCTTTCGATTGAGTAATATGAATTTACTGTCAGATTCTTGGTTTGGCTCCCAGACAGTAGCTTATAGAGGTCCGTTTAGCGAGTTTTGAACCACCTTCAAACTTCTAAGTTGCTTATATATATACGGTTGCATCTAGCGTTATAACTTTCTTCAAAATGCATATTTTGAATCCAAACCTTGGTCAAATGTTCATCACATTGCGTCCTGTCGATTGAGGAAAATGAATTTGCTATCAGATTCTTGGTTTGGGCTCCAGTTTCGACCTAGCAGAGGTACATTTATCCGATTTTGACCAAAGTCGCGGAAAAAGTCTAAGTCGAAAACAACCATAAAATCAGTCCTTTTGCAATAACTTTCTTGAAAATGCATATTTCTGAACCAAACTTTCATCAAATGTACATTACAATGTGTTCTTTCGATTGAGTAATATGAATTTACTGTCAGATTCTTGGTTTGGCTCCCAGACAGTAGCTTATAGAGGTCCGTTTAGCGAGTTTTGAACCACCTTCAAACTTCTAAGTTGCTTATATATATACGGTTGCATCTAGCGTTATAACTTTCTTCAAAATGCATATTTTGAATCCAAACCTTGGTCAAATGTTCATCACATTGCGTCCTGTCGATTGAGGAAAATGAATTTGCTATCAGATTCTTGGTTTGGGCTCCAGTTTCGACCTAGCAGAGGTACATTTATCCGATTTTGACCAAAGTCGCGGAAAAAGTCTAAGTCGAAAACAACCATAAAATCAGTCCTTTTGCAATAACTTTCTTGAAAATGCATATTTCTGAACCAAACTTTCATCAAATGTACATTACAATGTGTTCTTTCGATTGAGTAATATGAATTTACTGTCAGATTCTTGGTTTGGCTCCCAGACAGTAGCTTATAGAGGTCCGTTTAGCGAGTTTTGAACCACCTTCAAACTTCTAAGTTGCTTATATATATACGGTTGCATCTAGCGTTATAACTTTCTTCAAAATGAATATTTTGAATCCAAACCTTGGTCAAATGTTCATCACATTGCGTCCTGTCGATTGAGGAAAATGAATTTGCTATCAGATTCTTGGTTTGGGCTCCAGTTTCGACCTAGCAGAGGTACATTTATCCGATTTTGACCAAAGTCGCGGAAAAAGTCTAAGTCGAAAACAACCATAAAATCAGTCCTTTTGCAATAACTTTCTTGAAAATGCATATTTCTGAACCAAACTTTCATCAAATGTACATTACAATGTGTTCTTTCGATTGAGTAATATGAATTTACTGTCAGATTCTTGGTTTGGCTCCCAGACAGTAGCTTATAGAGGTCCGTTTAGCGAGTTTTGAACCACCTTCAAACTTCTAAGTTGCTTGTATATATACGGTTGCATCTAGCGTTATAACTTTCTTCAAAATGCATATTTTGAATCCAAACCTTGGTCAAATGTTCATCACATTGCGTCCTGTCGATTGAGGAAAATGAATTTGCTATCAGATTCTTGGTTTGGGCTCCAGTTTCGACCTAGCAGAGGTACATTTATCCGATTTTGACCAAAGTCGCGGAAAAAGTCTAAGTCGAAAACAACCATAAAAATCAGTCCTTTTGCAATAACTTTCTTGAAAATGCATATTTCTGAACCAAACTTTCATCAAATGTACATTACAATGTGTTCTTTCGATTGAGTAATATGAATTTACTGTCAGATTCTTGGTTTGGCTCCCAGACAGTAGCTTATAGAGGTCCGTTTAGCGAGTTTTGAACCACCTTCAAACTTCTAAGTTGCTTGTATATATACGGTTGCATCTAGCGTTATAACTTTCTTCAAAATGCATATTTTGAATCCAAACCTTGGTCAAATGTTCATCACATTGCGTCCTGTCGATTGAGGAAAATGAATTTGCTATCAGATTCTTGGTTTGGGCTCCAGTTTCGACCTAGCAGAGGTACATTTATCCGATTTTGACCAAAGTCGCGGAAAAAGTCTAAGTCGAAAACAACCATAAAATCAGTCCTTTTGCAATAACTTTCTTGAAAATGCATATTTCTGAACCAAACTTTCATCAAATGTACATTACAATGTGTTCTTTCGATTGAGTAATATGAATTTACTGTCAGATTCTTGGTTTGGCTCCCAGACAGTAGCTTATAGAGGTCCGTTTAGCGAGTTTTGAACCACCTTCAAACGTCTAAGTTGCTTATATATATACGGTTGCATCTAGCGTTATAACTTTCTTCAAAATGAATATTTTGAATCCAAACCTTGGTCAAATGTTCATCACATTGCGTCCTGTCGATTGAGGAAAATGAATTTGCTATCAGATTCTTGGTTTGGGCTCCAGTTTCGACCTAGCAGAGGTACATTTATCCGATTTTGACCAAAGTCGCGGAAAAAGTCTAAGTCGAAAACAACCATAAAATCAGTCCTTTTGCAATAACTTTCTTGAAAATGCATATTTCTGAACCAAACTTTCATCAAATGTACATTACAATGTGTTCTTTCGATTGAGTAATATGAATTTACTGTCAGATTCTTGGTTTGGCTCCCAGACAGTAGCTTATAGAGGTCCGTTTAGCGAGTTTTGAACCACCTTCAAACTTCTAAGTTGCTTATATATATACGGTTGCATCTAGCGTTATAACTTTCTTCAAAATGCATATTTTGAATCCAAACCTTGGTCAAATGTTCATCACATTGCGTCCTGTCGATTGAGGAAAATGAATTTGCTATCAGATTCTTGGTTTGGGCTCCAGTTTCGACCTAGCAGAGGTACATTTATCCGATTTTGACCAAAGTCGCGGAAAAAGTCTAAGTCGAAAACAACCATAAAATCAGTCCTTTTGCAATAACTTTCTTGAAAATGCATATTTCTGAACCAAACTTTCATCAAATGTACATTACAATGTGTTCTTTCGATTGAGTAATATGAATTTACTGTCAGATTCTTGGTTTGGCTCCCAGACAGTAGCTTATAGAGGTCCGTTTAGCGAGTTTTGAACCACCTTCAAACTTCTAAGTTGCTTATATATATACGGTTGCATCTAGCGTTATAACTTTCTTCAAAATGCATATTTTGAATCCAAACCTTGGTCAAATGTTCATCACATTGCGTCCTGTCGATTGAGGAAAATGAATTTGCTATCAGATTCTTGGTTTGGGCTCCAGTTTCGACCTAGCAGAGGTACATTTATCCGATTTTGACCAAAGTCGCGGAAAAAGTCTAAGTCGAAAACAACCATAAAATCAGTCCTTTTGCAATAACTTTCTTGAAAATGCATATTTCTGAACCAAACTTTCATCAAATGTACATTACAATGTGTTCTTTCGATTGAGTAATATGAATTTACTGTCAGATTCTTGGTTTGGCTCCCAGACAGTAGCTTATAGAGGTCCGTTTAGCGAGTTTTGAACCACCTTCAAACTTCTAAGTTGCTTATATATATACGGTTGCATCTAGCGTTATAACTTTCTTCAAAATGCATATTTTGAATCCAAACCTTAATCAAATGTTCATCACATTGCGTCCTGTCGATTGAGGAAAATGAATTTGCTATCAGATTCTTGGTTTGGGCTCCAGTTTCGACCTAGCAGAGGTACATTTATCCGATTTTGACCAAAGTCGCGGAAAAAGTCTAAGTCGAAAACAACCATAAAATCAGTCCTTTTGCAATAACTTTCTTGAAAATGCATATTTCTGAACCAAACTTTCATCAAATGTACATTACAATGTGTTCTTTCGATTGAGTAATATGAATTTACTGTCAGATTCTTGGTTTGGCTCCCAGACAGTAGCTTATAGAGGTCCGTTTAGCGAGTTTTGAACCACCTTCAAACTTCTAAGTTGCTTATATATATACGGTTGCATCTAGCGTTATAACTTTCTTCAAAATGCATATTTTGAATCCAAACCTTGGTCAAATGTTCATCACATTGCGTCCTGTCGATTGAGGAAAATGAATTTGCTATCAGATTCTTGGTTTGGGCTCCAGTTTCGACCTAGCAGAGGTACATTTATCCGATTTTGACCAAAGTCGCGGAAAAAGTCTAAGTCGAAAACAACCATAAAATCAGTCCTTTTGCAATAACTTTCTTGAAAATGCATATTTCTGAACCAAACTTTCATCAAATGTACATTACAATGTGTTCTTTCGATTGAGTAATATGAATTTACTGTCAGATTCTTGGTTTGGCTCCCAGACAGTAGCTTATAGAGGTCCGTTTAGCGAGTTTTGAACCACCTTCAAACTTCTAAGTTGCTTATATATATACGGTTGCATCTAGCGTTATAACTTTCTTCAAAATGCATATTTTGAATCCAAACCTTGGTCAAATGTTCATCACATTGCGTCCTGTCGATTGAGGAAAATGAATTTGCTATCAGATTCTTGGTTTGGGCTCCAGTTTCGACCTAGCAGAGGTACATTTATCCGATTTTGACCAAAGTCGCGGAAAAGTCTAAGTCGAAAACAACCATAAAATCAGTCCTTTTGCAATAACTTTCTTGAAAATGCATATTTCTGAACCAAACTTTCATCAAATGTACATTACAATGTGTTCTTTCGATTGAGTAATATGAATTTACTGTCAGATTCTTGGTTTGGCTCCCAGACAGTAGCTTATAGAGGTCCGTTTAGCGAGTTTTGAACCACCTTCAAACTTCTAAGTTGCTTATATATATACGGTTGCATCTAGCGTTATAACTTTCTTCAAAATGCATATTTTGAATCCAAACCTTGGTCAAATGTTCATCACATTGCGTCCTGTCGATTGAGGAAAATGAATTTGCTATCAGATTCTTGGTTTGGGCTCCAGTTTCGACCTAGCAGAGGTACATTTATCCGATTTTGACCAAAGTCGCGGAAAAAGTCTAAGTCGAAAACAACCATAAAATCAGTCCTTTTGCAATAACTTTCTTGAAAATGCATATTTCTGAACCAAACTTTCATCAAATGTACATTACAATGTGTTCTTTCGATTGAGTAATATGAATTTACTGTCAGATTCTTGGTTTGGCTCCCAGACAGTAGCTTATAGAGGTCCGTTTAGCGAGTTTTGAACCACCTTCAAACTTCTAAGTTGCTTATATATATACGGTTGCATCTAGCAATATAACTTTCTTCAAAATGCATATTTTGAATCCAAACCTTGGTCAAATGTTCATCACATTGCGTCCTGTCGATTGAGGAAAATGAATTTGCTATCAGATTCTTGGTTTGGGCTCCAGTTTCGACCTAGCAGAGGTACATTTATCCGATTTTGACCAAAGTCGCGGAAAAAGTCTAAGTCGAAAACAACCATAAAATCAGTCCTTTTGCAATAACTTTCTTGAAAATGCATATTTCTGAACCAAACTTTCATCAAATGTACATTACAATGTGTTCTTTCGATTGAGTAATATGAATTTACTGTCAGATTCTTGGTTTGGCTCCCAGACAGTAGCTTATAGAGGTCCGTTTAGCGAGTTTTGAACCACCTTCAAACTTCTAAGTTGCTTATATATATACGGTTGCATCTAGCGTTATAACTTTCTTCAAAATGCATATTTTGAATCCAAACCTTGGTCAAATGTTCATCACATTGCGTCCTGTCGATTGAGGAAAATGAATTTGCTATCAGATTCTTGGTTTGGGCTCCAGTTTCGACCTAGCAGAGGTACATTTATCCGATTTTGACCAAAGTCGCGGAAAAAGTCTAAGTCGAAAACAACCATAAAATCAGTCCTTTTGCAATAACTTTCTTGAAAATGCATATTTCTGAACCAAACTTTCATCAAATGTACATTACAATGTGTTCTTTCGATTGAGTAATATGAATTTACTGTCAGATTCTTGGTTTGGCTCCCAGACAGTAGCTTATAGAGGTCCGTTTAGCGAGTTTTGAACCACCTTCAAACTTCTAAGTTGCTTATATATATACGGTTGCATCTAGCGTTATAACTTTCTTCAAAATGCATATTTTGAATCCAAACCTTGGTCAAATGTTCATCACATTGCGTCCTGTCGATTGAGGAAAATGAATTTGCTATCAGATTCTTGGTTTGGGCTCCAGTTTCGACCTAGCAGAGGTACATTTATCCGATTTTGACCAAAGTCGCGGAAAAGTCTAAGTCGAAAACAACCATAAAATCAGTCCTTTTGCAATAACTTTCTTGAAAATGCATATTTCTGAACCAAACTTTCATCAAATGTACATTACAATGTGTTCTTTCGATTGAGTAATATGAATTTACTGTCAGATTCTTGGTTTGGCTCCCAGACAGTAGCTTATAGAGGTCCGTTTAGCGAGTTTTGAACCACCTTCAAACTTCTAAGTTGCTTGTATATATACGGTTGCATCTAGCGTTATAACTTTCTTCAAAATGCATATTTTGATTCCAAACCTTGGTCAAATGTTCATCACATTGCGTCCTGTCGATTGAGGAAAATGAATTTGCTATCAGATTCTTGGTTTGGGCTCCAGTTTCGACCTAGCAGAGGTACATTTATCCGATTTTGACCAAAGTCGCGGAAAAAGTCTAAGTCGAAAACAACCATAAAATCAGTCCTTTTGCAATAACTTTCTTGAAAATGCATATTTCTGAACCAAACTTTCATCAAATGTACATTACAATGTGTTCTTTCGATTGAGTAATATGAATTTACTGTCAGATTCTTGGTTTGGCTCCCAGACAGTAGCTTATAGAGGTCCGTTTAGCGAGTTTTGAACCACCTTCAAACTTCTAAGTTGCTTATATATATACGGTTGCATCTAGCGTTATAACTTTCTTCAAAATGCATATTTTGAATCCAAACCTTGGTCAAATGTTCATCACATTGCGTCCTGTCGATTGAGGAAAATGAATTTGCTATCAGATTCTTGGTTTGGGCTCCAGTTTCGACCTAGCAGAGGTACATTTATCCGATTTTGACCAAAGTCGCGGAAAAAGTCTAAGTCGAAAACAACCATAAAATCAGTCCTTTTGCAATAACCTTCTTGAAAATGCATATTTCTGAACCAAACTTTCATCAAATGTACATTACAATGTGTTCTTTCGATTGAGTAATATGAATTTACTGTCAGATTCTTGGTTTGGCTCCCAGACAGTAGCTTATAGAGGTCCGTTTAGCGAGTTTTGAACCACCTTCAAACTTCTAAGTTGCTTATATATATACGGTTGCATCTAGCGTTATAACTTTCTTCAAAATGCATATTTTGAATCCAAACCTTGGTCAAATGTTCATCACATTGCGTCCTGTCGATTGAGGAAAATGAATTTGCTATCAGATTCTTGGTTTGGGCTCCAGTTTCGACCTAGCAGAGGTACATTTATCCGATTTTGACCAAAGTCGCGGAAAAAGTCTAAGTCGAAAACAACCATAAAATCAGTCCTTTTGCAATAACTTTCTTGAAAATGCATATTTCTGAACCAAACTTTCATCAAATGTACATTACAATGTGTTCTTTCGATTGAGTAATATGAATTTACTGTCAGATTCTTGGTTTGGCTCCCAGACAGTAGCTTATAGAGGTCCGTTTAGCGAGTTTTGAACCACCTTCAAACTTCTAAGTTGCTTATATATATACGGTTGCATCTAGCAATATAACTTTCTTCAAAATGCATATTTTGAATCCAAACCTTGGTCAAATGTTCATCACATTGCGTCCTGTCGATTGAGGAAAATGAATTTGCTATCAGATTCTTGGTTTGGGCTCCAGTTTCGACCTAGCAGAGGTACATTTATCCGATTTTGACCAAAGTCGCGGAAAAAGTCTAAGTCGAAAACAACCATAAAATCAGTCCTTTTGCAATAACTTTCTTGAAAATGCATATTTCTGAACCAAACTTTCATCAAATGTACATTACAATGTGTTCTTTCGATTGAGTAATATGAATTTACTGTCAGATTCTTGGTTTGGCTCCCAGACAGTAGCTTATAGAGGTCCGTTTAGCGAGTTTTGAACCACCTTCAAACTTCTAAGTTGCTTATATATATACGGTTGCATCTAGCGTTATAACTTTCTTCAAAATGCATATTTTGAATCCAAACCTTGGTCAAATGTTCATCACATTGCGTCCTGTCGATTGAGGAAAATGAATTTGCTATCAGATTCTTGGTTTGGGCTCCAGTTTCGACCTAGCAGAGGTACATTTATCCGATTTTGACCAAAGTCGCGGAAAAAGTCTAAGTCGAAAACAACCATAAAATCAGTCCTTTTGCAATAACTTTCTTGAAAATGCATATTTCTGAACCAAACTTTCATCAAATGTACATTACAATGTGTTCTTTCGATTGAGTAATATGAATTTACTGTCAGATTCTTGGTTTGGCTCCCAGACAGTAGCTTATAGAGGTCCGTTTAGCGAGTTTTGAACCACCTTCAAACTTCTAAGTTGCTTATATATATACGGTTGCATCTAGCGTTATAACTTTCTTCAAAATGCATATTTTGAATCCAAACCTTGGTCAAATGTTCATCACATTGCGTCCTGTCGATTGAGGAAAATGAATTTGCTATCAGATTCTTGGTTTGGGCTCCAGTTTCGACCTAGCAGAGGTACATTTATCCGATTTTGACCAAAGTCTCGGAAAAGTCTAAGTCGAAAACAACCATAAAATCAGTCCTTTTGCAATAACTTTCTTGAAAATGCATATTTCTGAACCAAACTTTCATCAAATGTACATTACAATGTGTTCTTTCGATTGAGTAATATGAATTTACTGTCAGATTCTTGGTTTGGCTCCCAGACAGTAGCTTATAGAGGTCCGTTTAGCGAGTTTTGAACCACCTTCAAACTTCTAAGTTGCTTGTATATATACGGTTGCATCTAGCGTTATAACTTTCTTCAAAATGCATATTTTGATTCCAAACCTTGGTCAAATGTTCATCACATTGCGTCCTGTCGATTGAGGAAAATGAATTTGCTATCAGATTCTTGGTTTGGGCTCCAGTTTCGACCTAGCAGAGGTACATTTATCCGATTTTGACCAAAGTCGCGGAAAAAGTCTAAGTCGAAAACAACCATAAAATCAGTCCTTTTGCAATAACTTTCTTGAAAATGCATATTTCTGAACCAAACTTTCATCAAATGTACATTACAATGTGTTCTTTCGATTGAGTAATATGAATTTACTGTCAGATTCTTGGTTTGGCTCCCAGACAGTAGCTTATAGAGGTCCGTTTAGCGAGTTTTGAACCACCTTCAAACTTCTAAGTTGCTTATATATATACGGTTGCATCTAGCGTTATAACTTTCTTCAAAATGCATATTTTGAATCCAAACCTTGGTCAAATGTTCATCACATTGCGTCCTGTCGATTGAGGAAAATGAATTTGCTATCAGATTCTTGGTTTGGGCTCCAGTTTCGACCTAGCAGAGGTACATTTATCCGATTTTGACCAAAGTCGCGGAAAAAGTCTAAGTCGAAAACAACCATAAAATCAGTCCTTTTGCAATAACTTTCTTGAAAATGCATATTTCTGAACCAAACTTTCATCAAATGTACATTACAATGTGTTCTTTCGATTGAGTAATATGAATTTACTGTCAGATTCTTGGTTTGGCTCCCAGACAGTAGCTTATAGAGGTCCGTTTAGCGAGTTTTGAACCACCTTCAAACTTCTAAGTTGCTTATATATATACGGTTGCATCTAGCGTTATAACTTTCTTCAAAATGCATATTTTGAATCCAAACCTTGGTCAAATGTTCATCACATTGCGTCCTGTCGATTGAGGAAAATGAATTTGCTATCAGATTCTTGGTTTGGGCTCCAGTTTCGACCTAGCAGAGGTACATTTATCCGATTTTGACCAAAGTCGCGGAAAAAGTCTAAGTCGAAAACAACCATAAAATCAGTCCTTTTGCAATAACTTTCTTGAAAATGCATATTTCTGAACCAAACTTTCATCAAATGTACATTACAATGTGTTCTTTCGATTGAGTAATATGAATTTACTGTCAGATTCTTGGTTTGGCTCCCAGACAGTAGCTTATAGAGGTCCGTTTAGCGAGTTTTGAACCACCTTCAAACTTCTAAGTTGCTTATATATATACGGTTGCATCTAGCGTTATAACTTTCTTCAAAATGCATATTTTGAATCCAAACCTTGGTCAAATGTTCATCACATTGCGTCCTGTCGATTGAGGAAAATGAATTTGCTATCAGATTCTTGGTTTGGGCTCCAGTTTCGACTTAGCAGAGGTACATTTATCCGATTTTGACCAAAGTCGCGGAAAAAGTCTAAGTCGAAAACAACCATAAAATCAGTCCTTTTGCAATAACTTTCTTGAAAATGCATATTTCTGAACCAAACTTTCATCAAATGTACATTACAATGTGTTCTTTCGATTGAGTAATATGAATTTACTGTCAGATTCTTGGTTTGGCTCCCAGACAGTAGCTTATAGAGGTCCGTTTAGCGAGTTTTGAACCACCTTCAAACTTCTAAGTTGCTTATATATATACGGTTGCATCTAGCGTTATAACTTTCTTCAAAATGCATATTTTGAATCCAAACCTTGGTCAAATGTTCATCACATTGCGTCCTGTCGATTGAGGAAAATGAATTTGCTATCAGATTCTTGGTTTGGGCTCCAGTTTCGACCTAGCAGAGGTACATTTATCCGATTTTGACCAAAGTCGCGGAAAAAGTCTAAGTCGAAAACAACCATAAAATCAGTCCTTTTGCAATAACTTTCTTGAAAATGCATATTTCTGAACCAAACTTTCATCAAATGTACATTACAATGTGTTCTTTCGATTGAGTAATATGAATTTACTGTCAGATTCTTGGTTTGGCTCCCAGACAGTAGCTTATAGAGGTCCGTTTAGCGAGTTTTGAACCACCTTCAAACTTCTAAGTTGCTTATATATATACGGTTGCATCTAGCGTTATAACTTTCTTCAAAATGCATATTTTGAATCCAAACCTTGGTCAAATGTTCATCACATTGCGTCCTGTCGATTGAGGAAAATGAATTTGCTATCAGATTCTTGGTTTGGGCTCCAGTTTCGACCTAGCAGAGGTACATTTATCCGATTTTGACCAAAGTCGCGGAAAAGTCTAAGTCGAAAACAACCATAAAATCAGTCCTTTTGCAATAACTTTCTTGAAAATGCATATTTCTGAACCAAACTTTCATCAAATGTACATTACAATGTGTTCTTTCGATTGAGTAATATGAATTTACTGTCAGATTCTTGGTTTGGCTCCCAGACAGTAGCTTATAGAGGTCCGTTTAGCGAGTTTTGAACCACCTTCAAACTTCTAAGTTGCTTGTATATATACGGTTGCATCTAGCGTTATAACTTTCTTCAAAATGCATATTTTGAATCCAAACCTTGGTCAAATGTTCATCACATTGCGTCCTGTCGATTGAGGAAAATGAATTTGCTATCAGATTCTTGGTTTGGGCTCCAGTTTCGACCTAGCAGAGGTACATTTATCCGATTTTGACCAAAGTCGCGGAAAAAGTCTAAGTCGAAAACAACCATAAAATCAGTCCTTTTGCAATAACTTTCTTGAAAATGCATATTTCTGAACCAAACTTTCATCAAATGTACATTACAATGTGTTCTTTCGATTGAGTAATATGAATTTACTGTCAGATTCTTGGTTTGGCTCCCAGACAGTAGCTTATAGAGGTCCGTTTAGCGAGTTTTGAACCACCTTCAAACTTCTAAGTTGCTTATATATATACGGTTGCATCTAGCGTTATAACTTTCTTCAAAATGCATATTTTGAATCCAAACCTTGGTCAAATGTTCATCACATTGCGTCCTGTCGATTGAGGAAAATGAATTTGCTATCAGATTCTTGGTTTGGGCTCCAGTTTCGACTTAGCAGAGGTACATTTATCCGATTTTGACCAAAGTCGCGGAAAAAGTCTAAGTCGAAAACAACCATAAAATCAGTCCTTTTGCAATAACTTTCTTGAAAATGCATATTTCTGAACCAAACTTTCATCAAATGTACATTACAATGTGTTCTTTCGATTGAGTAATATGAATTTACTGTCAGATTCTTGGTTTGGCTCCCAGACAGTAGCTTATAGAGGTCCGTTTAGCGAGTTTTGAACCACCTTCAAACTTCTAAGTTGCTTATATATATACGGTTGCATCTAGCGTTATAACTTTCTTCAAAATGCATATTTTGAATCCAAACCTTGGTCAAATGTTCATCACATTGCGTCCTGTCGATTGAGGAAAATGAATTTGCTATCAGATTCTTGGTTTGGGCTCCAGTTTCGACCTAGCAGAGGTACATTTATCCGATTTTGACCAAAGTCGCGGAAAAAGTCTAAGTCGAAAACAACCATAAAATCAGTCCTTTTGCAATAACTTTCTTGAAAATGCATATTTCTGAACCAAACTTTCATCAAATGTACATTACAATGTGTTCTTTCGATTGAGTAATATGAATTTACTGTCAGATTCTTGGTTTGGCTCCCAGACAGTAGCTTATAGAGGTCCGTTTAGCGAGTTTTGAACCACCTTCAAACTTCTAAGTTGCTTATATATATACGGTTGCATCTAGCGTTATAACTTTCTTCAAAATGCATATTTTGAATCCAAACCTTGGTCAAATGTTCATCACATTGCGTCCTGTCGATTGAGGAAAATGAATTTGCTATCAGATTCTTGGTTTGGGCTCCAGTTTCGACCTAGCAGAGGTACATTTATCCGATTTTGACCAAAGTCGCGGAAAAAGTCTAAGTCGAAAACAACCATAAAATCAGTCCTTTTGCAATAACCTTCTTGAAAATGCATATTTCTGAACCAAACTTTCATCAAATGTACATTACAATGTGTTCTTTCGATTGAGTAATATGAATTTACTGTCAGATTCTTGGTTTGGCTCCCAGACAGTAGCTTATAGAGGTCCGTTTAGCGAGTTTTGAACCACCTTCAAACTTCTAAGTTGCTTATATATATACGGTTGAATCTAGCGTTATAACTTTCTTCAAAATGCATATTTTGAATCCAAACCTTGGTCAAATGTTCATCACATTGCGTCCTGTCGATTGAGGAAAATGAATTTGCTATCAGATTCTTGGTTTGGGCTCCAGTTTCGACCTAGCAGAGGTACATTTATCCGATTTTGACCAAAGTCGCGGAAAAGTCTAAGTCGAAAACAACCATAAAATCAGTCCTTTTGCAATAACTTTCTTGAAAATGCATATTTCTGAACCAAACTTTCATCAAATGTACATTACAATGTGTTCTTTCGATTGAGTAATATGAATTTACTGTCAGATTCTTGGTTTGGCTCCCAGACAGTAGCTTATAGAGGTCCGTTTAGCGAGTTTTGAACCACCTTCAAACTTCTAAGTTGCTTGTATATATACGGTTGCATCTAGCGTTATAACTTTCTTCAAAATGCATATTTTGATTCCAAACCTTGGTCAAATGTTCATCACATTGCGTCCTGTCGATTGAGGAAAATGAATTTGCTATCAGATTCTTGGTTTGGGCTCCAGTTTCGACCTAGCAGAGGTACATTTATCCGATTTTGACCAAAGTCGCGGAAAAAGTCTAAGTCGAAAACAACCATAAAATCAGTCCTTTTGCAATAACTTTCTTGAAAATGCATATTTCTGAACCAAACTTTCATCAAATGTACATTACAATGTGTTCTTTCGATTGAGTAATATGAATTTACTGTCAGATTCTTGGTTTGGCTCCCAGACAGTAGCTTATAGAGGTCCGTTTAGCGAGTTTTGAACCACCTTCAAACTTCTAAGTTGCTTATATATATACGGTTGCATCTAGCGTTATAACTTTCTTCAAAATGCATATTTTGAATCCAAACCTTGGTCAAATGTTCATCACATTGCGTCCTGTCGATTGAGGAAAATGAATTTGCTATCAGATTCTTGGTTTGGGCTCCAGTTTCGACCTAGCAGAGGTACATTTATCCGATTTTGACCAAAGTCGCGGAAAAAGTCTAAGTCGAAAACAACCATAAAATCAGTCCTTTTGCAATAACTTTCTTGAAAATGCATATTTCTGAACCAAACTTTCATCAAATGTACATTACAATGTGTTCTTTCGATTGAGTAATATGAATTTACTGTCAGATTCTTGGTTTGGCTCCCAGACAGTAGCTTATAGAGGTCCGTTTAGCGAGTTTTGAACCACCTTCAAACTTCTAAGTTGCTTATATATATACGGTTGCATCTAGCGTTATAACTTTCTTCAAAATGCATATTTTGAATCCAAACCTTGGTCAAATGTTCATCACATTGCGTCCTGTCGATTGAGGAAAATGAATTTGCTATCAGATTCTTGGTTTGGGCTCCAGTTTCGACCTAGCAGAGGTACATTTATCCGATTTTGACCAAAGTCGCGGAAAAAGTCTAAGTCGAAAACAACCATAAAATCAGTCCTTTTGCAATAACTTTCTTGAAAATGCATATTTCTGAACCAAACTTTCATCAAATGTACATTACAATGTGTTCTTTCGATTGAGTAATATGAATTTACTGTCAGATTCTTGGTTTGGCTCCCAGACAGTAGCTTATAGAGGTCCGTTTAGCGAGTTTTGAACCACCTTCAAACTTCTAAGTTGCTTATATATATACGGTTGCATCTAGCGTTATAACTTTCTTCAAAATGCATATTTTGAATCCAAACCTTGGTCAAATGTTCATCACATTGCGTCCTGTCGATTGAGGAAAATGAATTTGCTATCAGATTCTTGGTTTGGGCTCCAGTTTCGACCTAGCAGAGGTACATTTATCCGATTTTGACCAAAGTCGCGGAAAAAGTCTAAGTCGAAAACAACCATAAAATCAGTCCTTTTGCAATAACTTTCTTGAAAATGCATATTTCTGAACCAAACTTTCATCAAATGTACATTACAATGTGTTCTTTCGATTGAGTAATATGAATTTACTGTCAGATTCTTGGTTTGGCTCCCAGACAGTAGCTTATAGAGGTCCGTTTAGCGAGTTTTGAACCACCTTCAAACTTCTAAGTTGCTTATATATATACGGTTGCATCTAGCGTTATAACTTTCTTCAAAATGCATATTTTGAATCCAAACCTTGGTCAAATGTTCATCACATTGCGTCCTGTCGATTGAGGAAAATGAATTTGCTATCAGATTCTTGGTTTGGGCTCCAGTTTCGACCTAGCAGAGGTACATTTATCCGATTTTGACCAAAGTCGCGGAAAAGTCTAAGTCGAAAACAACCATAAAATCAGTCCTTTTGCAATAACTTTCTTGAAAATGCATATTTCTGAACCAAACTTTCATCAAATGTACATTACAATGTGTTCTTTCGATTGAGTAATATGAATTTACTGTCAGATTCTTGGTTTGGCTCCCAGACAGTAGCTTATAGAGGTCCGTTTAGCGAGTTTTGAACCACCTTCAAACTTCTAAGTTGCTTGTATATATACGGTTGCATCTAGCGTTATAACTTTCTTCAAAATGCATATTTTGAATCCAAACCTTGGTCAAATGTTCATCACATTGCGTCCTGTCGATTGAGGAAAATGAATTTGCTATCAGATTCTTGGTTTGGGCTCCAGTTTCGACCTAGCAGAGGTACATTTATCCGATTTTGACCAAAGTCGCGGAAAAAGTCTAAGTCGAAAACAACCATAAAATCAGTCCTTTTGCAATAACTTTCTTGAAAATGCATATTTCTGAACCAAACTTTCATCAAATGTACAATACAATGTGTTCTTTCGATTGAGTAATATGAATTTACTGTCAGATTCTTGGTTTGG
The DNA here is from genome assembly GCA_921293015.1 of Phorcus lineatus. Lineage (NCBI taxonomy): Eukaryota > Metazoa > Mollusca > Gastropoda > Trochida > Trochidae > Phorcus > Phorcus lineatus. The sequence goes on from OV121092.1 coordinate 2,041,936, forward strand.
CTCCCAGACAGTAGCTTATAGAGGTCCGTTTAGCGAGTTTTGAACCACCTTCAAACTTCTAAGTTGCTTATATATATACGGTTGCATCTAGCGTTATAACTTTCTTCAAAATGCATATTTTGAATCCAAATCTTGGTCAAATGTTCATCACATTGCGTCCTGTCGATTGAGGAAAATGAATTTGCTATCAGATTCTTGGTTTGGGCTCCAGTTTCGACCTAGCAGAGGTACATTTATCCGATTTTGACCAAAGTCGCGGAAAAAGTCTAAGTCGAAAACAACCATAAAATCAGTCCTTTTGCAATAACTTTCTTGAAAATGCATATTTCTGAACCAAACTTTCATCAAATGTACATTACAATGTGTTCTTTCGATTGAGTAATATGAATTTACTGTCAGATTCTTGGTTTGGCTCCCAGACAGTAGCTTATAGAGGTCCGTTTAGCGAGTTTTGAACCACCTTCAAACTTCTAAGTTGCTTATATATATACGGTTGCATCTAGCGTTATAACTTTCTTCAAAATGCATATTTTGAATCCAAACCTTGGTCAAATGTTCATCACATTGCGTCCTGTCGATTGAGGAAAATGAATTTGCTATCAGATTCTTGGTTTGGGCTCCAGTTTCGACCTAGCAGAGGTACATTTATCCGATTTTGACCAAAGTCGCGGAAAAAGTCTAAGTCGAAAACAACCATAAAATCAGTCCTTTTGCAATAACTTTCTTGAAAATGCATATTTCTGAACCAAACTTTCATCAAATGTACATTACAATGTGTTCTTTCGATTGAGTAATATGAATTTACTGTCAGATTCTTGGTTTGGCTCCCAGACAGTAGCTTATAGAGGTCCGTTTAGCGAGTTTTGAACCACCTTCAAACTTCTAAGTTGCTTATATATATACGGTTGCATCTAGCGTTATAACTTTCTTCAAAATGCATATTTTGAATCCAAACCTTGGTCAAATGTTCATCACATTGCGTCCTGTCGATTGAGGAAAATGAATTTGCTATCAGATTCTTGGTTTGGGCTCCAGTTTCGACCTAGCAGAGGTACATTTATCCGATTTTGACCAAAGTCGCGGAAAAGTCTAAGTCGAAAACAACCATAAAATCAGTCCTTTTGCAATAACTTTCTTGAAAATGCATATTTCTGAACCAAACTTTCATCAAATGTACATTACAATGTGTTCTTTCGATTGAGTAATATGAATTTACTGTCAGATTCTTGGTTTGGCTCCCAGACAGTAGCTTATAGAGGTCCGTTTAGCGAGTTTTGAACCACCTTCAAACTTCTAAGTTGCTTGTATATATACGGTTGCATCTAGCGTTATAACTTTCTTCAAAATGCATATTTTGAATCCAAACCTTGGTCAAATGTTCATCACATTGCGTCCTGTCGATTGAGGAAAATGAATTTGCTATCAGATTCTTGGTTTGGGCTCCAGTTTCGACCTAGCAGAGGTACATTTATCCGATTTTGACCAAAGTCGCGGAAAAAGTCTAAGTCGAAAACAACCATAAAATCAGTCCTTTTGCAATAACTTTCTTGAAAATGCATATTTCTGAACCAAACTTTCATCAAATGTACATTACAATGTGTTCTTTCGATTGAGTAATATGAATTTACTGTCAGATTCTTGGTTTGGCTCCCAGACAGTAGCTTATAGAGGTCCGTTTAGCGAGTTTTGAACCACCTTCAAACTTCTAAGTTGCTTATATATATACGGTTGCATCTAGCGTTATAACTTTCTTCAAAATGCATATTTTGAATCCAAATCTTGGTCAAATGTTCATCACATTGCGTCCTGTCGATTGAGGAAAATGAATTTGCTATCAGATTCTTGGTTTGGGCTCCAGTTTCGACCTAGCAGAGGTACATTTATCCGATTTTGACCAAAGTCGCGGAAAAAGTCTAAGTCGAAAACAACCATAAAATCAGTCCTTTTGCAATAACCTTCTTGAAAATGCATATTTCTGAACCAAACTTTCATCAAATGTACATTACAATGTGTTCTTTCGATTGAGTAATATGAATTTACTGTCAGATTCTTGGTTTGGCTCCCAGACAGTAGCTTATAGAGGTCCGTTTAGCGAGTTTTGAACCACCTTCAAACTTCTAAGTTGCTTATATATATACGGTTGCATCTAGCGTTATAACTTTCTTCAAAATGCATATTTTGAATCCAAACCTTGGTCAAATGTTCATCACATTGCGTCCTGTCGATTGAGGAAAATGAATTTGCTATCAGATTCTTGGTTTGGGCTCCAGTTTCGACCTAGCAGAGGTACATTTATCCGATTTTGACCAAAGTCGCGGAAAAAGTCTAAGTCGAAAACAACCATAAAATCAGTCCTTTTGCAATAACTTTCTTGAAAATGCATATTTCTGAACCAAACTTTCATCAAATGTACATTACAATGTGTTCTTTCGATTGAGTAATATGAATTTACTGTCAGATTCTTGGTTTGGCTCCCAGACAGTAGCTTATAGAGGTCCGTTTAGCGAGTTTTGAACCACCTTCAAACTTCTAAGTTGCTTATATATATACGGTTGCATCTAGCGTTATAACTTTCTTCAAAATGCATATTTTGAATCCAAACCTTGGTCAAATGTTCATCACATTGCGTCCTGTCGATTGAGGAAAATGAATTTGCTATCAGATTCTTGGTTTGGGCTCCAGTTTCGACCTAGCAGAGGTACATTTATCCGATTTTGACCAAAGTCGCGGAAAAAGTCTAAGTCGAAAACAACCATAAAAATCAGTCCTTTTGCAATAACTTTCTTGAAAATGCATATTTCTGAACCAAACTTTCATCAAATGTACATTACAATGTGTTCTTTCGATTGAGTAATATGAATTTACTGTCAGATTCTTGGTTTGGCTCCCAGACAGTAGCTTATAGAGGTCCGTTTAGCGAGTTTTGAACCACCTTCAAACTTCTAAGTTGCTTGTATATATACGGTTGCATCTAGCGTTATAACTTTCTTCAAAATGCATATTTTGAATCCAAACCTTGGTCAAATGTTCATCACATTGCGTCCTGTCGATTGAGGAAAATGAATTTGCTATCAGATTCTTGGTTTGGGCTCCAGTTTCGACCTAGCAGAGGTACACTACAACCATAAACAAACTACCCCCTTTCTAGAAATTTCTAGAACGTATCTAGAACGTATCTAGAAACTTTCTAGAACGGATCTAGAAACTTTCTAGAACGGATCTAGAAACTTTCTAGAAACTTTCTAGAACGTATCTAGAAACTTTCTAGAAATTTCTAGAAATTTCGAGTTTTTATTTTTTGAGAGATAATCAAATAATTTTATTTTTGTCTGAAACTGTATGTTATCTTTTGCACAATTTCAAAAGATGAACTGCTTATGTTAATTAGGAAAGAAGATATTCAATGTTAAAGTTTCCCTCCTCTACAACGCATCCTCATTATAACGCTACGCATTGCTTACGCGCTAATGAGCTGTAACGCGTCTGGTCAACAACTTAAGTCAGCGTACAGCTTTGCCTTCAAAATGGTTTTGATTAGGTTTATAATCAAAGCCCTTTATCACCTCAGAGAAAACGTACGTACTATCTATCTAAGTCTTCTATTTTTATTTCATGTACGTCAAATGCATTGATCTTTCTTATATGCAAAAGGAATTAGTAAATTACGTTTCTCTCTCAGTTCGTAATATTCAATCTGTAAACTAAACATGCGTGCAAAGAAACGTTTTAAATAAATAGGTGAATGAGATAAAAAAAAAAACCAAAAAAAACCCATTTTTGTTGGTTTAATAAGGACATATTTGAAGTAAATATGCAAATAAAAAATACCCTCGTTTCTTCAAAGACTTACATATTATAATTGAATTGGTTATAGGGGGATTGACTAATGCAAAGAACCTCTGCTTGCTCTTCAGGAAATGAAAAGATTGCGAGAGTTAGTTCTCTGTCTCTACATGAAAATATGAAGGCAACATTTACACGTTATAATGACTTATCGGAATGTTGAGAAAAAAGGGTTTTCTAGGTCTAAGCAAGCATGCGCTTTTGACGTTTTATTCAATCATGAAAGCATTCGCAGTTTTAACTAAGCGATTGTCGTCGGTCACATCAACTTGTCGCCGTTCTAGTTTGTCTTAAGCTTTTATTTTCCCTCGCCGTCATCTTTTTTTTATAGTGTGCGCGCTTACTATACATGTACGACTACAATGCTTTGGGCCTGACAATAGTAAACTCGAACTATATTCAGACTGTTGAAACACCGTTACTTATTTGTTCAAACAAATTATGTGCATGTCTTTCTACGGATAATCTTAGGAAGTATCTTTTAATTTGTGGAAAATGAAGGTACGCTCATCCTTGTCGCTTCGTATTATCTGACAACATAATTATAAGAGCCATGCCGATGTCCACTCACACAGTGAGTAGAGCGTCACAGTCATTCTCCAAGGTGTATGTTTATATACTGAGTAGTGAAACACTGTGACAACATATTCAATATTCGATCAAAATAATGTAGAATTGTTTCATTATCCATGGTATGGTTTAAAAGTTTAAAATATTTTTATTCCAGAACTGTGTTTGCTTCATAAACTTTTTCTTGGGAGACGGTATATTAGATTTCCTCCATGCTGTACATGTTTGTTAGTAATACTGAGTAGTAACGGATTGGAACAACATACATTTGGATAAAACAATTGATCTTTAGTATGAAAACTATATATTTATGTGTAAACTTTTATAAATGATCAAACTAGTCTAAATAGCGAACAATATATTTCGCTGTTTTAAGTACATCATATTTGAGGTGTTCATATTCTATGAATGCAATAAATCTCCCAAATTCCCAAATTTTGCTATTTTTATTTTTCATTGATACATGAAAAACGGCCATATAAATGTAAGGACGTCGAAAATCTGCATACATTTTACATGTGTACCATTTAAAAGTCCTAATTAATCCTGCCAATCAATATTTACATTTGTGCTTGATGTAAATAGGTTTTTAAAATCTCGTTTGAGTCATTGACGCGCGTCACTGTCCGGTTTTCGAACACCAACCGAGACTTTAACCTGTTTTATTGTCACTATACTGAACTCATAAGCACGAAGGTCTTAATGTTTCTAAACAACCATCCCTTCTTGAGAAAATAGCACTATAAAGAAGTTTGGCATATTTGACTCAAACAACATACTCTGTGGCCCTTTAACTGTAACTTAACTTTTTTTGGAACTATACCAAACAGAGAGATACAAAACTGAGTAAAACAAATCACTTATGTAACGTACTGTAAATGATCCTTATCGTTCACCTTCATTTCCTATTTGACCCAATGAAACAATAAAACGATGAAGGTTCGTTCACAGCCTGAGTGGTGTTAATTGGCTAATTGGCTTCTGGTTCGACACCACCTGTGAGTGTGACCCTGTGAGTGACCAGGCGTTGAGCTGTGAAGAGAGTCCAGTGTTTAATGAGTTTTGAAATTTAGTAAGTTTAACCTGCAATCAGTCTGAAATGTAATTTTGATAACCTAATTATAATATATATAAATATAACCTTTGTTGCCCACGGGGGCTTTGTGATTTTCACAGTAAATTAAATCACATGTTTTTAGAGAAAACTTATTTAATTTCCATCTGACATTGATAACAGGTACCCGTTTAATAACCATTTCCTAATTTGATTAAAAACTGAGGAGGTATCCTCCAAGATTCCCTTAAACCGTAAACTCCGGAGTTGCTGATTGAAACCTTATACACAATCATAATTTAATATGTTATAAATCAATAATGTTTTCAACGATAACGGTATTTTATGTCCATGTGTTTTAAGATACATATCAATTTGTATCATAATTTAGTAACAACTCAGTCATAATGACATGTACGCAAAGTTATGCTATTCACATATTTTTGTATGCATTTAATTATGTAAGAAAACAACAAAGAGATAATCCATTTACTGTCGATGGATTCTGCGTATTGATAGGAACAAAGTAGAAATTACATTCCTTTTCCCCTTACGATTTTATGTAGAAAAATGGATTCAGATGTATAACCGCTTTACTGGTAACGTCGGTGTTAGTAATCAACATTAGAATGTTTTATAAGTTTGCAGTCATTTTAAAGTGACACAGAGTATGCATTCTGATTTTTCATATTACACAGATAATAGCTCAAAGACCATGGGTCCTTAGTGAGGTTCTAATTGTCTCCCTTAACATTCAGTTTTATCTCTAAAATGCCAAAATCAAGACATGTTTTCCTGTTTTCTAAATTTGGAAACGGAAATGTATTTTTAAGAGTTTAAACTATTTGGTCACATTAACATGTTCATTACTCAACACTTATTAAACACTACAAAACCATATTTGTATTTTTGTCTGCTGTAATTAAGTTTCCAAAATAACGTTTTGCTCAATGTCGCAAGTCATTGTCCGTTTTTTTTATCACACATTACGACTAAAATTGCTTATTGTCGCTATACTTAACTGGTAAAAATCGGGATGCTGAATTTCATAAACCACCACTACTTATCGATAAAAATAACACCATTCATATAATTTGACATACTTGACCCCAACAACATTTTTTTTGCCCCTTTAACCAAAAAAAGAAATCAACAAGACATAGCGTCAGTACTATCATGTAACTTGTGAGTTTAAGTTGAAGTTTGTTCGACTGTGTAAGTTGTGGCGAAAAACAAACATGTAAAGTCATAAAATGCTTAACGGGATTTATCAAGGCTTACTATCTCTTTCACTCTTTCAAATACGAAAGGTTTTTAAAGGAATGATGACGAGTAACTGCAATAATAATTACTGTTTTACATGCAATTTACTCAGTGAACCGTATCTCCCGAACAGGCAAGTGTACGGAGAACCGTAACCTGGAAAGAACATGTCGAAATTTCAAAGTGAATTAACTGTGTATTCTACAATACACAACCGGGCTGTCCAGACATAGACGGAAGAATGCTCATCTTTTGCTGAAGACGACTGCGACTGTGTTACGCAATTAAGTCAACAAAATGGGACATATTTATTACCGTGGGACGGTAGAGGCCACAGTTTTAAACACATTTATCATATTCAAAGTAATGAAATTCGTTATATATAAATATGAATGTTATATCTCGCCTCGAAATATACATATACGGTTACTATTTTCACTACTTTTATGCTATAAGAAATCAAAATTAATGAACGCACGGTGTATTTGACTCTCTACAAAATCAAACCATACAAAGTTACTTGGAACGATGAATGAACAGTTGTTGAACTTTCATAGCTGTCATGTCTATCTTAGACATTTTAAAACGGTTATTAATATCGAAACATACAAATACATCAAATGAATAATTTTCTTATAACCGTGTAGGTTCACTACGGACAAGACTCCGTTCAGTGTATCCAGCGTCAAATGGTGTAGCATATAACGGTGTGGACGATATCAGAGGGTGTCAGCGCGAGTGGCAGGGGAGTTGATAAATGTTGCCTAAACGAAGTCATGAGAGACTACAGCATGGAAATATGTATCCAAAAGCCGTTACCGATAAAGACGATCGTTAGTTTTGATCATAAGCGGTGTTGCACTTGAAACAACGTTAGCGTTATGAAAATCTTCTCGTTTATTGAGAGAGTGTTTTAACTGTACCGACTGTGTTGAAGATGAGATGCTTGTTTTTATTGAAACATTTTTATTCATGAAAATGTAAAATTCATGAAATGATTGTCCAACAAGCTCCAAGGTGCTTATTTTAAGGCCACTCCGAAGCAATTACATATGCAGTCTAGCAGTCCGTGGTGAAATGGGCTGGGCATCTTGTCTGACAAAACAGAATATCGAAATAATAAGATTCTGGCGTCGTATACAAACGTCGCAGTGTAACATTGTATCAATCATTAATGCATGGTCACGCAATTTTAGAACTTCCTGGTATAATCATGTTTTCAATTTGATTTCAAATTGGAATTTACCACTTGTAGATATTTTAAATGTCTCAAATGTTGACTTTGAGGTTGCAAAACAGTGGTTGTTACTCTTAGACAATGAGAGTTGGCATGTTGAATTATGGAATGATAAAGGTTTGATCAATGGTGACAAATTGCGGACTTACCGTCGTTTTAAGAATGTGTTGCAAGCAGATAATTATGTCACCTGTAACCTGGATCGTACTTTTGGCATGTGAAGAAATAGTGAACAGCGTTATCGACTGGGTGACCACATACAGGAACAGCTCTGGCTTTCTATGATATGTCTGTTTAACTGATCAGCGTTCAAGTCACCACAGCGGGCGAGAGTTGATAATCTAGCTAAGTCATTTGAATTAACAATTTTATTGCCAGGAGTTAAATAATTCCATAGTTTTATTGTGTCAGGAAAAACGTTCTTGCATTTAACGCTGTCCTACATTTTACTGTTCAAACAGATGAATTTTCTCTGTCGTTATTGTTAGTTGTTGTAGGTAGAAGGTTACATTGATTTTCAGGCGCGGGATTATTCTTACTTTTAAAGAACGTTGTCAATTTAGACATAACTACGTTCCGACAGGTTTTAATAAGTTTGGTTATAAATACTGTTTGGCGATCCATCGAATTGCACTTGTGTGATTTTGTGCCGATCGGTGGAATATATAAACACTGGAAAAGCTTAGTTCAATAACGAGCGGTAAGCGGGTTGTGAGAAGACGTTATTTTTTAACTGGGCACCTAAAAGTTTTCCTCATACACTCATAAACAAATTAAACAGACTTAGAGAGGAAGTGTATTGACAATGTTTATTCCAGCTCGTCAACTGAAGCAGGGATAGTATAGACAGGGATATGAAACAAATAACTGACTGTACTACATTACTGCTACCCGGGGGTTACACAACTCGTCTCGCTCATTAGCAGGTCAAGCTCCACCGCACATGTCTATACGATCTCTGACTGATGACACAGGAGAAGAGCGAGATTACAGTTACTATTTCGACCAGACTTTCCAAGTACTAAATAACTTCCTTGAAGTGCTATAAACCAGGGACCTTATATACAATATGTATATAAGGTCCCTGTATAAACTACGTATGTCGGCGATCTCTTACATAATATCTTTATTATCATTTCCTGTTCCGAGACAGCTGTGTTTTATTGCTGTATGCCTCGCTGGCTGGTTGATTAATTAGATAACATCATTGTTGAATGAAGCTTAACCGGTTCGTTCATGCATGGGTAGAGTGTCTGAATGACTGAGTGGAATATGATATAATATCTATGACAAAATGTAAAGTATGCTGTTTTCATTATGTTCAATCTTAATCCAATTATATATTTTAATTTCATTATCTTTTAATGTCAATAGTATGTATCCATCTACTCTGAATTGACGAGAAAAAAATAACGATATCAATCCAGCATTAGGACGTGATAATTTTTATTGTACTTTTACTGAAGTGAATCTATCATTAATGATGGCACAGACCGTTGGTGTCCCTTTCTCTGTAAGAGTGGTAATTTCGTAAACCGACACTACCAGGTTTGTAAATATCATTTTTCAAGTCATTCTGACTCCTATCCATTGATGATCAGAAACCCATATCGGAACGCATGTCGTGCGAGGTGAATCCCCTGTCGAAAGTAATGAAATAATGAAAATTTTAAATCAATCTCCGATTGTATCATCATAAGATTATCCTTAAAATTTCACAGACAAATATTTAACTTAAATGCGATTTTATACACAGCGTTGTAAGACACACTGAACCAGACCTTTCATAACACCTGTCTTTAAAACATGTTAAAGATAACTTTGTATATATGTACGCCTTAATGTTGTTGACATAACATAAACATTATTAATTTAGCGTAATAGCTAACATCATTTACGTCACTATTTTGATTTGACCACTTGCAGTACATTGTCTTGAGAGATGTATTTATATATAACAAGCTTGTTCACCATTCCGATGCCGTTTTTATATGTAATAAAATGTTTATCCATCAAGTGATAATGTTATATTGAGGAACGATTGTTCTACTTCGCATAAAAAAAAACGATTTTTGTAAGCACACTTGCATTTCATGCTTCTTTTACAAAACGTCGCATTTATAAGTTGGTAAGCGTCAGCATTTTCCTTTTAGTATTGAATGATCAAAACATCATATGTTAAGCAGTTTTCTTAAGGCTTTAGGACTTCAAAAGGATTGCATAGACGTAATAACAACTAGGATTCTCTTTCACTATATAATCTTTTCATATTCGAGTTGGGTGTAGTGATCTTGATAGAGATCGGTTCACTAGATTTATATCTAATAGACCTGTATGTGATAGTGGCTATCACTTTGAAGACGCCTTAAATTCCTTCATCACCTGTCCAAATGTTAATGACATAAGACTTAAGGCATATTTCTTTCAAAAAAGGTTTAATCCGTCGTCAATTCAATTTTGTCACCCGGGCTCATCACAAGAGGCTAACCAAAGACTACTGAAATCTGTTCATAATTTTATCACTTTATCAAAGAGATTTTCGGAATTCATCAATCGTTGTCCTATGTGCCCTGCACATATCAAAGAACATGTAGTTATCAGCGGTATGAAATAAGTTTGTAAACATTAATTGTTTCATTGAAAAGTGTCCAACATAATCATGCATCTATTCCGTCCTGTTTACTGTATGTATGTCTTCATTCGTCCATATGTACGTCACTTTTTATGTAATAGTATATTTGTTAAGAAGCGCTATATAATGAAATAAAATATGTTTAAACTACAATATAATTCATGTAGTGACAGATTAATACATGTCCCCAAAGCCTCTTTCTTCATAAGCTTGCATAAATTATCTATAAAAAGGCAATCGCAATGTATATACGTTATGTCAACTATAATTATTTCTTTTATTAATGCTTTATTGCAAAGTTTTATATTACATATAATTGTTATAATATAACGACAACAAAAACAAACTACATGCGTCGGAACATCTTGAAGACGAGCGATCTAATTAACGCCTATCGCTGTGAAGCTAATAAAGGACGTGAGCTATAAATAGACTGCTTCTTGTGCCGCGGAAAGAGACGCGTTAAAACGAGGAAGATTTAAAGTTCAATACTAATTATCTCTCTTTCTATTGATGCAATCTTGTTCAAAATTTCACAGTAGGCAAAGAAAACATGAGGATTTTAATTAAGATAATAATTCTTGAATATTTTGAAAAGAGTGAAAACTCGAAATTTCTAGAAATTTCTAGAAAGTTTCTAGATACGTTCTAGAAAGTTTCTAGATACGTTCTAGAAAGTTTCTAGATACGTTCTAGAAAGTTTCTAGTGCGTATCTAGTGCGTATCTAGTGTGTTTCTAGTGTGTTTCTAGATACGGGGTATGTTTATTTATGGGTGTACTGTACATTTATCCGATTTTGACCAAAGTCGCGGAAAAAGTCTAAGTCGAAAACAACCATAAAATCGGTCCTTTTGCAATAACTTTCTTGAAAATGCATATTTCTGAACCAAACTTTCATCAAATGTACATTACAATGTGTTCTTTCGATTGAGTAATATGAATTTACTGTCAGATTCTTGGTTTGGCTCCCAGACAGTAGCTTATAGAGGTCCGTTTAGCGAGTTTTGAACCACCTTCAAACTTCTAAGTTGCTTATATATATACGGTTGCATCTAGCGTTATAACTTTCTTCAAAATGCATATTTTGAATCCAAACCTTGGTCAAATGTTCATCACATTGCGTCCTGTCGATTGAGGAAAATGAATTTGCTATCAGATTCTTGGTTTGGGCTCCAGTTTCGACCTAGCAGAGGTACATTTATCCGATTTTGACCAAAGTCGCGGAAAAGTCTAAGTCGAAAACAACCATAAAATCAGTCCTTTTGCAATAACTTTCTTGAAAATGCATATTTCTGAACCAAACTTTCATCAAATGTACATTACAATGTGTTCTTTCGATTGAGTAATATGAATTTACTGTCAGATTCTTGGTTTGGCTCCCAGACAGTAGCTTATAGAGGTCCGTTTAGCGAGTTTTGAACCACCTTCAAACTTCTAAGTTGCTTGTATATATACGGTTGCATCTAGCGTTATAACTTTCTTCAAAATGCATATTTTGAATCCAAACCTTGGTCAAATGTTCATCACATTGCGTCCTGTCGATTGAGGAAAATGAATTTGCTATCAGATTCTTGGTTTGGGCTCCAGTTTCGACCTAGCAGAGGTACATTTATCCGATTTTGACCAAAGTCGCGGAAAAAGTCTAAGTCGAAAACAACCATAAAATCAGTCCTTTTGCAATAACTTTCTTGAAAATGCATATTTCTGAACCAAACTTTCATCAAATGTACATTACAATGTGTTCTTTCGATTGAGTAATATGAATTTACTGTCAGATTCTTGGTTTGGCTCCCAGACAGTAGCTTATAGAGGTCCGTTTAGCGAGTTTTGAACCACCTTCAAACTTCTAAGTTGCTTATATATATACGGTTGCATCTAGCGTTATAACTTTCTTCAAAATGCATATTTTGAATCCAAACCTTGGTCAAATGTTCATCACATTGCGTCCTGTCGATTGAGGAAAATGAATTTGCTATCAGATTCTTGGTTTGGGCTCCAGTTTCGACCTAGCAGAGGTACATTTATCCGATTTTGACCAAAGTCGCGGAAAAATTCTAAGTCGAAAACAACCATAAAATCAGTCCTTTTGCAATAACTTTCTTGAAAATGCATATTTCTGAACCAAACTTTCATCAAATGTACATTACAATGTGTTCTTTCGATTGAGTAATATGAATTTACTGTCAGATTCTTGGTTTGGCTCCCAGACAGTAGCTTATAGAGGTCCGTTTAGCGAGTTTTGAACCACCTTCAAACTTCTAAGTTGCTTATATATATACGGTTGCATCTAGCGTTATAACTTTCTTCAAAATGCATATTTTGAATCCAAACCTTGGTCAAATGTTCATCACATTGCGTCCTGTCGATTGAGGAAAATGAATTTGCTATCAGATTCTTGGTTTGGGCTCCAGTTTCGACCTAGCAGAGGTACATTTATCCGATTTTGACCAAAGTCGCGGAAAAAGTCTAAGTCGAAAACAACCATAAAATCAGTCCTTTTGCAATAACTTTCTTGAAAATGCATATTTCTGAACCAAACTTTCATCAAATGTACATTACAATGTGTTCTTTCGATTGAGTAATATGAATTTACTGTCAGATTCTTGGTTTGGCTCCCAGACAGTAGCTTATAGAGGTCCGTTTAGCGAGTTTTGAACCACCTTCAAACTTCTAAGTTGCTTATATATATACGGTTGCATCTAGCGTTATAACTTTCTTCAAAATGCATATTTTGAATCCAAACCTTGGTCAAATGTTCATCACATTGCGTCCTGTCGATTGAGGAAAATGAATTTGCTATCAGATTCTTGGTTTGGGCTCCAGTTTCGACCTAGCAGAGGTACATTTATCCGATTTTGACCAAAGTCGCGGAAAAAGTCTAAGTCGAAAACAACCATAAAATCAGTCCTTTTGCAATAACTTTCTTGAAAATGCATATTTCTGAACCAAACTTTCATCAAATGTACATTACAATGTGTTCTTTCGATTGAGTAATATGAATTTACTGTCAGATTCTTGGTTTGGCTCCCAGACAGTAGCTTATAGAGGTCCGTTTAGCGAGTTTTGAACCACCTTCAAACTTCTAAGTTGCTTGTATATATACGGTTGCATCTAGCGTTATAACTTTCTTCAAAATGCATATTTTGATTCCAAACCTTGGTCAAATGTTCATCACATTGCGTCCTGTCGATTGAGGAAAATGAATTTGCTATCAGATTCTTGGTTTGGGCTCCAGTTTCGACCTAGCAGAGGTACATTTATCCGATTTTGACCAAAGTCGCGGAAAAAGTCTAAGTCGAAAACAACCATAAAATCAGTCCTTTTGCAATAACTTTCTTGAAAATGCATATTTCTGAACCAAACTTTCATCAAATGTACATTACAATGTGTTCTTTCGATTGAGTAATATGAATTTACTGTCAGATTCTTGGTTTGGCTCCCAGACAGTAGCTTATAGAGGTCCGTTTAGCGAGTTTTGAACCACCTTCAAACTTCTAAGTTGCTTATATATATACGGTTGCATCTAGCGTTATAACTTTCTTCAAAATGCATATTTTGAATCCAAACCTTGGTCAAATGTTCATCACATTGCGTCCTGTCGATTGAGGAAAATGAATTTGCTATCAGATTCTTGGTTTGGGCTCCAGTTTCGACCTAGCAGAGGTACATTTATCCGATTTTGACCAAAGTCGCGGAAAAAGTCTAAGACGAAAACAACCATAAAATCAGTCCTTTTGCAATAACTTTCTTGAAAATGCATATTTCTGAACCAAACTTTCATCAAATGTACATTACAATGTGTTCTTTCGATTGAGTAATATGAATTTACTGTCAGATTCTTGGTTTGGCTCCCAGACAGTAGCTTATAGAGGTCCGTTTAGCGAGTTTTGAACCACCTTCAAACTTCTAAGTTGCTTATATATATACGGTTGCATCTAGCGTTATAACTTTCTTCAAAATGCATATTTTGAATCCAAACCTTGGTCAAATGTTCATCACATTGCGTCCTGTCGATTGAGGAAAATGAATTTGCTATCAGATTCTTGGTTTGGGCTCCAGTTTCGACCTAGCAGAGGTACATTTATCCGATTTTGACCAAAGTCGCGGAAAAAGTCTAAGTCGAAAACAACCATAAAATCAGTCCTTTTGCAATAACTTTCTTGAAAATGCATATTTCTGAACCAAACTTTCATCAAATGTACATTACAATGTGTTCTTTCGATTGAGTAATATGAATTTACTGTCAGATTCTTGGTTTGGCTCCCAGACAGTAGCTTATAGAGGTCCGTTTAGCGAGTTTTGAACCACCTTCAAACTTCTAAGTTGCTTATATATATACGGTTGCATCTAGCGTTATAACTTTCTTCAAAATGCATATTTTGAATCCAAACCTTGGTCAAATGTTCATCACATTGCGTCCTGTCGATTGAGGAAAATGAATTTGCTATCAGATTCTTGGTTTGGGCTCCAGTTTCGACCTAGCAGAGGTACATTTATCCGATTTTGACCAAAGTCGCGGAAAAAGTCTAAGTCGAAAACAACCATAAAATCAGTCCTTTTGCAATAACTTTCTTGAAAATGCATATTTCTGAACCAAACTTTCATCAAATGTACATTACAATGTGTTCTTTCGATTGAGTAATATGAATTTACTGTCAGAGTCTTGGTTTGGCTCCCAGACAGTAGCTTATAGAGGTCCGTTTAGCGAGTTTTGAACCACCTTCAAACTTCTAAGTTGCTTATATATATACGGTTGCATCTAGCGTTATAACTTTCTTCAAAATGCATATTTTGAATCCAAACCTTGGTCAAATGTTCATCACATTGCGTCCTGTCGATTGAGGAAAATGAATTTGCTATCAGATTCTTGGTTTGGGCTCCAGTTTCGACCTAGCAGAGGTACATTTATCCGATTTTGACCAAAGTCGCGGAAAAAGTCTAAGTCGAAAACAACCATAAAATCAGTCCTTTTGCAATAACTTTCTTGAAAATGCATATTTCTGAACCAAACTTTCATCAAATGTACATTACAATGTGTTCTTTCGATTGAGTAATATGAATTTACTGTCAGATTCTTGGTTTGGCTCCCAGACAGTAGCTTATAGAGGTCCGTTTAGCGAGTTTTGAACCACCTTCAAACTTCTAAGTTGCTTATATATATACGGTTGCATCTAGCGTTATAACTTTCTTCAAAATGCATATTTTGAATCCAAACCTTGGTCAAATGTTCATCACATTGCGTCCTGTCGATTGAGGAAAATGAATTTGCTATCAGATTCTTGGTTTGGGCTCCAGTTTCGACCTAGCAGAGGTACATTTATCCAATTTTGACCAAAGTCGCGGAAAAAGTCTAAGTCGAAAACAACCATAAAATCAGTCCTTTTGCAATAACTTTCTTGAAAATGCATATTTCTGAACCAAACTTTCATCAAATGTACATTACAATGTGTTCTTTCGATTGAGTAATATGAATTTACTGTCAGATTCTTGGTTTGGCTCCCAGACAGTAGCTTATAGAGGTCCGTTTAGCGAGTTTTGAACCACCTTCAAACTTCTAAGTTGCTTATATATATACGGTTGCATCTAGCGTTAAAACTTTCTTCAAAATGCATATTTTGAATCCAAACCTTGGTCAAATGTTCATCACATTGCGTCCTGTCGATTGAGGAAAATGAATTTGCTATCAGATTCTTGGTTTGGGCTCCAGTTTCGACCTAGCAGAGGTACATTTATCCGATTTTGACCAAAGTCGCGGAAAAAGTCTAAGTCGAAAACAACCATAAAATCAGTCCTTTTGCAATAACTTTCTTGAAAATGCATATTTCTGAACCAAACTTTCATCAAATGTACATTACAATGTGTTCTTTCGATTGAGTAATATGAATTTACTGTCAGATTCTTGGTTTGGCTCCCAGACAGTAGCTTATAGAGGTCCGTTTAGCGAGTTTTGAACCACCTTCAAACTTCTAAGTTGCTTATATATATACGGTTGCATCTAGCGTTATAACTTTCTTCAAAATGCATATTTTGAATCCAAACCTTGGTCAAATGTTCATCACATTGCGTCCTGTCGATTGAGGAAAATGAATTTGCTATCAGATTCTTGGTTTGGGCTCCAGTTTCGACCTAGCAGAGGTACATTTATCCGATTTTGACCAAAGTCGCGGAAAAAGTCTAAGTCGAAAACAACCATAAAATCAGTCCTTTTGCAATAACTTTCTTGAAAATGCATATTTCTGAACCAAACTTTCATCAAATGTACATTACAATGTGTTCTTTCGATTGAGTAATATGAATTTACTGTCAGATTCTTGGTTTGGCTCCCAGACAGTAGCTTATAGAGGTCCGTTTAGCGAGTTTTGAACCACCTTCAAACTTCTAAGTTGCTTATATATATACGGTTGCATCTAGCGTTATAACTTTCTTCAAAATGCATATTTTGAATCCAAACCTTGGTCAAATGTTCATCACATTGCGTCCTGTCGATTGAGGAAAATGAATTTGCTATCAGATTCTTGGTTTGGGCTCCAGTTTCGACCTAGCAGAGGTACATTTATCCGATTTTGACCAAAGTCGCGGAAAAAGTCTAAGTCGAAAACAACCATAAAATCAGTCCTTTTGCAATAACTTTCTTGAAAATGCATATTTCTGAACCAAACTTTCATCAAATGTACATTACAATGTGTTCTTTCGATTGAGTAATATGAATTTACTGTCAGATTCTTGGTTTGGCTCCCAGACAGTAGCTTATAGAGGTCCGTTTAGCGAGTTTTGAACCACCTTCAAACTTCTAAGTTGCTTATATATATACGGTTGCATCTAGCGTTATAACTTTCTTCAAAATGCATATTTTGAATCCAAACCTTGGTCAAATGTTCATCACATTGCGTCCTGTCGATTGAGGAAAATGAATTTGCTATCAGATTCTTGGTTTGGGCTCCAGTTTCGACCTAGCAGAGGTACATTTATCCGATTTTGACCAAAGTCGCGGAAAAAGTCTAAGTCGAAAACAACCATAAAATCAGTCCTTTTGCAATAACTTTCTTGAAAATGCATATTTCTGAACCAAACTTTCATCAAATGTACATTACAATGTGTTCTTTCGATTGAGTAATATGAATTTACTGTCAGATTCTTGGTTTGGCTCCCAGACAGTAGCTTATAGAGGTCCGTTTAGCGAGTTTTGAACCACCTTCAAACTTCTAAGTTGCTTATATATATACGGTTGCATCTAGCGTTATAACTTTCTTCAAAATGCATATTTTGAATCCAAACCTTGGTCAAATGTTCATCACATTGCGTCCTGTCGATTGAGGAAAATGAATTTGCTATCAGATTCTTGGTTTGGGCTCCAGTTTCGACCTAGCAGAGGTACATTTATCCGATTTTGACCAAAGTCGCGGAAAAAGTCTAAGTCGAAAACAACCATAAAATCAGTCCTTTTGCAATAACTTTCTTGAAAATGCATATTTCTGAACCAAACTTTCATCAAATGTACATTACAATGTGTTCTTTCGATTGAGTAATATGAATTTACTGTCAGATTCTTGGTTTGGCTCCCAGACAGTAGCTTATAGAGGTCCGTTTAGCGAGTTTTGAACCACCTTCAAACTTCTAAGTTGCTTATATATATACGGTTGCATCTAGCGTTATAACTTTCTTCAAAATGCATATTTTGAATCCAAACCTTGGTCAAATGTTCATCACATTGCGTCCTGTCGATTGAGGAAAATAAATTTGCTATCAGATTCTTGGTTTGGGCTCCAGTTTCGACCTAGCAGAGGTACATTTATCCGATTTTGACCAAAGTCGCGGAAAAAGTCTAAGTCGAAAACAACCATAAAATCAGTCCTTTTGCAATAACTTTCTTGAAAATGCATATTTCTGAACCAAACTTTCATCAAATGTACATTACAATGTGTTCTTTCGATTGAGTAATATGAATTTACTGTCAGATTCTTGGTTTGGCTCCCAGACAGTAGCTTATAGAGGTCCGTTTAGCGAGTTTTGAACCACCTTCAAACTTCTAAGTTGCTTATATATATACGGTTGCATCTAGCGTTATAACTTTCTTCAAAATGCATATTTTGAATCCAAACCTTGGTCAAATGTTCATCACATTGCGTCCTGTCGATTGAGGAAAATGAATTTGCTATCAGATTCTTGGTTTGGGCTCCAGTTTCGACCTAGCAGAGGTACATTTATCCGATTTTGACCAAAGTCGCGGAAAAAGTCTAAGTCGAAAACAACCATAAAATCAGTCCTTTTGCAATAACTTTCTTGAAAATGCATATTTCTGAACCAAACTTTCATCAAATGTACATTACAATGTGTTCTTTCGATTGAGTAATATGAATTTACTGTCAGATTCTTGGTTTGGCTCCCAGACAGTAGCTTATAGAGGTCCGTTTAGCGAGTTTTGAACCACCTTCAAACTTCTAAGTTGCTTATATATATACGGTTGCATCTAGCGTTATAACTTTCTTCAAAATGCATATTTTGAATCCAAACCTTGGTCAAATGTTCATCACATTGCGTCCTGTCGATTGAGGAAAATGAATTTGCTATCAGATTCTTGGTTTGGGCTCCAGTTTCGACCTAGCAGAGGTACATTTATCCGATTTTGACCAAAGTCGCGGAAAAAGTCTAAGTCGAAAACAACCATAAAATCAGTCCTTTTGCAATAACTTTCTTGAAAATGCATATTTCTGAACCAAACTTTCATCAAATGTACATTACAATGTGTTCTTTCGATTGAGTAATATGAATTTACTGTCAGATTCTTGGTTTGGCTCCCAGACAGTAGCTTATAGAGGTCCGTTTAGCGAGTTTTGAACCACCTTCAAACTTCTAAGTTGCTTATATATATACGGTTGCATCTAGCGTTATAACTTTCTTCAAAATGCATATTTTGAATCCAAACCTTGGTCAAATGTTCATCACATTGCGTCCTGTCGATTGAGGAAAATGAATTTGCTATCAGATTCTTGGTTTGGGCTCCAGTTTCGACCTAGCAGAGGTACATTTATCCGATTTTGACCAAAGTCGCGGAAAAAGTCTAAGTCGAAAACAACCATAAAATCAGTCCTTTTGCAATAACTTTCTTGAAAATGCATATTTCTGAACCAAACTTTCATCAAATGTACATTACAATGTGTTCTTTCGATTGAGTAATATGAATTTACTGTCAGATTCTTGGTTTGGCTCCCAGACAGTAGCTTATAGAGGTCCGTTTAGCGAGTTTTGAACCACCTTCAAACTTCTAAGTTGCTTGTATATATACGGTTGCATCTAGCGTTATAACTTTCTTCAAAATGCATATTTTGATTCCAAACCTTGGTCAAATGTTCATCACATTGCGTCCTGTCGATTGAGGAAAATGAATTTGCTATCAGATTCTTGGTTTGGGCTCCAGTTTCGACCTAGCAGAGGTACATTTATCCGATTTTGACCAAAGTCGCGGAAAAAGTCTAAGTCGAAAACAACCATAAAATCAGTCCTTTTGCAATAACTTTCTTGAAAATGCATATTTCTGAACCAAACTTTCATCAAATGTACATTACAATGTGTTCTTTCGATTGAGTAATATGAATTTACTGTCAGATTCTTGGTTTGGCTCCCAGACAGTAGCTTATAGAGGTCCGTTTAGCGAGTTTTGAACCACCTTCAAACTTCTAAGTTGCTTATATATATACGGTTGCATCTAGCGTTATAACTTTCTTCAAAATGCATATTTTGAATCCAAACCTTGGTCAAATGTTCATCACATTGCGTCCTGTCGATTGAGGAAAATGAATTTGCTATCAGATTCTTGGTTTGGGCTCCAGTTTCGACCTAGCAGAGGTACATTTATCCGATTTTGACCAAAGTCGCGGAAAAAGTCTAAGTCGAAAACAACCATAAAATCAGTCCTTTTGCAATAACTTTCTTGAAAATGCATATTTCTGAACCAAACTTTCATCAAATGTACATTACAATGTGTTCTTTCGATTGAGTAATATGAATTTACTGTCAGATTCTTGGTTTGGCTCCCAGACAGTAGCTTATAGAGGTCCGTTTAGCGAGTTTTGAACCACCTTCAAACTTCTAAGTTGCTTATATATATACGGTTGCATCTAGCGTTATAACTTTCTTCAAAATGCATATTTTGAATCCAAACCTTGGTCAAATGTTCATCACATTGCGTCCTGTCGATTGAGGAAAATGAATTTGCTATCAGATTCTTGGTTTGGGCTCCAGTTTCGACCTAGCAGAGGTACATTTATCCGATTTTGACCAAAGTCGCGGAAAAAGTCTAAGTCGAAAACAACCATAAAATCAGTCCTTTTGCAATAACTTTCTTGAAAATGCATATTTCTGAACCAAACTTTCATCAAATGTACATTACAATGTGTTCTTTCGATTGAGTAATATGAATTTACTGTCAGATTCTTGGTTTGGCTCCCAGACAGTAGCTTATAGAGGTCCGTTTAGCGAGTTTTGAACCACCTTCAAACTTCTAAGTTGCTTATATATATACGGTTGCATCTAGCGTTATAACTTTCTTCAAAATGCATATTTTGAATCCAAACCTTGGTCAAATGTTCATCACATTGCGTCCTGTCGATTGAGGAAAATGAATTTGCTATCAGATTCTTGGTTTGGGCTCCAGTTTCGACCTAGCAGAGGTACATTTATCCGATTTTGACCAAAGTCGCGGAAAAAGTCTAAGTCGAAAACAACCATAAAATCAGTCCTTTTGCAATAACTTTCTTGAAAATGCATATTTCTGAACCAAACTTTCATCAAATGTACATTACAATGTGTTCTTTCGATTGAGTAATATGAATTTACTGTCAGATTCTTGGTTTGGCTCCCAGACAGTAGCTTATAGAGGTCCGTTTAGCGAGTTTTGAACCACCTTCAAACTTCTAAGTTGCTTGTATATATACGGTTGCATCTAGCGTTATAACTTTCTTCAAAATGCATATTTTGAATCCAAACCTTGGTCAAATGTTCATCACATTGCGTCCTGTCGATTGAGGAAAATGAATTTGCTATCAGATTCTTGGTTTGGGCTCCAGTTTCGACCTAGCAGAGGTACATTTATCCGATTTTGACCAAAGTCGCGGAAAAAGTCTAAGTCGAAAACAACCATAAAAATCAGTCCTTTTGCAATAACTTTCTTGAAAATGCATATTTCTGAACCAAACTTTCATCAAATGTACATTACAATGTGTTCTTTCGATTGAGTAATATGAATTTACTGTCAGATTCTTGGTTTGGCTCCCAGACAGTAGCTTATAGAGGTCCGTTTAGCGAGTTTTGAACCACCTTCAAACTTCTAAGTTGCTTATATATATACGGTTGCATCTAGCGTTATAACTTTCTTCAAAATGCATATTTTGAATCCAAACCTTGGTCAAATGTTCATCACATTGCGTCCTGTCGATTGAGGAAAATGAATTTGCTATCAGATTCTTGGTTTGGGCTCCAGTTTCGACCTAGCAGAGGTACATTTATCCGATTTTGACCAAAGTCGCGGAAAAAGTCTAAGTCGAAAACAACCATAAAATCAGTCCTTTTGCAATAACTTTCTTGAAAATGCATATTTCTGAACCAAACTTTCATCAAATGTACATTACAATGTGTTCTTTCGATTGAGTAATATGAATTTACTGTCAGATTCTTGGTTTGGCTCCCAGACAGTAGCTTATAGAGGTCCGTTTAGCGAGTTTTGAACCACCTTCAAACTTCTAAGTTGCTTGTATATATACGGTTGCATCTAGCGTTATAACTTTCTTCAAAATGCATATTTTGAATCCAAACCTTGGTCAAATGTTCATCACATTGCGTCCTGTCGATTGAGGAAAATGAATTTGCTATCAGATTCTTGGTTTGGGCTCCAGTTTCGACCTAGCAGAGGTACATTTATCCGATTTTGACCAAAGTCGCGGAAAAAGTCTAAGTCGAAAACAACCATAAAAATCAGTCCTTTTGCAATAACTTTCTTGAAAATGCATATTTCTGAACCAAACTTTCATCAAATGTACATTACAATGTGTTCTTTCGATTGAGTAATATGAATTTACTGTCAGATTCTTGGTTTGGCTCCCAGACAGTAGCTTATAGAGGTCCGTTTAGCGAGTTTTGAACCACCTTCAAACTTCTAAGTTGCTTATATATATACGGTTGCATCTAGCGTTATAACTTTCTTCAAAATGCATATTTTGAATCCAAACCTTGGTCAAATGTTCATCACATTGCGTCCTGTCGATTGAGGAAAATGAATTTGCTATCAGATTCTTGGTTTGGGCTCCAGTTTCGACCTAGCAGAGGTACATTTATCCGATTTTGACCAAAGTCGCGGAAAAAGTCTAAGTCGAAAACAACCATAAAATCAGTCCTTTTGCAATAACTTTCTTGAAAATGCATATTTCTGAACCAAACTTTCATCAAATGTACATTACAATGTGTTCTTTCGATTGAGTAATATGAATTTACTGTCAGATTCTTGGTTTGGCTCCCAGACAGTAGCTTATAGAGGTCCGTTTAGCGAGTTTTGAACCACCTTCAAACTTCTAAGTTGCTTGTATATATACGGTTGCATCTAGCGTTATAACTTTCTTCAAAATGCATATTTTGAATCCAAACCTTGGTCAAATGTTCATCACATTGCGTCCTGTCGATTGAGGAAAATGAATTTGCTATCAGATTCTTGGTTTGGGCTCCAGTTTCGACCTAGCAGAGGTACATTTATCCGATTTTGACCAAAGTCGCGGAAAAAGTCTAAGTCGAAAACAACCATAAAATCAGTCCTTTTGCAATAACTTTCTTGAAAATGCATATTTCTGAACCAAACTTTCATCAAATGTACATTACAATGTGTTCTTTTGATTGAGTAATATGAATTTACTGTCAGATTCTTGGTTTGGCTCCCAGACAGTAGCTTATAGAGGTCCGTTTAGCGAGTTTTGAACCACCTTCAAACTTCTAAGTTGCTTATATATATACGGTTGCATCTAGCGTTATAACTTTCTTCAAAATGAATATTTTGAATCCAAACCTTGGTCAAATGTCATCACATTGCGTCCTGTCGATTGAGGAAAATGAATTTGCTATCAGATTCTTGGTTTGGGCTCCAGTTTCGACCTAGCAGAGGTACATTTATCCGATTTTGACCAAAGTCGCGGAAAAAGTCTAAGTCGAAAACAACCATAAAATCAGTCCTTTTGCAATAACTTTCTTGAAAATGCATATTTCTGAACCAAACTTTCATCAAATGTACATTACAATGTGTTCTTTCGATTGAGTAATATGAATTTACTGTCAGATTCTTGGTTTGGCTCCCAGACAGTAGCTTATAGAGGTCCGTTTAGCGAGTTTTGAACCACCTTCAAACTTCTAAGTTGCTTATATATATACGGTTGCATCTAGCGTTATAACTTTCTTCAAAATGCATATTTTGAATCCAAACCTTGGTCAAATGTTCATCACATTGCGTCCTGTCGATTGAGGAAAATGAATTTGCTATCAGATTCTTGGTTTGGGCTCCAGTTTCGACCTAGCAGAGGTACATTTATCCGATTTTGACCAAAGTCGCGGAAAAAGTCTAAGTCGAAAACAACCATAAAAATCAGTCCTTTTGCAATAACTTTCTTGAAAATGCATATTTCTGAACCAAACTTTCATCAAATGTACATTACAATGTGTTCTTTCGATTGAGTAATATGAATTTACTGTCAGATTCTTGGTTTGGCTCCCAGACAGTAGCTTATAGAGGTCCGTTCAGCGAGTTTTGAACCACCTTCAAACTTCTAAGTTGCTTGTATATATACGGTTGCATCTAGCGTTATAACTTTCTTCAAAATGCATATTTTGAATCCAAACCTTGGTCAAATGTTCATCACATTGCGTCCTGTCGATTGAGGAAAATGAATTTGCTATCAGATTCTTGGTTTGGGCTCCAGTTTCGACCTAGCAGAGGTACATTTATCCGATTTTGACCAAAGTCGCGGAAAAAGTCTAAGTCGAAAACAACCATAAAATCAGTCCTTTTGCAATAACTTTCTTGAAAATGCATATTTCTGAACCAAACTTTCATCAAATGTACATTACAATGTGTTCTTTCGATTGAGTAATATGAATTTACTGTCAGATTCTTGGTTTGGCTCCCAGACAGTAGCTTATAGAGGTCCGTTTAGCGAGTTTTGAACCACCTTCAAACTTCTAAGTTGCTTATATATATACGGTTGCATCTAGCGTTATAACTTTCTTCAAAATGCATATTTTGAATCCAAACCTTGGTCAAATGTTCATCACATTGCGTCCTGTCGATTGAGGAAAATGAATTTGCTATCAGATTCTTGGTTTGGGCTCCAGTTTCGACCTAGCAGAGGTACATTTATCCGATTTTGACCAAAGTCGCGGAAAAAGTCTAAGTCGAAAACAACCATAAAAATCAGTCCTTTTGCAATAACTTTCTTGAAAATGCATATTTCTGAACCAAACTTTCATCAAATGTACATTACAATGTGTTCTTTCGATTGAGTAATATGAATTTACTGTCAGATTCTTGGTTTGGCTCCCAGACAGTAGCTTATAGAGGTCCGTTCAGCGAGTTTTGAACCACCTTCAAACTTCTAAGTTGCTTGTATATATACAGTTGCATCTAGCGTTTTAACTTTCTTCAAAATGCATATTTTGAATCCAAACCTTGGTCAAATGTTCATCACATTGCGTCCTGTCGATTGAGGAAAATGAATTTGCTATCAGATTCTTGGTTTGGGCTCCAGTTTCGACCTAGCAGAGGTACATTTATCCGATTTTGACCAAAGTCGCGGAAAAAGTCTAAGTCGAAAACAACCATAAAATCAGTCCTTTTGCAATAACTTTCTTGAAAATGCATATTTCTGAACCAAACTTTCATCAAATGTACATTACAATGTGTTCTTTCGATTGAGTAATATGAATTTACTGTCAGATTCTTGGTTTGGCTCCCAGACAGTAGCTTATAGAGGTCCGTTTAGCGAGTTTTGAACCACCTTCAAACTTCTAAGTTGCTTATATATATACGGTTGCATCTAGCGTTATAACTTTCTTCAAAATGCATATTTTGAATCCAAACCTTGGTCAAATGTTCATCACATTGCGTCCTGTCGATTGAGGAAAATGAATTTGCTATCAGATTCTTGGTTTGGGCTCCAGTTTCGACCTAGCAGAGGTACATTTATCCGATTTTGACCAAAGTCGCGGAAAAAGTCTAAGTCGAAAACAACCATAAAATCGGTCCTTTTGCAATAACTTTCTTGAAAATGCATATTTCTGAACCAAACTTTCATCAAATGTACATTACAATGTGTTCTTTCGATTGAGTAATATGAATTTACTGTCAGATTCTTGGTTTGGCTCCCAGACAGTAGCTTATAGAGGTCCGTTTAGCGAGTTTTGAACCACCTTCAAACTTCTAAGTTGCTTATATATATACGGTTGCATCTAGCGTTATAACTTTCTTCAAAATGAATATTTTGAATCCAAACCTTGGTCAAATGTCATCACATTGCGTCCTGTCGATTGAGGAAAATGAATTTGCTATCAGATTCTTGGTTTGGGCTCCAGTTTCGACCTAGCAGAGGTACATTTATCCGATTTTGACCAAAGTCGCGGAAAAAGTCTAAGTCGAAAACAACCATAAAATCAGTCCTTTTGCAATAACTTTCTTGAAAATGCATATTTCTGAACCAAACTTTCATCAAATGTACATTACAATGTGTTCTTTCGATTGAGTAATATGAATTTACTGTCAGATTCTTGGTTTGGCTCCCAGACAGTAGCTTATAGAGGTCCGTTTAGCGAGTTTTGAACCACCTTCAAACTTCTAAGTTGCTTATATATATACGGTTGCATCTAGCGTTATAACTTTCTTCAAAATGCATATTTTGAATCCAAACCTTGGTCAAATGTTCATCACATTGCGTCCTGTCGATTGAGGAAAATGAATTTGCTATCAGATTCTTGGTTTGGGCTCCAGTTTCGACCTAGCAGAGGTACATTTATCCGATTTTGACCAAAGTCGCGGAAAAAGTCTAAGTCGAAAACAACCATAAAAATCAGTCCTTTTGCAATAACTTTCTTGAAAATGCATATTTCTGAACCAAACTTTCATCAAATGTACATTACAATGTGTTCTTTCGATTGAGTAATATGAATTTACTGTCAGATTCTTGGTTTGGCTCCCAGACAGTAGCTTATAGAGGTCCGTTCAGCGAGTTTTGAACCACCTTCAAACTTCTAAGTTGCTTGTATATATACGGTTGCATCTAGCGTTATAACTTTCTTCAAAATGCATATTTTGAATCCAAACCTTGGTCAAATGTTCATCACATTGCGTCCTGTCGATTGAGGAAAATGAATTTGCTATCAGATTCTTGGTTTGGGCTCCAGTTTCGACCTAGCAGAGGTACATTTATCCGATTTTGACCAAAGTCGCGGAAAAAGTCTAAGTCGAAAACAACCATAAAATCAGTCCTTTTGCAATAACTTTCTTGAAAATGCATATTTCTGAACCAAACTTTCATCAAATGTACATTACAATGTGTTCTTTCGATTGAGTAATATGAATTTACTGTCAGATTCTTGGTTTGGCTCCCAGACAGTAGCTTATAGAGGTCCGTTTAGCGAGTTTTGAACCACCTTCAAACTTCTAAGTTGCTTATATATATACGGTTGCATCTAGCGTTATAACTTTCTTCAAAATGCATATTTTGAATCCAAACCTTGGTCAAATGTTCATCACATTGCGTCCTGTCGATTGAGGAAAATGAATTTGCTATCAGATTCTTGGTTTGGGCTCCAGTTTCGACCTAGCAGAGGTACATTTATCCGATTTTGACCAAAGTCGCGGAAAAAGTCTAAGTCGAAAACAACCATAAAAATCAGTCCTTTTGCAATAACTTTCTTGAAAATGCATATTTCTGAACCAAACTTTCATCAAATGTACATTACAATGTGTTCTTTCGATTGAGTAATATGAATTTACTGTCAGATTCTTGGTTTGGCTCCCAGACAGTAGCTTATAGAGGTCCGTTCAGCGAGTTTTGAACCACCTTCAAACTTCTAAGTTGCTTGTATATATACGGTTGCATCTAGCGTTATAACTTTCTTCAAAATGCATATTTTGAATCCAAACCTTGGTCAAATGTTCATCACATTGCGTCCTGTCGATTGAGGAAAATGAATTTGCTATCAGATTCTTGGTTTGGGCTCCAGTTTCGACCTAGCAGAGGTACATTTATCCGATTTTGACCAAAGTCGCGGAAAAAGTCTAAGTCGAAAACAACCATAAAATCAGTCCTTTTGCAATAACTTTCTTGAAAATGCATATTTCTGAACCAAACTTTCATCAAATGTACATTACAATGTGTTCTTTCGATTGAGTAATATGAATTTACTGTCAGATTCTTGGTTTGGCTCCCAGACAGTAGCTTATAGAGGTCCGTTTAGCGAGTTTTGAACCACCTTCAAACTTCTAAGTTGCTTATATATATACGGTTGCATCTAGCGTTATAACTTTCTTCAAAATGCATATTTTGAATCCAAACCTTGGTCAAATGTTCATCACATTGCGTCCTGTCGATTGAGGAAAATGAATTTGCTATCAGATTCTTGGTTTGGGCTCCAGTTTCGACCTAGCAGAGGTACATTTATCCGATTTTGACCAAAGTCGCGGAAAAAGTCTAAGTCGAAAACAACCATAAAATCGGTCCTTTTGCAATAACTTTCTTGAAAATGCATATTTCTGAACCAAACTTTCATCAAATGTACATTACAATGTGTTCTTTCGATTGAGTAATATGAATTTACTGTCAGATTCTTGGTTTGGCTCCCAGACAGTAGCTTATAGAGGTCCGTTTAGCGAGTTTTGAACCACCTTCAAACTTCTAAGTTGCTTGTATATATACGGTTGCATCTAGCGTTATAACTTTCTTCAAAATGCATATTTTGATTCCAAACCTTGGTCAAATGTTCATCACATTGCGTCCTGTCGATTGAGGAAAATGAATTTGCTATCAGATTCTTGGTTTGGGCTCCAGTTTCGACCTAGCAGAGGTACATTTATCCGATTTTGACCAAAGTCGCGGAAAAAGTCTAAGTCGAAAACAACCATAAAATCAGTCCTTTTGCAATAACTTTCTTGAAAATGCATATTTCTGAACCAAACTTTCATCAAATGTACATTACAATGTGTTCTTTCGATTGAGTAATATGAATTTACTGTCAGATTCTTGGTTTGGCTCCCAGACAGTAGCTTATAGAGGTCCGTTTAGCGAGTTTTGAACCACCTTCAAACTTCTAAGTTGCTTATATATATACGGTTGCATCTAGCGTTATAACTTTCTTCAAAATGCATATTTTGAATCCAAACCTTGGTCAAATGTTCATCACATTGCGTCCTGTCGATTGAGGAAAATGAATTTGCTATCAGATTCTTGGTTTGGGCTCCAGTTTCGACCTAGCAGAGGTACATTTATCCGATTTTGACCAAAGTCGCGGAAAAAGTCTAAGTCGAAAACAACCATAAAATCAGTCCTTTTGCAATAACTTTCTTGAAAATGCATATTTCTGAACCAAACTTTCATCAAATGTACATTACAATGTGTTCTTTCTATTGAGTAATATGAATTTACTGTCAGATTCTTGGTTTGGCTCCCAGACAGTAGCTTATAGAGGTCCGTTTAGCGAGTTTTGAACCACCTTCAAACTTCTAAGTTGCTTATATATATACGGTTGCATCTAGCGTTATAACTTTCTTCAAAATGCATATTTTGAATCCAAACCTTGGTCAAATGTTCATCACATTGCGTCCTGTCGATTGAGGAAAATGAATTTGCTATCAGATTCTTGGTTTGGGCTCCAGTTTCGACCTAGCAGAGGTACATTTATCCGATTTTGACCAAAGTCGCGGAAAAAGTCTAAGTCGAAAACAACCATAAAATCAGTCCTTTTGCAATAACTTTCTTGAAAATGCATATTTCTGAACCAAACTTTCATCAAATGTACATTACAATGTGT
Organism: Phorcus lineatus; assembly: GCA_921293015.1. Taxonomy (NCBI): domain Eukaryota; kingdom Metazoa; phylum Mollusca; class Gastropoda; order Trochida; family Trochidae; genus Phorcus; species Phorcus lineatus. The sequence goes on from OV121092.1 coordinate 2,071,586, forward strand.
TCTTTCGATTGAGTAATATGAATTTACTGTCAGATTCTTGGTTTGGCTCCCAGACAGTAGCTTATAGAGGTCCGTTTAGCGAGTTTTGAACCACCTTCAAACTTCTAAGTTGCTTGTATATATACGGTTGCATCTAGCGTTATAACTTTCTTCAAAATGCATATTTTGAATCCAAACCTTGGTCAAATGTTCATCACATTGCGTCCTGTCGATTGAGGAAAATGAATTTGCTATCAGATTCTTGGTTTGGGCTCCAGTTTCGACCTAGCAGAGGTACATTTATCCGATTTTGACCAAAGTCGCGGAAAAAGTCTAAGTCGAAAACAACCATAAAATCAGTCCTTTTGCAATAACTTTCTTGAAAATGCATATTTCTGAACCAAACTTTCATCAAATGTACATTACAATGTGTTCTTTCGATTGAGTAATATGAATTTACTGTCAGATTCTTGGTTTGGCTCCCAGACAGTAGCTTATAGAGGTCCGTTTAGCGAGTTTTGAACCACCTTCAAACTTCTAAGTTGCTTATATATATACGGTTGCATCTAGCGTTATAACTTTCTTCAAAATGCATATTTTGAATCCAAACCTTGGTCAAATGTTCATCACATTGCGTCCTGTCGATTGAGG